>OY796892.1:10583799-10921908 GCA_963680785.1 Diplosoma virens
TGGCAAAAATTTCGTTCAATTCTTTTGGAAAATGGCTACCCGGAACGTGTAATCAATTCGGCTTTCAAGCGAAAACTTCAACAAATAAATTCTAACCCGGTCCACACAGTAAAAAAGTGCCCTGTCTACCTACACATCCCATGGATTAGAAACGTCTCGATGAAGTTCGAAAAGCAGATTACGTCTGCTGTGAAACGCTGCTTTTTCTCCGTCAAACCACGTGTTATTTTCAACACCCGACAGCTCCTTCCAGCGATTAAGAAAGACGTGTTACCTTCCCATCATCACAGCAATGTTATTTACCAGTTTTTGTGCCACTGCGATAGTCGGTACGTTGGTCGCACGTCTCAACGGCTAGAAGAGCGAATTAAACAACACGTTCCTAAATCCATCACCAATCCTCGTACCTCGGCCAACCACCAAAGTCTTTCCCGCTCTTGCAAGAACAACATACGCCCACAACAATTTCACGAATCCGCCATTGGTCAACATCTTTTTGACAACGCCCAATGTGCCCTCCATTACAGCAACGAAAAATTCTCTATTCTCGCTCGAGGTCGCTCTTCCTTTCACCTTTCTGCTCTTGAAGCGACTTTCATTAAATCTCTCAATCCCCTTCTGTGTAAGCAAAAAGAATTCGTATACTCTTTAAAAATTTCTTAATCTTTTCTCTCATTGGTTGACTCTTTCAGCCAATGAGAACTCTACTGTACTTTCTTCCTTTATAAATTAGGTCGGTTTCAATTTTGCTTCATTCTGACGATTTCCCCTGAAGAGTGTCAGATGAAAAGCTTTGGGAAGAAAAATCTTTTATTTCAAGCAATCTTCAAATTCTGTACCACCAAATGTTTATAGAAATTAAAATCTAAATTTGAATATTGTAAAAAATTTATGGCTGAAAAAATGTAAAGACTGAAAATTCAAATTGAAGACGATTTTTTGACATCATTGTGTGAGCTGATTTAGGCTACAATATTCTATCTTAAGTGATGTGCAAAAGTTTTCGACGTTTTTTGCGTTTATTTTACTTATTCGTGGTTTAAATTGTAAGTAGCGTTTTACTCTATAACTAGAACTCAACTGTTTCTTCAAAAACTAATGGAATTTTGTGTTTTTGAAACACACATGAAGGTTTTTTAAGCTATCTCAGATAGCGGAAGTGTTGCGTCAACACCGTCTATTTTTTAATGATACAGCAAACTCCTGGTTTGTGTTTTATAAATTTATGAATTTTTATTGGAATTGTTGAAACTGCTTTATAAAATTTTATAACTTAATTTAAAACTTATTCCCATACGTATAGAAGCTTAATTCTATTTGTCATTCTCACCACAATTGGAAAAAGGTACATGACGACAAAGTTAAACCAGACATAAGCTTTCCAACCATCCGTGGATTTGAAAGTTGGATCAAATTCTGACACTATTTCGCCGCTTCCAAATCCACTATTCTCTTCGGGAACACTGCGATATGTAGCGAAATTGCATAACAAACATATATCTTATTAATTTTTTTTGACTGCTCTTTCCTTGATAATTCAAATTCAAATCAGAAATGTATTTTAATCAGAATCGATATTTGTAGGTCAGAGTTCAACCGAGATCTTCAGAATCAATAAAAATTCCTAAACGTCTTGTTGCTGAAAAGCTTGCTGCATCACCACTGGGTGTTTGAACTTAAGCTTTTAAGCAGATGTACGATTAGCAATTTATTATCTCTAAAGATGTCGTTTGTACACTGACAGATAATATGTTGTTACATATATCAATCTGATTTTTGTATGGATTATCACCTAATGATCATATAAAATAAGAATTAAGGCTAAAATAGGTAACGAGAAAGATAATAAAAATTCGAAGAATAAATTTATTGCCCAAGACAGAGTTTCTACGTATTTTGCGTTATTGTTTGAGAGTAATAAATAAATTAAAACATTTTTCTTAACAAAAAATCCCACCTAAATACCACTCAATTTAGAAAAATTTGTAAATATTTAGCTGAGATTTTTTGTTAAAAACAATTTTTAAAATAATTTTCTCAGTCTATGTATCCGACAATAGATGTACCACTCTTTGCAAGCTTGGACCTGTTTTAATTTTCGACAGTTTTGGATTATTTTTGCAATTTATTAGCTTTCGTTTATTACAACTTTTTCAGTTACTTATTCAAATAAAATGTTTTTATTATAATTCAAATTAATAATTTATTTTTACTTGAAAAAGTATGTGAAAAAGTTGTAATAATAAAAATCTTATAAATTGGATAGTATTTAGCTGGGATTTTTTGTTAAAAATGTTTTAAATTAATTTTTCCTGTCTATACACCCCACATTAATCTACCACTTATTGGAAGTTAGGACCTGGTTTAGTTTCGACAGTTTTGGATTATTTTTAAAATTAAAAAAATTCTGCGTTAAAAATTGCGTTATAAAAAATAACAAATTTTAGGATACAAATTAAAATTAAAATTATGAATTTTTTACGGAGTATGATTTAAGATTATTGGTAGCTAAATAAATGTGTAGTGTAGAGATGGGTTGTTTTATTTGTTAATCAAAAAAGTAAGTAAAGGCGAGATGTGTAAATGAAGAAAACCGAGTGCGTAAAGTAGTAAATATTTTAACTGTCGGCGTGGGTAAAACTTCATAATTTAAATTTACTATGATGTCCATATTTGCGAACTAGCTATGGGCGTTTATTTATTAAGTTTTTGGGATCACCTTGAAATGTATTTTGTTATTTTTCTGATGAGCATAAGTAACATGCTTCAGAACCGCATTGATACGAAGTTACGCGGTGTTCGATGTTCTATTTTATTTGTTGCAATTGCACTGATTGTTTTAATTTTTAAATAGTTTTTGATAACTTAATTTAATTAATTTTTTTAATTTATTTATTCAAATAACTGCGGAATCTATGTAAGTTTGTCTTAGGCAATGAAAATTTATCTATCGTTCAATATTACAACCGTAGCTTTCTTGTTGTTGTTGTTGTATGCTTTTTTGTCGACATCCAATTGCTTTGTTTAAACTGTATTTTTTTATTTATTTTATATGTTTTTCAGATTAAGCGCTCTTTAATGAGTCTAGGCAGGCAAGACAATCTGTTGGGGCAAATAAAATTAATGTTGAAACAAATTCTGTCGTCTGAATATTAATAAATTATAACCGCTCTCACATGACGGCATTGAGCACTTTTCTGATAAACACTGGACAAAAATTAAAAAAAAAAGGTCAAAATATTTATAAATATATATATTTATTAATTAAATTAAAATATTATACATAAAAAATTTTTTTTATATAAAACCGCGAAGGCTGTTTCGCCACAAAAAACGGCTTATCATTACTTGTATTTACTTGAAAAGCACTTTCCCTCCAGCCATTGTCATTTGTAACAAGAGCACTGTGAAGATCAGCTTCAGCTGTATGCCGAACATGGCAGCGATCCTATCCAGGCACAACACAACCATCTTGGCATTAAAAAACACCACTATGCATCCTCCTTGCAATTGTCGATGCAAGGCTGAATGTTCCCTAAACGGCAATTGTGGCAAAAAAGCTATCATCTTTAAAGCCAGCATTTCAACAGATGGCAACGACCCTCCTAAATTCTACTATGGTTGCTGCGAAACGAAATTTAAATCCCGTTTTTATATCCACCGCCAGACTTTCAAGAACAAGCAGAAAAGACATACTACCGAGTTATTGAAAGCCTTCTGGGAAACCATAAATAATGGGAAGGATCTTCGCTTTGAATGGAGCATTTCGGCCAACTCCAACAACCTACCAACCCGGTGCCGCCAGGTGTAATCTCTGCCTTGATGAAAAGCTAGCCATTCTCCTGGCGGAACCAACATCAATACTTAATAAAAAAACGGAACCCATCGGCAAGTGCCGTCAAGTTTATTGTTATAATTTTTCAAATTGCTTATTTTTCAGTTTTTATTTTATTTGCATTTATCTTGTTTTTTTTGTTGTTTTCATTTCAGATAATTGCCTGATGAGCCGTTTATTGTGGCGAAACAGCCTGTTGCGATTTTTAATATAAAAAATTTTTTATGTGTAATGCTTTAATTGAATTAATAAATTTTGCTCTAATTCTCATCATTAAACACTGTTAAAGCTTAATTGATAACACTCATCTTTGTAAATATATATATATATAGCAAACAGATATATATATATTAATGAAAGCACTAAAATACGTAGATTAAAAATTAACAATTTAAAATCCACGACAGCCTGTTTCATCCTAAGAATCGTGAGGTGGAAACTTATTCTATTTGAATAAGTTTGAATAAGTTTCCAACTGACGATTCTTAGAATGAAACAGGCTGTCGTGGATTTTAAATTGTTAATTTTTAATCTATTTTAGTGCTTTCATTAATAAATAATGCTCTAACTATTTGGTTATTAAGCTCTGTACCGGCGAAGTAAAGCAAACAGATATATATATATATAGTGTATATACATGTACATATATGTCTAATCAAAAAATGTAAATGTTAGTTTCAAAGATATCACGCCATGCTATGTTCATACCGGTACAAAAAATTATATAGTCATCAGTTTTTGTTTTCCTTGACACTCAAGCAGTAATGGTTTTAGTAAGGAGCAACGGAGCGGCTATATCTGGCCCCCGTCTAAAAAGCGTCAAAAGTGCCCTTCTGAACAAAATATTGTTCTATTTCTTCATAGTAGCACTATGACGGTAGCCTCCTGTCTGCACCTAAGCTTTAGAACGAAAGTAGGGATCATGTACTTGAATGTCGATCAAATGACGCTTGATTGAACGACACTTGATAAAACCACATTTCATCGAAACGACACTTGATTGAAAGGATATTTGATCAAAACGACACTTGATCGAATATTGAGAGAGAAAATCAGCAACTTTTAATCTGTCCTGGTTTTGTAGAGTTTTTGTTCCAAAAACATAGTAATCTCTAAAAAAAGTTTTCCCTTAGAATCTGTCTCTGATTTCTCCAAGGGGTTTCCAAGGGTGGACCCATGCTACAACTCCCCCCTCCCTCTCAGTACGGTACTGAATACAACGTAAAAAGAAAAAATAGCAGAAAAAAAGGCAGGGATAGGCATCTTACAAAACATAACCATGGCAAGAGATATACTTGGTGGACCCCAAAAATGTTTTGTCTAGGCACCTTGTTAAAAACCCTGACTTGACATTGGCAAAAATTAAAAAATAAAAACAAGCTGTCTTTTTACTGATGGCCTCTACTTTTTATGAATCTAATTTACAGTAAGAAAGAGATTGTTTATTCGCACAAACATACCAAAGTAAATATATATTTTTTTATTCAGAAACTGTCATTTTGTTTAAGTGTCGTTTTGTTCAAATGTCGTTTTGTTCAAGTGTCGTTTTGTTCAAATGTCGTTTTGTTCAAATGTCGTTTCGATCAAGTATCGTTTCGATCAAGTGTGTCGTTTCGATCAAATGTCGTTTCGATCAAGTGTCGTTTCGATCAAGCGTCGTTTTGATCAACTGTCGTTTCGATCAAGTGTCGTTAGATCAAATGTCGTTTGATCAAATGTCGTTTGATCAAATGTCGTAGTCGCCTACCATTCGAATGAAGGCGGTGACTTTTTTAGAGGTCAACTACGGCTTTGGGACAAAAAAACTTGACACACTAAAACGTAGCGCCCCTGACTCCTTTTTTGTAAGACCATCACTGCACTCCAGACAAGATTTTTTAAATTTTTTGACAAGAATACACACTTAATCCTTTATAAAGAATAAATGTCAAGCCTTTTTTAAAAAATTCTCGAAAAACTTAAGCAACAGCGCTCGTGATTTTAAGCACGATTTATAACATTGCATGATTAGCAAATTATAAAAGTTTTTGAAAATCGTAATCCACAACCAAATGTTCAATTAAAATAAATTTTTTAAAGCTTTTAAAAAATAATTTTGTGTTAAGATGTTGTTTTTTTGAAATAGATAATTTTTTGAATCTACTTCAACCTTTTAAAACAATGCACTTTTAATATTAAAAAAATTTTTTATTTTTTCACAAGCAGCAGAAAAAGGATAGTTTGCGGGTTGAACTTTGACTTGCAAATAGAAGGACACAACTTCAATGCGTAATTTAAGTTAACCCTGAGAAAAGCAGGGATGCCGGAAAGTGGGAAAAAAGGGGAAAAACTCCTTCTGCCTTTTTGACTCCTTCAAATTACTTTTCCGCTCTTTGTCGGCATCTTAAATTTAGGTCGAAAGTAGGGATTATGGACTCGATTTTGCTTTTTGTCGGGACCTTAACTTTAGAAAGAAAGTAGGAATCATGAACTTGATTAAAAGCAAGACCTTTATTTAGAGATCACTTCATTTTTGGTACGAAAATAGAGATTTTAAACACTAATTGAAAGTGATGAATATAACAAAAGGTGCCTTTTTTAAATTCCCTCCCCTCCGCAAAAAACTCGACGTTTTTGAAGAAAAGGTGCAGCCCAACAAATTTTTACATGTTGCTTACCTAGAAAGGTGATTTTGCTTAAAGAAGTAGAAGCAATTTGCTAGGTCAGTGCATTTCAAACTTTTTGAGTAAGTGACACACTTTTAAACCATTAATAAATTACGTTTTAATTTAACTTTAATCTTAGCTTGCAGCAGCAAAATCTCAACTTACAATTGTAACAAGCTATACGAGCTTGGTTCGTTGAACACAGCAAACAAAAAATTTTTTAGTGTTATGCTACAATTTTCATCAAGCCAGGTAAGAATTTCTTTCTTTTGTTCAATAGACACTTTTGAGCACCCATCACTTATTCGTTTCTTGGACTCTATAGATCCAATAGTCCAGATGGTAGGTGTTTTCTCGCAGCCTGGGCCGTGAGTAAGTCTGTTCATTGCTGTTTAAATGACAGACCGAAACCGAACCTACCAAAACGAATAGGTATCCACCCATTCCAATGTTCAGTGTGGGTCTGCTAGTCGGCAAACGTCCTTTTTGGGACGGGGCAATGTCAGGATAAACTGCCCTTTTCAGGGCACATTGCCAACAACTTCCAAAGACCCACTCTTCTTCAGCTGAACATCGAAGGCCTCACTGCAAGCAAGATGAACGTTCTTCATCACCTCGCTATGCGACTCGAGGCACTTGTTCGTCATCCTACTGCAGGAAATCCACTGCACTGATGCAGAGAAGTTGGTACTTCCGAACGACCAACTAGCTGGGTCTTCTTTAAGCAAGAAGCATGGCCTTGCCACGTTTGTCCACGAGCGACTGAGATACACGTTTTTGGACCAATCTCCACCGACATCGGAGATCGAGTGGCTGTATGTGGACGTTGATGGCTAGAAAATAGTCAACGTCTACAAACCACCGCCAACGCGATTGCAAACCTTGGATCTCCCAGTGTTTCCTCACCCCTGTCTTTATGCTGGCAATTTTAATTGTCGTCATGCTGACTGGGGTTATGATGATAACAGTCCGGATGGTGAGTGCTTGGTTGGTTGGGCAAGTATTAATTGTCTAGCCCTCTTATATAATGCCAAGGACGCTGCCAGTTTTTATTCCGGCCGCTGGAACACTGGCACCAATCCAGATCTAGCTTTCGCCATCGTAGGTTCAAACAGTTGCTTACCGGATAGACGTGTCCTTGACAAGTTTTTTGTCACAACATTGACCTTTGCTTATTGTACAACAAAGGTTTGCTATGGCAGTGCCAACCATGCCTGTTAAGCGATGGAATTTCCGCAAGGCCAAATGGAGTCACTACATTGCTTTGACAAATAAATTGGCAAAGACCTTGTTGCCGCCTGATTCACTTGATGTGGATGCGGCTTACCAGGACTTCTGTAACACCATTAAGAAAGCAGCCAAAAAGACTATCCCACGCGGGTATCGAAATAACTACGTATATTCCGTGTTGGGATGCAGAGTGTGAATCCCTTTATAAAACCTTTCTGCAGTCTCCTCAGGGAGACGACTCAAGTTTGGCTGCTACAGCTTTGCTTTCCAAGCTTGACAGAAAGCGGAGGGATCGATGGTCCGAGGCAGTTCGGAGCATTGACTTCTCACACTCTAGTCGAAAAACGTGGAGTATTTTGAACAATCTTACTGGTAGGTCACGACACACTCCTCGTCACTGTCCCGTTTCAGTCAATGCTATTGCATCTCATCTGGTTAGAAATGGGAAATACGAGGCTGTTGATCGCAAGTCATCTCAACTTGTCTCTCAAGAAGTGTCTGATCTTTGGAGGGCCACAACACCAGATCCAGTAAATATCTCTGACAATTTTTGACAGAGAGAATTTGCTGCTGCCCTCCAACATTTATAACCAGGTAAAGTCTTACACTCGCCTCATTGACAGTGTCTTGAATGACGCCTTACGCATAGTTACTGGATGCCTGCGTCCCACTCTAACGGACCACCTACCTGTACTCTCAGGCATCCAGCCAGCTGAGCTTCGCCGAATGGGAGCGACACTCTCCTTGGCTTACCGTGGATCTCTGGACCCCGATCATATTTTGTATGGTCTTTTAAGTGGGTCCTCAGATAATCGCCAAGTGAGACTAAGATCCAGACGCCCATTTGTGCCAGCTTGACCAAATCTTTTGGACAACCTTGCCAGTCTTGGCATCCGCGCCTCTGAATGGACAAATCACAAATGGAACGCCGAGTACTGTGAAAATTGCTTCCAGGCTCCGTGCTTTTGTGCCCCGGACCGGTGCCAGGCCTGTTGGGATGGGCTTACCCCGAGCAGCTTGGGTTAAGCTCAACCGCCTGCGGACTGGTGTTGGGCGATTCCATTCGTCCATGCGTAAATGGGTCTCGCTCCTTCACCGAATTGCGAGTGTGGCTCCTCTGAGCAGACCGCAGACCATGTACTAACAGCGTGCCCTATACCTTGGGCACCATATGGAGCACAAGGTCTGATGGTTTTGGATGACGAAACTCGATGCTGGCTTAATAACACCACTGCCAGCATCTGATTCAGGCTGTGCAGCAGTCTGGGGTAGTAAAAGGATAAACCCTCGGCCCCATTTCTGCTTGTGTCTGACCTGGAGTGGATGCCCTTCAAACGATAACGACGACGAGATCCACTAGTAAGGCAGCATTTTACAATTCTCGCAGCAGCTTGAATCTTAAGCTCTAAGACCTCAGAAATTTGCTTTATGGTTAACCTGATATCAACTTTTGAAAAAATCCTGCAACTATCTTCATCAGAAATTTTTTTTGCGCCATATGGAGAAAATTTTTTTTATTATATTATTGCTTACAAAAGTTATATTAGTGCTTGCAAAAACCTTAAAAATAATGGGCAATTTATTTGTATTCTTGCTTGAAAAACTTCACATGTATTTTTGGTCGAAAACCCCGATAATATAATTTATAAAAGTCTAACTAGTTAGTGTCAAATATTGTTTCAAGTCCAGTTGGCGAAACGCCATCGTACTACAAGCGACAAACAGTTTTAAAAACACTATGCCAGGTTATCATCAACAAATATAAGTCATTTACAGAATAAAAAGTAAGGCCAATAAACTGCGAAATTTAGTTTATTGGAAGAAGTTTCTAAATTTTGTTTTATTCTATCAACAGCCTTTGAGTTTAATGCATTTGATGATGGAATAAGTTGAAATTCGAAACATATTCTAATAAACTATGTTTTTTCATTACATTGGCTTTACTTTTTATTTTGAAATTATATATTTAAATATTTCAAGTTTTATCCATCGAAATACGTTACAGTTAATTACATCTGAGCATAAAAAGAGCACGAATATGTTGAACACACTCATGAACGGTGTTTTGTAAGTTATTTTTGTTTGGGACCCAAAAAATTTGGGGTTTAAATATCAAAACACTTAACTAAAACTTAACCAACATCATCAATATTAGTTTTTAGTGCTTGATACGATTCAAAACGAAAAAGGCTTTAAACTATGTTTGAAAAATTTTGTTTCGAAACTAGCAGCAATGAATTCATTTGATGACATTATATGTCATATATATATTCTGTATAAAGATTTGTTTGTTTGTTTTGCTTTTTAACTGAATTTGCGTTGTTTATTGCTACCTGCATTGGTTATTTGTTGTTTTAAGTTTTTCATATTGGCACTCCAATCTCCCTCTTTCATCGTCGCCGAATATTTTTAAACATACCTTGTAAGGATCTTCTTGGACGGCAAATTCGGAGCTAAAAAAAAAAGAAGTTTGAAACCAAAAAAATTGTTTTAGTTTATGTAATTGGTGCATTGATAGTAGGTTTTAAAATAATTGATATGTAAAGTTGATAATAAAAATTAATAATAAAGAACATTTTTTTTTAAACGTTTGAATAATAAAAAAGTCAAAAAAACCCACTTACATGCACTGGCATTTAACTGAAGCATCATTTTTTAATATTGAAAAGTACATCACAGGAATTGAAAGCAGAATTGCAGCAACCCAAATAACGGCTGCAGCCAGATAAGCAGCGAACGGCTTTCGGAGTTTCTGCAAACCAGTGGAGAAAGGTTTGCAGACAGCGAGGTATCGGTCAATACTCATCACCTGCCAGAAAATAGGTTTCAATCTTTTGATTGTAATCCTGTTTTATACTTGTTGTATTTGTATACATTAGCCATGGAAAAGCACTACTTTAAAGTTTTTGTGACTTAAACATAGGTACGTATTAATATTTTTATCTTTGAAAATGCATAGGTGCAGTGCATAAGTTTCTTTGAAAATGAGAGTAAAAATACCACACAATTAGTTGCATTGTTTTATAAAAACTGTAACAAAAGCAAGCATTTAATTTTATTTATCCAAAAATAAGAGCATAAACGGAAGCAAAACAATGTTCAGTATTAAGAGAATGACACGGGTACAGAACATAACATTGGATTCACCCAATAATCGAGATTTTAAAAATAGCAACAAGAAATAAAAGAATTTCTGTCTAGGAAATTTATTGAATAGCTGAACAAGTATAATAAAAAAAAACAATTAGGACAGAAGGAGCATTGGAGAAAATGGAAAATTTCGGCCAGCTCATAAGCAAACGTTCTTTTCAAACCATGAGAAATGTTTAGAAATCATCTCCTTGACCAATTATACTCAAAGATAAAAAACAAGCATTTGTTCGATGTAGAATGTCATCGAAAAATACTGTTTACAAAAATATAAAAGGTATTACAAATAAATAAAAATTTCGCCGCAGACAGAATGAGATAGAATGACCGCCTAATGAGCGCAAAATGTTGGCTTTTCTAAATCAATTTTATAAAGCGGGAAATCAGCCTTTTCAAAAATATACGTTTTTTTTTAAATTATTGAAATGTTCAAAAATCTTTTTGTTGAAACAACATAAATTGTATTTAAAACAAAAATTTTTGATCTATAATTTACTACAGATCAATGATTAATCGGTTAGTTATGCAGGCCTATAGAAAAAAATTTCTGTTAATATCTAAAAGCGTAACAAAAATAAATTAATTACGATCAATAATTAATAATTGCTTGAACAAGATAGATTTATAAAAAAATTATTGGCCTAAATAATTCGCTTGCCATTAAAAACATAATTGAGGCGTAGTAATTGATAAAAATATATCCTTCCGTTATTTTGCAGCCGATAACACCAAAATTCCAGTTCCCCTTCAATCTAGCATCAACTTTAAACGGAATCAGCAATAAGAAAAAGGTGTCAGAAATCGCCAAGTTTAAAACGTACCTGAAAAAAATTAAAATGATTCTAGTTTTTACTCTAAATTAGTTACAAGTTTGGTTGTAATTTATTAAATAAAATAATTTCTTTTTTGATTGTTATAATTGCTGCTTATAAAAAGGACTCGAGTTGGTTAGCCCTATGTCGGGTAAAATGACCAAATAAATTAGAATCAGAAAGCTTTTTCTTGTTGAGCTTTATCAATTTAATTTAACATTTAATGATTTAGTTTAGCGAGGTCCAACTATGGGCCCGCGGGCCGCATGCGGCCTGCGGAACAATTTTGCACAAGTCTTGTCGATTACAAGCAGCGGCAACCTTTTTTTTTTGGATAACGCTATGATTTTGGGGCGAAAATAGAAATTTTGGAGATCGATTCCAATTGAAGACCTTTTTTTTTTTTTTTTAGAGAACACCCTGAGTTTGGGACAAAAATAAGTGTTTTTAGCCGGTTGAGGCCCGCAAACTCAAATAATTTTGAAAAGTGGCCCACAAGAGTGCAGAAGTTGGGCCACCCTGATTTAGTTTAATCTAACATTGTTTTGATATTTACCATTCCTTTAACTTTAAATTGATTTATTTGTGCAGAGTGTCATAAAGTAAACCGTAAATTAGGCTTTTATTCACAAAATCATGACTAACATCTGAAAAGAAAACAATAATAATAATAATCCAAATAGAATTAAACGTTTGAAAATAAATTAGCTAAAATCCATTAAACAAAACCAGAGTGCTATTTAAAGCTAAAAAAGTTCGCGCAAGGCAGCAAGTTACATAGGAAGATGACAACGAGAGAAATAAATAAAGTTATAAATAAAGCAAGTGTTAGTGTGGTTCGAGTCCAGGTTAAATCATGATACCGAGTTGCCTAGTTCGACCAGTTATTGTACATTTGAGAAAAGAAATTCGCCGCAAACGTTTCTAGAAATCTTGAAAAACAGCACTAACTTACTTTTTTACTTCTCTTATGAAATACTAAAAACTGCGTTAAAAATTTCAACTGAAGGACCTTATCCCCGTATCTGCTAAAATGCGTCAAAATATTCGTTTGACGCAGCATTAAGTTAAACGTTTCCACCAATCCAGCCAGTTGAACAGCCTAGTGATAAACTTACAAAGCTTTCCAGTCGGAATAAATTTTTGATGCTTATCTCTTTATTCTATTTAACATAATTTATCATAAATTTAATAACCAAACCTTTCAATCAGGGTTGCCATGTTGGCGTTTTTTAGGGTGTTACAAGTCTGACTCTTTCAAATTCAATGTCTAGTCTTTTGGTTCAGTTACAAGTCATTTACAAGGCTTTCAAATTCAACGTTTGGCCTTTTGGCCTTTTTTATAAACCAAACTGCAAATTAATATTTTTTAAAAATATTTGAAGTTTGTCAGCAAAAATGTTAGAATTTTTATAGTTAACAAATTCTTTAATCGTTTCCATCTCAAATTTTGAACATAAATAAATATTTCAACACTGATTAAAAATGATAACTGTTTTTAGAATTTACCATAAATTAGGGACGTTTATAGAGAAAAAACAATTTGGCTTTATTTTGTTACTTTTGGCTTTTTTTTTCAGTCTGTATGGTCTTTTTTAAAAATTTGATTTGGCAACCCTGATTTTAACCTGAAAAAATTTTAAAATCCTTTTTTCAAATTAGTGAAATAAAAAGAAGTAAGTAATTCAGGAAATTTTTCTGTGCGAAATCGCTTTTTTAAAGCAAAAAGCATAAAGTAATCTATAACTGCTTTGCTCAAAGAAAAATTATAAAAGCACAATTTAAAAATTATGACGTCACTATAATAAAAAGTCTTGCTTAATGCAGATCGAGTGCGAAAGCATTGCGATTCGACAAAAGTAAACAATGGTAATAACCTACCAATAAGTTACCGTCTTCTTGTATTCTTTCAAAATAATAATTATTAGAATCACCAAAACGTTTGCTACTAATCCCAAAGTGCAAATCAATATTTGAACAGTTGACAAAGCAGTATCACTTGAAGTTGAGTCGAAAGAGTCACCTAAAAATATTTCATTTTTTCACCATGTAAAATTAATTAGAAGCCCATTAACTGCTTTTTTACCTATTAGCGTTCGTAATTTATATAGTAATTTTAAAAGATATAACCAGTTAATTAATATATACTTTATTTTGACTACTGTATAGAAAAAAATTAGGATAAAAAGAATTGTTTGGACAAACTCGGTCAAAGTTTAAATAAAAATAGATTTGAGTTTCCATCCATTTGTTTTTATTGGTCAAAGTAAAAAACAAAATTTTAAAAATGATATAAAACGCAAATCAAACACAATGAAAATTGCAAGGTTATGTGTTCTTAATTTAAGGTACTTGACTCCCTTTTGGGTTATTAAAGATTTTCAGAAGCTCCTGAATTCAATAAATAAGCAGAAAATAGATTTAAATTATTTAGTTTCAATTGTTTAATTTCTACTTAAATCGTGTCGATTCTCTTGATTCATTTGATGAAAAACAGTTGTTTGCTTGTTAGGTTACGACCTGTAATGACGTCAGTAGTTGGCTGCACAGCTCAGCGTGTAAACACTCTGACACAGAAAGCAGAAAAACACGAGTTTGATGCTCAGTCTATCTACGTAATTATATATGTGCCATCGGGAGAAATAGTCCTACTTCACGAAAAACTCTTAAAATAAAGTTTTTTTTGGTCTTAACTTGTATGTTGTTTAAACAAGCGATTTCTAGGAAAAAAGCTTTAGAATTCATACATAAAGACTAAGAACCGTAAGGCTGCAATATTTTATTTATCGATACTTACTTGAACTCATTTTTTAGTACACAAAAGATTTAAAAGTTCACAAAGTTGCAAGTAACTTAGAGAGTAATTAGAAATAAGTTTGTTACAATCTGAAAAAAAATTGCATTGGAAATGAAAATTAAAATTACAAAAAGTTGCTAAAATGTAGCAGTTCGAAAATTCATTTGTGCTGACAGGTCGGGCTTTTGAAGGAGGGTCTTTGCAAAAACGTTTGCAATTGCTTCATTTTTGTAAATAAAATTCTGAAATTTTTAGACTCGACGTTTCCGTTCGTGTATGGAAAAACGCGGTCTCGTTTTTTCCTCCCAGAGCGAATGCAGCGACATTGCACAAACCCGAAATTACGTTTTATTGGAGTATCGCATGCATTGGGCGTTACGTGAAGCACGAGATCAGACAGTTTTGGATAAAAAAAATGCTGACTTGGTACATTGCTAAGCTCATTTGATCCAGGCAATACCTAACCACTTGAAGTAGTAAAATAATAGGCCAAGGAGACCAGCCCTACGCATGCGTTTTACTTGAAGTATACCACAATAATTTCGCACAAGGTTGCCCTGTTTGACCTAATATTAAAAGAAAGCCTTTATAGCTTACCATTTAATCTTTAACAACAAATTGAATACTTTTCAAAGAACATATTCGTGCAAGTGACTCTTTTATAATGCTTAAAGATTTATACTGGAAAATTATGCTGTAAAGTTGAACTTTAAGAAACGCTGTCACCTCTGCTCTGAAAATAAAGCGAATTTGAGCAAAAAATTGCGAAAAAAGAATATGAGCAAATTACTAAATTAGTGACAAACAAGCAGTTTAAACAACATATTTGCAGCACTGCCTTCAAATTTGTACATTATGCTTTATACAGTACTTCAAAATATGTTCCATGACATCACATATCATAACATTGACAAAAAAATTTTTTTCTCAAGTGTCCTTTTATATTGAAATAATTTAATAACGTTTTACTTATATACAGAAGGCAAAAAATACTTAGCTGAAAGCACATCGTGAATTAAATAAAGAAAAGCTGTGTAAAAAGGTAAAAGTTTTTCTTTATTGTGCACTATAAGAAAGCCGATAATTTAAGTCTGTAATAACTTTTGTAGTACGAATGAATATCAATATATCGACTATTCATAATTTTTTTTTTTTTGTGAGACATGTATTTTGATTTTTTATGTCATTTGAAAAAATAAAACACTAATTATGCGGAAGTGCTCGAAACCGGTTTAAATATTTTTCCTAATTTGACCATTCAGGCAATAAAGCGAGCTTCAGTTGGCCTATTTTTTTGTTTGTAATTGTCGTGCGCGTTGACGTTTGAACGTTCGTAATTGTTGTATTTACGTCCGAATGTAAATACTTTTACAACTCTTGTTACAATTGCATTTTATTTTGTTAAACAAATGTCTAAACCTTAAAAATTAAAGAGACCTTGCTAAAGTATAATTTTACATACTTTTTCCGATAAATTTTTAAGAACTTTTTTGCCCTAACAAAAGTTAAATAAATGACTTTCACTCTGTTTAAACTTCGAAACAACAGCTTCAGTAGTTTTTGAATTATGAATCGTCAAACTATAGTGGACTTCTGAAACCCACGCTGAGAAGTCAATAGCTCGAAAAAGGCTGAGGAGAAAGAAAGCTTTCTAATTATTGCTTTTAAGTGTTTTTGTCTGCGTTAGAATTTGGTAAAACGTGTTTTCTGTTTAAATTTTTACTTTGCATGCACAACTGTGTTGGCAAACAATTAAAACTCTTTTTAAATTTTCAAAATATCATTTTTGATCTTTTTCTTCAATTAAAACAAAAACAAGTAAAGTTAAGTAATTCAATACAAAAAAAAATTTTTAAACACGGATATGTAGCTTATAGCAAAAAGTTCTTCTCAATTTTTATTTTTATAAAATTAAACCAAGGAATCCCGTCTTTTTTACCAAAAAATTTCGTTGGTTATTTTGTAGAACAGCAAAAAACATTACAGCTCAAAAACTTAAGCCTGATTTTTTATCAAAACAAGATTGTTAAGCTAGACTTACACATGGGAAATATTTAAAATCAATCTAAATAAAACTGCAAGTTGTCGGTGCTCTTCAGAAAATTGCTCAATGACTTTAATTGCCTGAGTGATTATTTATAATCATCAGTACACAAATTTTTAAAAATTTATTTTTATTAAAATTGTCCCAACAGGCTGTTTTTCCTTTGAGGCTCATCAGCGGACTCAATAAGATGTTTTTGTCAGTTTCATCAAAAAGAAAATATTGTAATAACAATCTTATTTTGTTTATGATGCATAATTTATGTTAAGCTATTTCTTCTAAGTTCTAGAAAGTTTGCTTGTTTTTCAGTCTTTAATTTCTTATCATTTTTACTTTTCATGTAAACTTAAAATTTTTATAGGCAAACCGAGACGAATCAATTCCTGTACCTGTTCAAATCAGCTCATATTCCCATATTTGACGAACAATCGTAATTGGCGTTTTGCGATATTTCATTATACTGCTAGTAAATGAATTATCATATAATATCCTGATGGATATCAGAGATCAAGTTGAACGTCATGTAAAAAATTTTATTAGTGGTTTAACAAAGCGTGAATAATCCTGTTTTATTGACGAAGGCCAAGTTGGCAAATTGCGGAAAACGATAGTTTTTGTTTATTTTGATTACATCTCGAAAGTAAATGACAAATTCGTATTGATTAAGGTTTTTCAGTGTCCAACTGCCCATTACGTCAGTATAAAAAAGATAAAGTTTTTTAAATTGAGAAAAAAACTGTTTGTCATGCATAACCTTCTACCTAGCAACAAATTATAGATTTTGTAATATTTGCAAAGCATAAAGATTTCAATTTCATTTGAAAAACTAGAGATAACTTGTTGCATATTATTTGGAAAAAAATAATAATGAAGTTTTTGTAAGTAAATAACAACATAAAAAAATACGATTTTAATCAATGCAAAACTAGAAAATGTTGATAAAATTAAAAGTAAGTAATAACTTAGTGATTCTCATAGGTGCCGTTCACCTTAGTCTACCATTTGCAATTCCTAATAATAACGCAAACATTAAAAAGTATTGTTTTAAAGTTCAAAAGTTTTGTTTAGTTTTTAGTCTTTTTTTAAGTAAAAATACCTATAAAAACATTTATTTTTGATGTCGCAAACTTTTTATTATCTCTGAAAAGTGCCAAAAGCGAAAAGGTTAAATATTATTAAATCAATTGATTGAGCAAATTTACATACATGCCTCAGATCAAAAACTGTTTGAAATGTTAATGAAGCAATTTGAAGTTTCGTATTAATGAAGAAAAACTGAAAAACACCGTAAAATGAAATCGTGTTTGTGAATATGTAATGCGAATTCATAAAACCCCCTGAATTTTGTTGTCCCCTTCTAAACATTAAAGAAATAATTTATTTGGTTTAACCATTTAACTTTTCCTATATTTACTTGCCAAATTTTCAAATACTTCAATTTATTAACTTTTTTTTTGTTCTACAAGTTGATAAGCTTTGTAGCACATTTTTTTGTAAGCGTCAAGTTTTAGTGCAAGCAGTTTACGTTCAATCTTGACATGATGGTAAATTAAAAAAGAATCTTTCTTCAAACGTAAAATGATTGATGCAAAACGTTACTTTTGAACATTGCCAAAAAAACTTAATTACAAACAGCGATAAAGGCGCTTTCATTGTTCTTGCATTAAAACAGACCTTTCATACCCTGAAGTCAAGGTTTTGGGCGTCAAAAAGAGATAATGGCCTTTATTAAATTTATTAAGTTAAACAAAAATTTTCTTACAATTTTTGCAATCGGATATTGTGACACCGAAACCTAGACTTAACCAAATTTCAAAAAATTTTCGAAATCGGAAGTCTCTCTTTTACTTTTATCGCGAGCATATAGTTCACGAATGCCCTGCTTAAGCCAAAAGTTGGATAATTTTTCTGTTAGTTGGACTTGTATAACCTACCAAATGCATAACTTTAGAAATTGAGTTTTTTTAAAGAGAAAATGTTGTGCAGTGTAATATTACACTGTACGAGTATTTTTGCTATAGGCTGATTTAGTTTAAAAAATAAGTCTTTGGTTTTTTACAATGATTTATCAACTTGAAACAGTCATTTTATAATTTCCTTATCTCCAGAAAATGTACAGTAAAAAAAATTGATATTTACTTTCTTGAACTTCAGACTAAATAATTATTTTTTATTGTTGCAATATATCTTTTACATCAATTTTGTGAACACATCTTTTTTATTTCTTCATAAAATTGCTCAACTTGTTCGATCGTCCAGTTGGCTAACAAGTTACAATCGTCTCTATAAGGGCAGTGATGGCCTTACAAAAAGAAGACCCAGTGCAAGAAAAGTAGTGGGGGGCACATTTTAGTGGTCCAAAGCAAAGCGACAAAGCGATTTTTAAAAAAAGTTTATCGCGTTAGGGCGGGCATTTTCTAGTGTATTAAAAAAAAGGTTTTCATTTTAAATATGTCGCCATCCTGGTGCTACTATGAAGAAATAGATCAGTATTTTGTCTAGGGGAGCCACTTTTTTAATGTTTTTAGAGAGGGTCGGTGCAGCCGCTCCGTTCGCACCCTACTAAAGCTATCAATGTACAACGGCGACCAAAATTGGTTTTGTTTCGGTAGTTTGCCCTTGTCAAACTGCTTTGTCGTTGTCGTCAAACGTCAAACGATGACGACGACGAAACTGCTTTGTATTTTTCACCACTTTACGTTACTTTTCTCAGCTTGGCTCCGGCACCAATCGACTCTAAATTATAATGGTAACATCTATATATTATGTGATAAGTTTATAAAGACTAAAAAACAAATTTAAAAAACTATAACCGCACACCGCTGTCTTTGTATTTTTAAATAATTACTTGTTAATTGTTTTAAACTCGAAATCTCGACTTTTCTCACAGAAGCTAGAATGACAATCAGTACATAACTAACTTTTCTAATTGCTGTCTTTGGTTCACAATGTAACTTTTTTCACTTGATTATATTACAGAGAGTAGAGTAAAACTTAATTTCTATTAAAAAAAAATTAAGCTCGTTATCTTCTCGATCAATTTTTGAAAAACTAAAATATTAGAATTTACAATTATATATTGCATACTAAAATATTTTTCTTTTATTTATGAGCTCTAAATGTCAGACTTATAAAGTTTTTCACCTTGAGCGAATAATCTGAAATCATTTTATTGTTGTTTTGTATAAGTGCCAATTGCGATAAACGACGTCGACTTTCGCTATTTGTTTTTGTTTATTATAATTCTAACCTGATAGTTTTTTGCAGCAGTCACGTCTCTCATTTTAAGATCAAATTATTCTGTTTGATGTTAAAAAACTAATCTTTTAATAAGCTATGTAAATTTTTTTACGAACACAAATTTAATTATCCCTTTTTAATCGGAATGATTTCGAACGACCCAAATTTGTTTTTGTGCAAAATCTTGTGACTTTGATTAATGTGATGGTTCCTCGCTTTTTTTTTTGTCATGATTCTGCTTTAAAACGTGGTCTGCACAACGACGTTTTAACGAAGTTATTTTTGAATAGGCCAGGAGCAGTTTCTCTTTTTCTACAAATTACTCGCATTATTTCAAATCGGAAGTGCCAAAAGAGCGAAACTTGAATTTTTGAAATTTTTTTTTGAAAGAAAAGTGCTAATTACTTTTGCTTGATGTTAAATTGATCAAAACTTTTTTCTAATTTTAATATCGGTTTTTTTGGAGCTTTATGAAACAGTACTTTTTAATTTACGTAGCTTGGAATTATTTTATGTCATTAACCTTTAATTTATTGCTTGTAATTCGTCTGGCAAAATTTTGAAAAGTTAGATTTTCCATGATTAATCAATAAGTTTTTCCAAATAATTAAATCAAAGATTGCTTTTCAAAAAATTTGACACTTTTGAAAAAAATTGTTGTAAGACTTACAAAGCACTAGGTGCATTACTGCATTGATAGAAGTGGCATTTTGCATCCCCCACTCCAAACCCGAGCTCACTGCCCGACCATGGTTTCTAGTTTTAAACTCTTTTCAGGAACAGTCTGCTTACCCTGGTTTTTTTGAAGATTTGACGCAGGTTTTGGCGTATGTCCCAGGTTTGACGTCTTTGATTTTTTTTTATATGACCAGCTTTGCGACAAAACGTGGATAAGCAGACTGTCTTTAAAGAGAGTTTAAAACTAAATAACATAAATGGGCAGTAAGCTCGGGTTTGAGGTGCGTGATTGGGCCAACGAGATGGCGTGATGCCCAATGCCACAGATGGTACTCACTATTGTTATCTGTCCTATAACTCGATATACTTCTAGCACTTGTCATCGGCGTGCGAGATGCACAATGCCGCTTTTACCAGTGCGGCAGCAGTGATAGAAGCCCCAATTCTTAGAATTTTCTTTTTTATATATGACCAGCTCTGTGACAAAGCTTGGATAAACAGATATGTACCTGATGACAGATTAAAACTACATACCATGGCTGGGCAGTGAGCTCACGTTCGGCGTGC
Source organism: Diplosoma virens (assembly GCA_963680785.1). Taxonomy (NCBI): domain Eukaryota; kingdom Metazoa; phylum Chordata; class Ascidiacea; order Aplousobranchia; family Didemnidae; genus Diplosoma; species Diplosoma virens. The sequence continues at coordinate 10,604,798 of OY796892.1, forward strand.
GTGATGCACAATGCCACAGATGATACTCTTTAGCGTATTTGCCTTATAACCCGATACAGTATGTTTTATTTATAGATTGAGTGCATCATCATAACCATCATTACGTCATTTATTTATCCTCCTGTTTCACAGTACAATATGTCGGAAGCATTTATTTAGGAATTTTATCGACGAATACCCCGGATCTGGTAACAAAGACGCTGTCAGGAATAAACTGTTTTGTCTTTTCAAACAATATAAAAAGATTGATAGTAAAACCAGGCCGTGTCGATTGAGTTCGTTAGAATAGCAGTGCTCTGTTTTCGGCCACATTGCCATCAACCGCGCATGTTCTTTATAAAGTTTAAAAAGATTGAAAAGAAAACACAATAAAGTAGTAAACAAATGGCTGCACTTGTTTACCCACAATGACCTATGTGTTGAGTTTTAAGACAGGCTTTGAGTCCTTAAAGAACCTTGACCTCATATAAAATTACAAGCTTGATTACTTTATCTTAAAAAAAACACAAAATATATGCCCTTCAAAAGAAATTTAATCAAACAAAAACATCAAATATAAATTTAAGAATGTTTTAAACACAAAATCTAATTCATTTAACGTAAATTGAACACACGATAAATTAATCTTAAAAAATTCTAATTAAAAGCAAAACAAAAATATTGTAAAAACAATTTTACTTTATTTTATCGTATCATCGTATTGATATAGTTAAACACGAGGATTTATGTTTGATTTCAAATTAAGCTGCTTTGAAAATGAGAAGCACCAGACTCGAGTTTCGCTTTTGTTAGAGCTCGTCAGTGATGCTTATCTCACTGCGAATCGAACCGAGGACCTGTAGTCTTCCACGCTCAAAGAGCTATAGCTGCTTTGAGTCCATCCATCGTCGGGGCCCTGTGGTCTAGTGGTATAGTAACCTGCGTGGAAGACTACAGGTCCTCGGTTCGATTCGCAGTGAGATAAGCATCACTGACGAACTCTAGCAAGAGCGAAACTCGAGTCTGGTGCTTCTCATTTTTAAAGCAGCTTAATTTGTAATCGTAATGATAGTTAACCTTCTCTCAAGCAAGCAAAAGCATTATTCGTACAAGAACTTGAAGTGATTTTCTAAATGCAAAAATGTCAAGATTTTGCTTTCCGTATAAAATTTTTGTTTGATTTTTTAATTATTTATAAAGCGCTGTGATTAATTTAAGGCGGCTTACTGAGGCCAAAAAACACTTCATTTTTGTATTGCAATATGAATTCTTATCAATTTAAATACAATCTAAATAAAAGCTGTGGATAAGTAGAATAATCTGTAAGTTTGTGATAAAAGTATTTTCCTATTCTTAAAAATAAATTTTTTCATTATCTTATAACAAAATTTTGTGAAAATGAGATTAAAATTTGAGAAGTTGATAATGACCCGCAGACTTGCTTTTCTGTGGTCTACAACGTTATTATGTGGAATTACAGTTAGTGTATTTTTTGTTTGCTCTTTTTTTACTATTTTTCTTGCTCTGCTTGTGTTTGAATGCTTTTACGTTTTATTTGGTTGCTTTCCTTTTTTTAGCGTTGCTGTCTAATATTGAAATATGTTTTAGCATTTTATTGAATTGCATCTGAAAGAAATTAAGTTGAGTAAGTGATTTATTTGCAGATTGACTAAACTTTTTGAGTTTCATAAATGTTAAATCATAAATTTTTAAATGCTTCTTTCCTTAATCATTACTTTTTACTTTTCTTTTTGCAAGTATTAATATGTTGCTGCCGCAGTCAATCATCAAAATGACACTACTCCTTGAATATATCTCTCTACGCAATTTTAAACAAACGTTTCAGCTTTTGAATTTTACGTCTAATCCAATTCAATTGGGCCAACTATTATAACTTTAAAAAATAAAATGGTACTAATATATATCAAAAACAACGCGAAAATATAGAGATGAACCAGCAATGACAAGTGTTGTGGGGTCAGGTTTGAATTAAAAAAAGAAAAACAAACGGATGCGAAAATTGTATATTGAAAATTGTACAAGCAAAAGTTGTATGCAATGCAAAATAATTTGTAGTACATTTTTGCTAAATCACCAAGATTTTTTACGACTTATTTAGAAGAACCAAACAATCACTTTTGACCGTTGTTTGTAAAAGCCTCTTTTGGTTATTAATTGCAACACGGAATTATCTTTGTTATGCATTTCGAAATTTTAATTCAAAACTTAACACAAACTTTGTGTATTTACTATGCTAATTGATTTATTTGTTGACCCACATATAGATGATTTTACATAAAAAAAACGATTTTTTTGTTACAATCATCCATCACCAGTTTCATAGCGTAGTGGAGAATTTCCCAAACTGTGTTCCGCGAGCTTCTTTAAAGTGTTCCGCGAGTTTCCTCAAAGTTTAACCCTTTTACTACCAAAGTCGCAAATGCAAATGCCGACAGACTGCCAGCTTCGCATTTTGCGAAGATTAATTTATGTAAATGTCTGGCAGATTAGAAATTCGCATTTATGCCAAGACAGCCTATATTACATCACAATAAGCTTTTTTCTCGCTCCATTTGTAAATGGGAGATTGGAAACTTTAAAGGCCCGTTTCCACTACGAGCGTGGAAAAGAGCATTCTTTCTCTCTTTTATTGATCTTTGATTGAAGCGAGCGGTTAAAATTGAAGCGAGCGCAAAAAAAAGCAATAAAACAAACAAAGAATGCTTTTTTCCACGCTCGTAGTGGAAACGGGCCTTAAACGTTTAAAAGATTGGAAAATTTTCTAATTAGTTGTTGTAGAAGTTTATTGAGTGATTTAACACTCTTGCGGTTTATACGACATACCCGTATATGGAAGAATTTATCGAGCTTTCGAGCGATGGCAATTTGAAATTACCACTCACAAATCAACCGCCGAGCAAGTTTTGAATAAATGTTTAAAATGTGTATACTAAACTTGCAAGAGAAGCTCTGAAGAAACTTTTGGTTTTTGCAACTACGTGTCTATGTGAAACAAGGTTTTCACTTTATGTGTTTACAAAACCTAAGTAGGCCTACAGAACAGGGTGCAGAGTAGGAGGAGTCGAAGGAGGAGAATAAGGAGTCGGATTCGGACTCTTAAGAGTACAAAATGTCGGACTTTTAAGAGTCGGAATCGAAATATTTTATCCCACTCCGACTCCTGATGTCCAATTTTTTTTAGAGAACACTACTTCTAGGGACAAAAAACAATAAGTCCGTGACAAATTCAAAGTTAAGATCCTTCTTGGCCAACTTAATTTTAAGCAAATCGTATTCTGCATAATGTTATTGTCTTTATTGAGGAGTCGGAATCCTTAACATTTTTGAAACTGGATCCAGAAATCGTAGGAGTCGAGTCGTATCTTAAACCTTCTGACTTTGCAACCCCGCTACAAAAACAGATTGCATGTCGAAGCGGATATGTATATTCATCTGTCAAATATCACACCATACATTAAAAGTATTTCTGTTTCTTTGCAAGCTCATCCTTCACATTAAATATGTTAAATTTGTTTGCATAATTGTATAAATTTACTTTTTCATTGTTGTTCGATACGAGAATAACTGTAATTCTTTAATAACAACGTGCAAAATTAAAATCCCTTTCAACTTGACCAGCCTGTCTTAACACATTTTTTGACTAAGTGTTCCGTAGACTAAAATGATACGACATAGTGTTCGTGAGACCAAAAAAGTTTTTGAAACCCTAGTGTAATAGTTTATTTGTTCATACAATTAAAGCATTTTACGTTTGTTATTTTGGAAGCGATATGTGCGCCAGATTTAGAGATCATCAGAAACACATATAACCATCTGATTGTACACGTGTATGGTCTACTCTCCCTAGCTACAAAACGTTTTTATGCAGACAATGCATTGATGAGGGAATTTGTTTTTTGCATGCTTTTCCTTTGCATTGACGTCATTTCCACACAGGGTTTTTTTCTGACCGGTGGAAGTCTTGAAGCTCAACACTTCTAAGATTTGTCTTTTTGGCCATTAATCATTGATAAATTCTAAAAGAAATTTCCGACGAGATAGTTTGCACTTAGTCACCTTTTTGTAAACAATGTAAGAGTTGATGCACGCTAAATCAAAGACTTTGAAAAAGGCTGCCTCAAGCTATTTCCAGGTAAACTTTTTGGATGTACGCTACTTTGCCTTTTGTCCAAAATATCGACTACTTTTCTTGCAATGCAGTACTTTACTGTTTTTGGTTACTTTTTGCTGTGTTCTTCATCTATAAGAACGAACTGAGAAGTTAATCAATCTTTGTCTTCTTACTAATTGGTGATATGTATGTTTAAGATAAGGGTAGCGTTTTCGACTTTATGATAGCATCAATATCAGGAGCCTTTCTTGTTTTCATATAGTGCTGACAATAGTAGTTTTTTTAGATTTCAATTGCTCTTTAGGCCCAACATTGCAAAATAATTGTCTCGGGTTATATTGCAAACTTTTTTTAAATGTGGGTTTATCAGCCACGGACACTCATCAGTGGGAAGACTATGACAAGAATTGTAAACAGGATCCTTGCCTAAATGTGATTTGTCATTGCAAAAATTCTTAGACTTGGCATCAGCAGAAAGCCAGACTTGACACCAAACTTGTTTGGTTTTAAAGGTATATCAAAATCAAAATAGAAAAATGTTTCTGTAAGACGTTTTCAGTAATTCTTAATGAACAAGGAATATTTTAAAAACATGTATTGTATAAAAAAAGTTAGGTGACATACAGGAAATAACTGCTCGTCGTCGTCGTCGTCGTCGTCGTCATCGTTATCGTTTGAAGGGCATCCACTCCAGGCCAGACACAAACAGAACTGGGGCCGAGGGTTTATCCTTTTACTACCCCAGACTGCTGCACTGCCTGGATCAGATGCTGGCAGCGATGTTATTAAGCCAGCATCGAGTTTCGTCATCCAAAACCGTCAGACCGCGTGCTCCATGTGGTGCCCGATGTATGGGGCACATTGTTAGTACATGGTCTGCGGTTTGCTCTGAGGCGCCGCACTCGCAATTCGGTGAAGGAGCGAGACCCCATTTGTGCATGGACGAATGGAATCGCCCAACACCAGTCCGCAGGCGGTTGAGCTTAACCCAAGCTGCTCGGGGTAAGCCCATCCCAACAGGCCTGACACTGGTCCCGGGCACAAAAGCACGGAGCCTGGAAGCATTTTCACAGTACTCCGCGTTCCATTTGTGATTCGTCCATTCAGAGGCGCGGATGCCAAGTCTGGCAAGATTGTCCAAGTAATTCCGCGCACCTGGCACAAACGGGCGTCTGGATCTTAGTCTCACTTGGCCAGTATCTGAGGACCCATTTAACAGACCATGCAAAATATGATCGGGGTCCAGAGATCCACGGTAAGCCAAGGAGAGTGTCGCTCCCAGTCGGCGAAGCTCAGCTGGCTGGATGCCTGAAAGTACAGGTAGGTGGTCCGTTGGAGTGGGACGCAGGCATCCAGTAACTATGCGCAAGGCGTCATTCAAGACACTGTCAATGAGGCGAGTGTGAGCACTGCGACACCAGACTGGCGCACAGTACTCAGCTGTTGAGTAGACTAGAGACAAGGTGGCTATGCGTAGTGTTTTAGCACCAGCACCCCATCCCAAGCCCACGAGTCGCCTCAACAGTGTGACGCGCGAAGATAGTTTTTTGCGCAATGCCACTAAATGGTGACGAAACGTGAGCGATCTGTCCAGTTTTACCCCAAGGTATGTAGGGGTTGGACAGAACGGTAAAAGTCTACTATTGTTGTAGACCTTTAGCTCACGTTTGGCCTCTCGGTTGTTTAAGTGAAAGGCTGTCGTCACCGTCTTAGTGTGACTGAGCTTCAACCTCCAAGTCTGGAGATACGCTGACAGTGTGGACATATCTTGGCTTAATGTCCCCTCCAAGTCCTTCCAGTTTCCAGAAGAGTGCAACAATGCTAAATCATCAGCATAAGCAAACTTTCTGGAAATCATGGAAGGAAGATCGTACGTATAGATGTTAAATAGGAGGGGAGCCAAGACCGATCCCTGAGGAACGCCGTTTTTAAGACGGCGTAGCCTGCTTTGCTTGCTGTCACCGGTGGTAAGGGTGAAACTTCGATTTCGGACAAGCTCCATGATCATTTTGACCATGTGCTTATCCGGAAGTAGTCTCAGCAGCTTGCAGGTAAGGCCACGGTGCCAGACAGTGTCATAAGCAGCTGTCAGATCGATAAATACGGCACCGGCCTTCTTTTTAGCCTCGAAAGAATCCTCGATGTTCTGGGTTAGCAGAACAACTTGATCTACGGTTGACTTCCCGCGTCGGAACCCAGCCTGCTCTTTAGGGAGCAGTGGATCGATTAATGGTTCAACGCGGGCGTAGATAAGCCTCTCGAGGATCTTGTAGGGGACACAGAGCAGAGATATCGGTCGATAACTCTTTGGGTCCCCCACGGGCTTTCCTGGTTTTGGGATCGCGACCACAAGCGCTCTTCTCCAGATCTTGGGAATTTTGAGTCGGCGCAAACAGGAAGAAAGGAAGTCACGTAACCAGGACTTCAAAGCAGCTCCAGCATGGAGTATAAGCTCGGGGCAGATGGAATCAGGACCCGGAGCTTTACCTGGTTTTAAATGTTGAAGGGCAGCAGCAAATTCTCTCTGTGAAAAATTGTCAGAGATATTTACTGCGTCTGGTGTTGTGGCCCTCCAAAGGTCAGACACTTCTTTACAGACAAGTCGAGATGACTTGCGATCAACAGCCTCGTATTTCCCATTTCTAACCAGCTGAGATGCAATAGCATCGGCTGAAACAGGACAATGACGAGGAGAGTGTCGTGACCTACCAGTAAGGTTGTTCAAAATACTCCACGCTTTTCGACTAGAGTGTGAGAAGTCAATGCTCCGAACTGCTTCGGACCATCGATCCCTCCGTTTTCTGTCAAGCTTGGCAAGCAGAGTTGTAGCAGCCAAACTTGAGTCGTCTCCCTGAGGAGACTGCAGAAAGGTTTTATAGAGGGATTCACACTCTGCATCCCAACACGGAATATAGTTGTTTCGATACCCGCGTGGGATAGTCTTCTTGGCTGCTTTCTTAATGATGTTACAGAAGTCCTGGTAAGCCGCATCCACATCAAGTGAATCAGGCGGCAACAAAGTCTTTGCGAATTTATTCGTCAAAGCAATGTAGTGACTCCATTTGGCCTTGCGGAAGTTCCATCGCTTAACAGGCATGCTTGGCACTGCCATAGCAAACCTGGGTGGTGTAATAAGCGAGGGTCGATGTTGTGACCTGGGAAACTTCTCAAGGACACGTCTATCCGGTAAGCGACTGTTTGGACCTACACTAGCGAAAGCTAGATCTGGATTGGTGCCAGTGTTCCAGCGGCCGGAATAAAAACTGGCAGCGTCCTTGGCATTATATAGCAGGGCAAGACAATTAATACTTGCCCAGCCAGCCAAGCACTCACCATCCGGACTGTTGTCATCATAACCCCAGTCAGCATGACGACAGTTAAAATCGCCAGCGTACAGACAGGGGTGAGGAAACACTGGGAGATCCAGGGTTCGCAATCGCGTTGGCGGTGGTTTGTAGACGTTGACTATTTTATAGCCATCAACGTCCACACACAGCCACTCGATCTCCGATGTCGGTGGAGATTGGTCCAAAAGCGTGTATCTCAGTCGCTCGTGGACAAACGTGGCAAGGCCATGCTTCCTGCTTAAAGAAGACCCAGCTAGTTGGTAGTGTGGTAGTACCAACTTCTCTGCATCAGTGCAGTGGGTCTCCTGCAGTAGGATGACGAGTGCCTCAGACTGCATAGCGAGGTGATGAAGAACATTCATCTTGCTTGCAGTGAGGCCTTCGATGTTCAGCTGAAGAACAGTGGGTCTTCGGAACTTGTTGGCAATGTGCCCTGAAAAGGGCAGTTTTATCCTGACATTGCCCCGTCCTGAAAAGGACGTTTGCCGATTAACAGACCCACACTGAACATCGGAATGGGTGGATACCCTTCTGTTTTGGTAGGTTCGGTTTCGGTCTGTCATTTTAAAATCAATGAACAGACTTACTCACGGCCCAGGCTGCGTGAAAGCACCTACCATCTGGGCCAAATAACTGCTAAAACAAATAACTGCTCAACAATGATAAGAAAAAAAAATTAGAGATGCAACACTTTTTCATTTATTTATAAATGAGTCCAAACCTTCCAAAACAAGAAAAATTTATCTGATTTTCTTCTTGTGACTGTCAATATGATCAAACATACGGCATTAAAATGTAACACAATTGAGTAATTCAATAGCGTTATAGATTTTTGCCCTACTGCTGCAACTTCTGCACTATTGTTGCTATAGTTCTATTGCCTATTGCTCCAAAAGCTCTATCGTCTGTTTCCTACCTAGTTCGACCGAGTTCTCAAGGAAGTGCAAACAAGATTTCTGTTTTTAGAGGAAAGTTTTCAGCAAAAAACAAAAAAGTTTTCTTGTTCTTTTAAGGTTTGACTTCCTTGTCACGCCGTAAAAGAATAACTTGATATTTTATTTAAATGTTACAGAGAAAAAGAGGTGATAGAAGTAAACCGTATAGCAAAAGGCTATCAAATGCCACAACGATCAAAAGTGCCCGCTTGGTACACATACGAGTATACATGTATATCGGTATTAACCTTATTTCTCCAAAAAATATAAAGGTTACAGGAAAATTTGTTCCATCACTATAAACTTTATTACGGATGATTAAAAGTCGAAGAAGCTCAAACTTCAAATTTTAAAACGGTTGACTTGAAAATGAAAAATTGTCAAAATGACGTTTGGTATTTGGAGTGTTAATAGATAAAAACGCGCCTAATGAATTTATTCAATAAACAAAGTAATTGTTAAATTATATTTCATTTTTATATTTTGCGGTTGGTGTACCATCATGCATGTCCTGTTTGAAAAAAATTTGAGTATAAATTTCATTATTCTTTATGCTGAATTAACTTGTTGTCTGATTTTTCTTTTCTAATCCGGCTGTTGGTCTAGCTTTAGCCTATCAATCTAAATCTAGAAGTTGTACAATGAAATAAAAAAATGCTTAGAAATGCTCGTCTTTCTTCTTATTGTAATTAAGTTTGACAAAAAATTTTTGACATATTCCATCCACAAGTTGTCACTGGAAGTTTTTATTGAAGAATCTGTTTAGATTCGCGATTTTTGATATTTCAGACTGCCAAATACACTGTTTCTAAAAAAGTCTTTAAAATAAATATATAGAACAACCTTTGTAAATAATTTGTTGATCCCGTCAAAATTTTCAATCTGCGTCAAATAAATAAATTTATTTTTTATGACTGCATCAACTTCTATTTACTTTTTTTGTATTTCAAAGCAATGATAAAAACTTGACGTTGAAGCTATTGATTTAAATAGATCATCCCGGCCTGCTTTTGAATGAACAAACGTATTACTGTTTATTGGATCTATGTTTAAGAAATATTTAAACAAGCAAAAATACTCATCTTTACGCTTTTCGTCCGACACTCGTCAGAAGGTAAACGTCAAAATAAATGAAAAATACATTTGATTGTCTTATAAAACTAAACGAAGATGATTGGATGTTGAGAAAAGCGTCAAAACGCGTAATCACTGAAAGATTTTCAAAATTTCAAAATTGTAAAGCAATTTTATAAGACTTTTAAACCTTCGTCCAGTTTATAAGACAATCAATTATATTTTTCTTTTATTCCAATATTTTATCTCCTGACGAGTGTCGGACGAAAAACTTCGATTTAAGTTTTTTATTGCCTATGTTTAAATTCTGTACCACAAATCACTTGTTTAAATACTTTCGGAAAAGGTAGAGCAACCGACAATGCCATTTGTTAAGTTTGTTGATTAGAACGCGAGAAAAAATTCGCACTTTAATTTCAACAACAGCCGTTTAAAGGCTTGCTTCGCTGAACGTTTACTTTCGAAATTTGTAAAATTTTATGATATTTGCCAAGTTATTGTAAATTTTTAAAATTTTATGATATTTGTTTGTGAAAGACCTAAATTAAAATTTTATAGCTGCCAATCTGAGCCAGTTGTTGTCAATGGTTAGTCACTGCTATGACAGAAACATATTTGTGACTTTTTTACTCGGCAAATATTTGGCGAAAATAAGCGCCGCAAGTAGGAAAGTTTTTGTTTTGTACTAACAAAATTTCTTACTAAAATCTAACAGTTGTATAACAGTTATATATTTATATTGATTTGGAAAAAGTCGTATAAAAAAATATTATGTTATGAATTAATGTGGGTTGGAATTTAGCTTTTTTGAATTTTCTTTGCATTATTTTTTAGTAATCAGGCCAAAGCAATAAATTTAATATTGATAGTTAATGCTATTTGTGTACATTATGCAGTTATTACTCTGACCTGATTTTTGACGGGATTTTGATTGAATTATTTTTTTGTACACGGTATGTTTACCCTTTTGCTATTAAGCATAAATCCACAATTTAGAAATAACCAACTTAATTTGTTATCGAATGCTGAGTCACTTCTTCGAAGACAACATTTACTTGTAAACAACCCACAATAAAAGCAAAAGTAAACACAGTCATAGCCAAAATTATAAAGTTGGTCATGTTTTACGGGTCCAATTCTAATTTAATTAAGGTTTTAAATTTAACGCCAGGGCTTTAGCACAAAACTTTGCTCTGTTTGTTTTTTTTGCAAAAAAAATTAATTTTTGTGCGATGATTTTTCGGACTTTTATTTTATTTATAAGACGTTTTTACAACTTGATAATATTTTTTATTTAGTTGCAGAAACAAAGACATTTATTATTGTTGTTTCTCATCATCATCATGTCTAAAGCATTATCGAAGTAATTGCAATCAAACAGTTGTTCATTTGTAATTGCTCACTAAAAATTTTTTCATGAAAAATTTCATTTTGATCTCGTCTATTTGATGCGAATATTAAGTTTTTGCGATTTTTTAAGATTTCCAGCTAAACTCGTATAATATCTTATGATTTTTTACGACAGAAAAATCATCGCTGCTTTACATAATTTACAACCTTTATCTCTAGCAAGGTCATATTTAAAAGGGATCAAAAAGATTAAAACTTTTCTAAATTTAAGAAAATTTTTAAAAAGGATGTAATTTTTTTTAAATAATTTTCTGAAGTCGACAAAGTTTTTGATATCAGCTCTGCGGCTTAAATTTACTAAAATAGTTTCCAATTTTTGACAGATTATAAGAAATTATTTTGAAAATTCAATTCCGTTGGTATTTTTTTGAAACCACTTGAAACACAATTAAGTCTTGGCCACTTGATGGCAAGTCCTGTATATCTATATATGACCGCTAGAATTTATGTTCCGGGATCCCTGGATTCCGAAATAGCAGAAAATTTAATTTTTATAAAATTTTTTCGTTAAATTATAAAATTTTTTCATTGATAATTATAACCTATGCCACCAAATTGATCTGGAGATGCAATTTGTAGCTGGCTATCAAAGGTGTCCACGCAACGGATACGGAGTGGATATCCGCAATATATGGCAGATACGGAGCTGTTCCAGATCTAAATTTTAATTTAAATTGCGGATCAGGAATGAATACCAATCTCTGTTTTTTTTTCAACAGTCACAGACTTTTTTGAAACAAACTTGTTTAATTTTAGAAATCGTGACTAAGTTTCAGTTTTGTTCATCCCATTGTGAACAGCAATCTGACATGGTCAAATTTTGGTTTGATAACCATACAAAATGCACTTGCGAATCAATAAACATAATATGATAGTATTATTGAAATATATTTTGTTTTTTTATTGTGTAATTATTAAGCATCTAATTACTAATTTTTGGTTTGCAATCTGGTTTTGCTTTAAATATCTTGTAAAATTTGCAATAAAATTTTAATTATTAAATAATAATAAATTGTCCGAGAAATCGAAAATTCTAATGGCAGCAGCATGTCATGTACATCTTTCATAAAAAAGTTTTTGATGTTTGAGTCTTATTGTTACTTGCAGTCGTACAATTCAAACTTTTAGCCTTATCTGCACATTCAATTCATTTTGCATCTTAAATTTCGATTCAGTTTCTGACTTCAAATAATATATTTAGACAGGTTTAAACTTCTGTTTTCAAGTTTAGCTTGCAATTAAAGCTATGATAGAAGGCCTGCTTATTATAGATAATTTGGTCTAAACCTTTTTCATTTCCAGTATTAATCCATTTACTCCTTACCAAGATTTATTTTATCATTAAATGCTTTGACTAAATTTTGGTAAATCGGCAGCTTTTGACCAAAACTTCAAAATTTCACCAATACTTTTCTTTTTTTCTTACAACTTTTTTCAGTTCATAAAGTTGAACGTCACTTGATAGTTGTTCAATCTCAGTTTATCGATAGTTTAAAAAAATCATTTTAAAAAATAAACTTTAGAGCTTCAATTTTTGTAAATCAGGATTAATATCTTTGGCAATTGTCAATAACTTGTTTAAGAAAAATTTATTTGCAAATTTAAATTCCAAATTAATCCAGGTCTTTTATTTTGTTAGTAAAAAATGAATCAATTCGTGGCTTCCTAGGTTTTCTTTAAACCAGAATAGTCCAAATTTTAAAGCGAAAATAAAAAGCATTTTTTGGCGGCAGCTCGCTGCTGTTTGAAAACCACGCACAAAAACGTCATGGCATCATTTTGGCAAAACCGTGATATAATATTAATTAAAAGCAAAAATACGAATCATTCTATTACTTAGTGACACGGCAACTAAAGCTCAAATGGATATCAATTACAACCATTTTGAAGCAAAATGTGGCGGGCCTGAAAAAATGCCGTTAGTAACCAGCCCGCGGTCGGATTTTCGGAGTCCTGGATTAAGATTTGTCAATATCACGTTTGTCCTTAACATAATGGCAGCGGCAAGGTTAGGACACAGAAACAGACATTTACTTTTCCCAGTATTTTTTTACATTTTTTTCTTTTTACTTTTCCGAAAACAAAATTATTTGTCTTATTTATCTTTGTTTAACTTTCTACTACAAGAAAGATTCTTTAAGGAACCTTTGCCTAAGTTATACGAAATTAGTCGGAATGAATTGAAATAAAAATTTCTAAAATTTGTGACGCGTTTGATATGAGCCAGTGGTCACCAAACTACGGCTGACCATATTCTTCCTCCAAAAAAAGAGAAGTATTTATAAAAATTAAATAAATATCAAATAAGTATAAATAATATCACCGAAAATCTTATTAACATTCTCCAAGTAATGCTTAAAAGTAGTTTTAGGTAATTTTAAAAGCACTATCCAAAGAAAGTATTGATCTTTTATAGGTTAAAATTTTAGCTCTTTGTATTTTTTCTGAGTTAGAAAATACTTTATTGGCTTTTAAAATTTTTAACAAAAGTAGTTTCTTTTCTTTGATTTGTATAAAAAAGTGTATCGTTGATACTGATTTATGTGTACTCGACCCAAAGAAAGCAATGCGGCCCATGGGTAAAAAGTAAAAGTAATTTTATTCTGACATCATTGTAATGTATTGGCGACAAAACAATCCCCTTTCGAAAACAAAATTTAAATACCACTTTGATTGTTGGCATCATTTTTTACTCCCAAAACAGCATTTTATAAACTGTGACTTTCCATCTGACACAGGCAAATCAACATTAGTGTTTTATACATTATTAAATAATTTAATTTATTATTAACATTTTTTAAATACTTAGGGTTTCTTTCGAATCTATCACTTAATGTTGATTTTGTACTACATGATTGCAAAAATTATTTCATGAAAATTGCCAAAACCACTTAAAAATATGGTGATCAGATGACCTGTTCTTTCCTTTTCCATCTGTTTTTTTAACTAACCACCATAGCTTCTTTAATTGATATTCTAGAGCAGGGGTCACCAACGCAGTGCCCGCGGGCGACAAGGCGCCCCCAGGACCCCTTTAAGGCACCCGCGAAGCATGCGCCAAAAATAGCACTGTTACATAAGCAAATTTTTTTTCTCTGGCGCGAAGATAATTTCTCTCTCCTTTCTATGATGTCATAGTTCAGGGCCACAAGCGAAGATAATTTCACTCTCCTTTATATGACGCTATAGTTTACGGCCACGTGTAGGCTCTCCTCGTTGCTCGGAACATGCGTTGGCTATATTTAGTAGTGACCGCTGACTGCGCAGGTAGCTGAGTATATTGTGAGAGTTAGTTAAACCGGCGTTATCGTGTTTAAATGGTATTATCAATTTGTGTTCTTTTAGCTGGGACAACCAGTGTAGAAATAGCCTAACTTTAAATTGCAGTTTAAGTGATAATTTGTAAAATAAATTGTGTATGTAAAACTAGTTATTTTTTGTTGGGTTATCACTACTGCACCTATACAAGCTTATTCGAATAGACTCTACAAGCACGGCTCATATTTCAATTCAATATGAATGTTATACGCATATTTTTAATTATTGCTCACATTGTGCTATTTTTAATGTTATATATTGTAAAATAAAAATTATCAAGTAGAAATAATTAAAAAATTTAATTAGAAATATTTGATACCAAACTCGCGTCTTTCTAAATCAAAGGTCAATCCTGCGGTGCCGCCTCGCTTTTTCCTGACCCATTGACCACGCAAAGTGACGAAGAGTTAGCTTGCTTGTGCTTTTGCCCTAAAAATCATGGCAGAAAAGCGAAAAAGAACATACGTTTTTAACGATGGTTGGGAAGAAGACTTCTTTTTTACGTTCTTTAAAAATAAATGTCTGTGCCTTATTTGCGGGACGACTGTTGCAGTACTAAAGCGGCACAATGTGGAAAGGCACTTCAAAACCTGTCACAAAAACTTTGATGTCAACTATCCACCTGGCAGCGCATTACGGACAGAAAAAGCTCATGGATTAAAGGCATCTTTAGACAAACAGCGGACCTTTTTCACGAAGCCGATGAAAAAATCACAGAATGCCACTGAAGCCTCATTTAGAGCTGTGCATTTTTTGATAAAGAACAAGAAAACCTTTTCGGATGGGGAGGTTTTTAAAGAAACTATGATGATCGTTGCTAATACATTATTCAAAGACAAAAAACATGGTCCTGAAATCATCTCTGCGCTCTCCGATGTTCAGCTTGGAGCAAGTACGATGGCAAGACGAGTGTCATCTTTGTCTGAGAACTTGACAGAGCAGGTGGAGCGTGATCTTGCTGCGTGCAGGTGGTTCAGTATCCAATGTGACGAGTCAGTAGACAGCGCAAGCACGGCTCAGCTGATGATATTCATCCGAATGGTGTTTGATGATTTTTCTACAAAAGAAGAACTGCTGACACTCCTGCTACTGAAGGCAACAATGCGGGGAGTTGACATATACACAGCTGTCAAAAACTTCTTCGTCGAGAAAAAGGTGCCATTAAATAAGTTGGCATCAATAACAACAGACGGGGCACCAGCCATGACGGGTCGGCATGCGGGATTCATTGCACAATGCAGGAATGATCCAGGCTTCCCAACGTTTCTGCACTACCACTGCATCATTTATCAACAGGCGATTTGTGGGAAAGTCACCGGCTTTGATCACGTGATGACTCCTGTCGTAAGGATCATAAACAGCATCCGCTCCAAAGCAAAACAACACAGAATGTTTAAGATGCTGCTGAATGAGCTGTCCGCTGAATACGGTGACTTGCTATTACACACAGAAATAAGATGGCTCAGCAGGGGACGGATTCTAAAGTGTTTTTTCTCACTTCTTAGTGAAGTCAAAGAGTTTATGCTTTCCAAGGGAGAAGACGCATCGCTGCTTGAGGAACCAGAGTGGTTACTCGACCTCGCATTTTTAACTGATTTGACTGAGAAGCTGAACCATCTGAATCGGGAACTGCAAGGTAAAGACAAAACTGTTGCTCACATGATCAATGCAGTAAACGCATTTAAAGCTAAGATGAACATTTTCTCTGCGCAGGTGGAAAAAAAAATGCTGCATTTTTCTTCTGTGCAGGCAGTGTTAAAAGACAATGTTTCTGCATCTTCAGCTTTGGATGAAGTTGTAACAAAGTACTCCCAAGTCATAAACAGATTAGGACAGGAATTTGAAGACAGGTTTTGTGACTTTGAGAAGCTTGAGCCATGCGTGTCATTTGTTACAAATCCTTTCATGTACGTAGACGTAACTTCCACTGCTGAGCAGCTCAGTGATTTGTTCAATTTGAGCGCTATTGATGTAGAGATGGAAATCTTAACGCTGCAAAATGACATAAACCTTAAAGCTCATCATTCTGCACCAAACTTTTGGTGCCTTGTTGACAAAGAGAAGTACAGTGGTGTGTGCACAGCAGCTATGAAAATTGCCAGCTTTTTTGGTTCAACATATCTTTGTGAATCAGCCTTTTCCAATATGAACTTTATCAAGAACTAACACAGAACACGCCTGACTGATGCACATTTACAAGATTCACTGCGAATTGCTGTGTCAAATTATTCACCAGATTATAATGCACTGGTGAGCAGCATGCAGTGCCAGGCCTCCCACTTTCATAGAAAATGATCTGACGAATCAGACATTCTTTTCATTGTTTAAAGAGCAGCAATATTCATCAGAAATATTGCACATAATATTAAATGTTCAGAAAGCATTTGTGAGCTTGTTAATGGAAATAAGTGTTGTCTCTTTGGTTTAAAAAATATTGCATTTGTATTACAAATACAGCACTTCAAATGTTTGAGTAAATAAATGTTTAATGTTGAAACATGTTTTTCTATTTATTATTATTGCTGTGTAAATGACTGATAATTGTGGAAAACAATTATTATTGATATGTGAGAAAGAATTTCACAGCGTTATAATTACTGCTATTTTAATATCACCATTATAACATTTAATATCCATGTAGTGTTGTTATTTAAGAAGTTTGTAGCAAACAGGTCGTGTGCCCTTCATGTGACTCCATGCTCATGAAGTAGCCCTCGGCCTCAAAAAGGTTGGTGACCCCTGTTCTAGAGACAGATGCGATGAGACAGGATTTTTGATTTTATCTTTAATTTACTTTGAAAAATTTTCTGTTATCAAAAAGTACTTGTAATTGCTTCCCAAAATTATTGTTATTTTTGAATACAATCTTGGAAAATTAATTTAAATTTAAGATGAGATTCTCCTGAAAATGCAATTTAAATTTTTCAGAGTCTAAAAGATTTTTGAAAATTTATTAATTAGACATCATATTTAGTAAATTCATATCATTCTTGAAGCCGAATATGATGCTTGAAGCCCAATGCTGAATAACTGACAATAAAATATTTATTTATAAGTAGAAAATAATCAAAATAGTTAGAGATTTAGTTTTTTATTTATTGAATTTTAATTCAATAAATTTGTTACCTTGCATCAGTGGTTTTCAAACCTTTTTTGTATGGCGGCATACTATTCAGCTATTTAAAATTTCGCGGCACACCCATTATATTGTTTAATAATAAAAAGGTCTTCACTGAAAATTTGTCAACGATTTCTCGATGGTCGTCCAAAATCATGATGATCTCTAAAAAAAAAAGGTTTTCACTGCAAATTTGTCAATGATTTCTCAATTTTTGTCCCAAAATCATGATGATCTCTAAAAAAAAATGCTTCCACCTAAACTCACGCTCTTTCTTTCCCTTCGAATCTCACGTACAAAAACCGCAAAATTCGACGTCCCTAAATAATTTTTTTCCAAAATCTTTCGCAATAAACCTGGAGACCTGTCATGGCACACTAGTTTGCCGCGACACATCGGTTGGAAACCACTGCCTTACATACACCACTCCACTATAAATTTAGACATACAGTATACTATAGAGAGGCGAAGTAGTCAGTTTTCCCAAGTTGGTTATTGAAACAGGTGAACATAGCACGTATACAAACGATGATGCAGATCCTATTCTAAGAAGCGAAAATGAAAAGTATTCAATACAAAATAGACAACAAAACATTCGTAATTTCTAAAAAACGTTTGCTGACGATAGGAATGTTAAAAACGTTATTACAAATGAATACCACAAATCTTTTTAGTTTTTTAATGAACATAATTATATTTTTTTCAAAAAATCGCAAAGAGATAAACAACAAACAAAAAATTAAGTTGATTTTAAATACGTCACTTATGCTTCAAAGAAATCTGCAACAAACTAAACATAAAAAAATACAAAATTTTTAAAGTATTTTGGATTTTATTGCCGAGTTCAATATACCAATAATGCTTTTACAATTTTTGAAACTACAATTTACCAATAAACCAATAATATAAATAGCTCTACAATATTGAATAAAACCTTTTATGCTTAGGGCTTATTTTCACTACGAGCGTTGGTGGAAGTATTCTTGCTTGTTTTAGTGATTTTCTGCTTTTCTTAACGCTTAAGGGCGGAAAGAAGTAAAAAATCAATAAAAAAACAAAGAATATCCCGCCAAGGGTAGTAGTGGAAACACGTCTTTTTGTGTTTTTGTTTGAAAATCCAAGTTTTTAAAATGTTTGAATTCTGTCATAAAGCCCATTTTTTTGCAGGTTTACGCAAAATTGACTTTAGTGAAACTGTTAGGATTAGAGGGTTTGTTTTAAAACTAACCCTAACACAATATTGCAAAAAACTTTTCAAATAAAATTTATTAATTTATTATAATAAAACCACGTCTCTGTCCCAGGGTAGCGCTATCACGTTATGCATAATTTCGTCGCCTGTCTATTGAATGGTACAGCACGGCACTACATATAGTGAGCATGACTGAATATCCAAATTATCGACTGTGGGACACAGAAACGTCGTCGAACAAAATTTAACACGATAAATATTATGAGAAGCGGAGCACGATTCACAAAATAAAAGAATAAGCCGAGTATGAATCACTACAAAACAAAGGCAAATACATTCAGCTTTTGCGCCATTTTGAGGTTGTACGTAGAATAAATTTAATTGATGTCACACAAAAAAACCTTGCTTACTAAGGTAAGCCATTTTTTTTTTTGTTGCAATTTGTAGTACGAAGCATCAAGCAGTACTAACTGCAAAAAAGACAAAAATCAAAAGTTTTTGAAACACCAGAAAACGAGTTTTAGTCTAAATACAGTATAAACATGCACGCAATAACAAATGAATGGACAAGAAGATTATAAATTTACAATGCTTATCAATATTGTTTTTTTAAACGTTTTTAAAGGCTTATGTTTTCGAACTGCTTTTTTCCATGTACTCCATCAGCAGCTGGCGGCAGGTGAGCACTATTTCGACTTCTGTTTTTTTGTTCCATGCTTGTTGCAACCGTATTCTTTGACTTCAGTGAAAATAATCTTAATATTGAAGAATTTCTTTTTAAATTCCTGAAATATAGAATATCTCAGAAACTAGTAATCTTGAAAAATAATTCAATGTGAAATTTTCCAACAACTATTGAAGATTTTTAAATGATAGGTGAACGGTTTGACACGGGATAAAATATTTGTGGTAAACTTCTTGCAAAAAGTCACAACAAAATATTTGGCTCAGGGGTTTTAATGATTGTTGCTGAAATTAGAGTCACGTCATTTTTAAGAATAAATAAATATTTTAGAACAATTTGTATTCTTGAGTCAGGGATTTGACAAAAAGTTTTAAGAAATATTCAAACATTTTTGCCAGATATACCGGCATATGCGTCATGTACGAGCATAGATTGAAATTGCTGCTGCAAGTCAAAGGGTCTTCTGGCTGTTGTCATGCAAGTCAAAAAAATAAATTGAAAAACACAAAAAAGTCAATTTAGAAGTCTTTTCTGTATTACTCCACACAACAGTACACTAAAAACTTTTAAACCATAAAGGTTTCATAATTTAACACTTGTCTGCAAAAACAGGACAGTTGACTATAGTACATATTAACGACTATATATATATAAACTTCTAACTATAAAAAAGTTAATAAGAATGCGAATTTGATTGCTTCAGGTTTCAGCTTTCTAATATTTTGTGTTGATTAATAACTTTTAAAAATTTTTCTACGACTAACACTTTGTCAAGGCACGAATAGAAACATAAATTGTGTTCTGATATCAGCATGAATTCGTAAATGCACGGTTGGGCCATCTTACATCAAAATCAAAACAAGAAATTTTTTCATTGTAACAACAATCGTGATGGAAGACAAACAAAAACGCTGAAAATAACTTACTGAAACTTTCTTCTGCATCCAACTCCGATGAAGGAGTAGAGAAACGGATTCAGAGCCGCGTTTGCAATAGCGATGGTGAAACTCACACGATTCAATTGTGGGTTTAAATGGTTCTGCGATTAAACGAAATCGTTTTTTGTAAAAAAGATTGTACGAGAAGATACTTTTTTTTATCAAACACCCTGGACCGTTATGAATACATAATATAAAAAGATGCGTTATAAAATATCTATTCTGTTTAGATATTATAACTGCATATATCAAATCACGACAAAAAGATATTAGATTTAAAGATGAGTACTGTCAGAAAATACCCGCAATAATGCGATTTCAAAGTTTAAGTTTCACGAAGCAAGTATTTAATCAACTTTTTTGCCTGTTATTAAATGTTAGCTGTGTATCTGACATGAATAAACAACAAGCCGCAAACAAAAAAGTTTATTTTGATTGTGGCGTCATTATTTAGGATTGTATTTAACTGAAATTTCATGTAAAAAAAATATTAAAATTAAAGCATCGGGTTGCTCTCTGATCAGTCTGTTAATAGTTTAAAAAATTAACCGGCATCATAAAAAGCTTGCCCAACTTTGTTGTGTATGAACACGCATCTCTTAAGTTGAGAAATTTACCCGAACAGGTTTAGGTCTGTAGCCTACAGCATATACTCAATAATAGCATTGATGCTATTTAAACAAACTTATTATAGATTTGTAAAGAACAAATATTTGATGGTTTCTTGTTTCGTTCTTTCGTAAAAAACTTTCTTGAGCTTACAAGCGGTAAAAGCTACTTGTAAGCTAAGAAAGATTATTTTTGATTGATTTTGATTATACTTACAAAATCTTTAAAAATCGAAAATATTTTACAGTTGTTTAAGTCTAAGAGACTAAACAATAAGGCTCAAATAAAACTACTGTTTAGACTGCGTTGAATAAATGATAGAGTAAAAGTAAAAGTTTGAAGATAAGGTAAGCAGAGAGCTGTTTATATTGTTACTATAAAGTTATACTTTGTTGCATTTATATTTAATACAGTTGTATAAAAAATCTTGGAAATTTTCTAGTAATCGCAATAATAGTAAAAATAATGTAATTACTAGTTTAAAGAATTGGTAATAAATTACAATAAATTTGTTAAAATTTTATTGAAAAGTTTTTTCAAAAAAGCGTACTTTTAAATCATTTTATTTGATTAAAATTTCTCTAATTTTGTCAAAATTTTTTTTAAACACTTCAAAGGCTTTCAGCGTTACGTAACGATGACATGTAAAAATAACATGCTCTATTGATGTATCATCAAAGCAAAAGTTGTAAAAGAGAAGCAATGTTAGAAGGTGAGTTGTTGGTTCGCCTAACTTACCGTCAAAATACTTTTAAGCTGTACGATGTGATAAAGAAGCCAGCAGATGGCGAAACAAGCTACCAACATCAAACATATGATTGTAACTCGACGTCGATCTTTCATTCCCTGGTTTCTTGCGTTATTTCCTCTAAGTTTTGTTTTCCAAAATAGCTTACATATCAAGCCATAGCACTCTGACATCACCTGAAAAACATATTTCGGTTAGACTTATGAACCAATTTTTATTTATGAAACGATACATTTTTTAAAAACTCCAGCTCAGGGTTTTTTAACTTTTTAAGACGCGCGCCCCTCCTCCCCTTTCATCATGTAAACACAACCCGTGCTCCCCTTGATGATTCGAACAAAACTCAAGCCCTATCATGTTAAAAATCTAACAGCATTAAATAGAAAAAACAATAACTAAATTTTGTTGAAGAAAAGGATGTAATTGTTTTTTGAAAACCAAATGTTTAATTCGTGATTTTGTAGCAGGCAACATGTTGTTATTATCGACACGGTTGATCGGCTTCACAGTCAAATTTGTTCCTATGTTTTGTCTTTATATCTTGGAAGAAAAGCCACTTTCGCAAATGTAAGTTGATGAAAATAGAAAGTGTGTACGTATAGCTACAGCATCTACTTTCTTTTACATGTGCACTCACTGCACATATTTCTCCCAGGAATCAATCAGTGTTATAGCTTCAAAATAATTTTGCAGTGGAGTTACATTTCATTTCCAAAAATCTTCCTGAAAATCTTTGGAAAGAATGTCCTTGTTTACACGAAAAGGATTCCTTGTCATCTTCAATTTTGAAAGTTCAATGTCGCTCAAATTTGGAAAATAGCGTTCGAATTCTTGTTTTGAAGGTCGCAGATGACCCTCTCCCTGGACTTTAAGGCCCGTTTCCACTACGAGCGTGGAAAAAAGCATTTTTTGTTTGTTTTATTGCTTTTTTTTTGCGCTCGCTCCAATTTTAACCGCTCGCTTCAATCGAAGATCAATAAAAGAGACAAAGAATGCTCCTTTCCACGCTCGTAGTGGAAACGGGCCTTTAAGCTCGCTCAAGTTCAATTTGGTTTTTCTCGAGAGCTATATTTAATTTTAAAGCAGAGTCTGATGATTGAAATCCATGTTCTTGCTAAGCTTGGCAAACAGGTTTGTATTGACAGCACTCGCTTTAACATAGATGACGACTCGATAACTGTAGTAAGCTCATTTTCATAGTATTAAATAAAGTTCAGAGATTCTCAATGAATCACACGATGAAATTTAACCCTCTTTATCTTTGCAATGAATTAATTTTTAGACCGAACATTGTCAGACTACCATCAATGAAAACAACCACAAATTTTTTCCAAGGCATATTTTTGTCGCAATAAAAGTGGAGCCAACTTTAAATACATGTTTTGCTCTACATGTGGTCTCCAGGGATCTGCAAAACAACATATTGTCTTCAATTAAAACAAACTTCGACTAGCATCTGCAACATTTAGACAATGTTAGTTGTTTAATCACAATGAATTAAACAAAAAAAAATTGATGCTTGTTATTTTTTGAGAACTTGACACTCAATGTTTCTTGCAAGCTCATCGATGGATGTTTTGATCGTAGAATCCGAGAGTAAAAACTTCGCTTCTTCTTGCTGTTTGTTTTTATCAACAGAAAACTAGCTTGCTTTTGACATGTACGGTTTAATTATTGTTTCACCAATTAATGTTTCGAAGTTTTTTTTAAGCAATTATGCGAGCGATTTTGAATAAGACTATTACTATTGCTGCAGACGAAGATTGGCGAAAGCATACTTGCAATTTTAATTTTTTGGCCAGCATACTTGGAGTTTTTTGGTCTGAAGATGACGCTGCAAACGATTTGGTCATATGGCGTGATTGCTGAGATATTCATAGCATATTCACGCATTGCGGTACCACTTAATTTATAAAACTGTACTTTTAGTAATCACTGTCATGCCTTTTCTTTTTCCCATTTATATTATGTCAATGCAGTTATCTATTTAGTTTGCAGCCATTTTCTTGTGCCCTCCTTATGAACCTTTCACGCCCAACAAGCAGGCGCTCCCCCACTTCAAGAACCCCGGTTCTAGCGGTAAATATGCTCATTCGCATAGCCTTACCTACCGGAAAGGAGAGGGGCTATCACCCCTAAGTTTTTAAAATTTGGGCAGGATCATAATTTTTTGGCTAATAATAAGAAAAATTTGGGCAAAATTAGGAATTTTAGAGCAGTGACAAAAAACAAAAAAATTTTTGTGCCAAATGCAGAAAAAAGTTTTTTTTTACAGAATACTATGATTTGGGGAAGAAAATTGAGAAATCAGAGACAGATTCAAAGTGAAGGCTTTTTTTTCTTTAGAGAACACCATGGTTTTGGGACAAAAGTGGAGAAATCAAAGATAGATTTTAAGTGAAGACTTTTTTTTAAAGAACGTTAAGTTTTTGGGACGAAAACTAAGAGAAATCTGAGAGAAATTCTTTTTTTTTAGAGAAAAATATGAAAGAAATTATTTTTTTCGCAATCAGAGAAAAACTTTTATCTTTTTTTATTTTTTATATTTTTGGTCTTCATTCTAGAATTTCAGCCGTTTTTCTTGTCATATTCGTAAAATACTAGAAAATCATTAATCAGGCAAGTGTCACGAATTTTGGGTAAAACTCCATCGCCCCCCAAATTTTTTTGTCTGTTACGCCTATGCTCATTTTTAATGAGCTTGGGAGGTACCGACGATAGAATTTTCTACTAAAGTAAAAGTTATTTCATTTAACAATTAGGACAAAAATAACCACAAATTTTTCAATTAATTTTTCAAATAAATTATTTTTATATAAATTTAAAGAATTCATAGGTTATGTCATGATTTAACCTGGACTCGAACTACCCTAACACTTGTTTATTCATAAGTTTATTTATTTCTCTCGTTGTCATCTTCCTATGTAACTTGCTGCCAGGCGCGAACTTTTTTAACTTTAAATAGCACTCTGGTTTTGTTTAATGGATTTTAGCAAATTTATTTTCAAATGCTTAATTCTATTTGGATTGTTATTATTATTGCTTTCTTTTCAGATGTTAGTCATGATTTTGTGAATAAAAGCCTAGTTTACGATTTACTTTATGACAATTTTATTCACAAGATATTAAACTATTATGGATTGCTTATTCAGACCTAATAAACTTGAAACACTGCCCGAAGATCCTGATGCAGCTAAAGTATTTGAATACTGGTTCAAGACCTTTGAAAGTTTTCTATCTACTGTTACAACTGTTACTGATAACGAAGGAACTGTAAATCGACTTGCCCTGCTAACTAATTACTTGTCACCTCAAGCATACGCTTAAATAAATGAAGCTACAGAATACGGAGAAGCTGTACAATTACTTCGCTCGTCATACCAAAAGAAAAAGAATGTTACTTTCGTCCGCCACGTCTTAATGACAAGATTGCAAGCACAGAATAAAAGTATTTCTTAGTATGTTCACGCTCTCTGTGGTCTTGCAAAAGAATGTTCCTTTCAAGCTGTATCAGCCGAAACGTACAAGAATGATATGACTAGGGACGCTTTCATCAACGGACTTCGATCTGATACAACCAGAAGGAGGCTTTTAGAGGAAGAAACCTTAAGATTTTGACACCGCTATAAAAAAAGCTGAAATGTTGGAAGTGGCTAAGCAACAAACAGAACTTTACCTAATCCCTTAGTAAGCTAAACAGTGATTCAATTGACCGAAACAGAGATTCAACTACTTTTGTTCCAACGACAAGGTCTTTAACAGCGAAAACTGCTACAACTTCACATTTCAAATGTTCAAAGAAAAAGTGTTTTTTTGTGGTGGAGCTCTGCACGCTGGAGGAAGGTCTAACTACCCAGCTAAGAACAGAAAGTGTTACGGATATGGAAAACTGGGACACTACCAAAAGGTATGCCAAAGTAAAAACAAGAAAACTATTTCAGCTGTTGGAACTGTAGATGAGACTGTAAAAATTCTTTAGCCGTTCTCGCCTGCGCACCGTGCTGTTTGAAGAAAACCGTAGTGGCCGGTTTCTTGAAGAATGTGAAGCACGATTGCTTGTTTTAGACTCTGGTGCCTCAGAAAACTTCATAAACAAAAAGGTTGTTGATGAATTGAAACAATATCTTTGGTGCAAAAACGAATGTCGCTATGGCCTCTCGAGCATTCTCAGTCAAAGTGCTTGGTAAAGTAAAAGAAACTTTAACGAACCTATGACAAACATACGTTAAGCGTAGTCCCTAAACTATGCGCTGACATTGTCTTGGGACAAGCTTTTATGAGACAGCACGAGGAAGTAGTTTTTAAACTGGGAGGATTAAACGGTTTGGTAGTAGCACATTGTGTGGAGTAGCTGCGTCTCGAGGTCATACTCATCCTTTTGCCTTTCCATGCAAAGATATGAGCGCAACTCGGTAATATCATGTTTGTCAACTTTGTTTAGCATCTTCGGAGTCGTTTTCCTTTTGCCTTTCCATGCAAAGACATGAGCTCAACTACGGTAATATCATGTTTGTCAACTTTGTTCAACATCTTCGGATTACCACTTTATGTTCATAGATCGGTATGTTTTTTCGCAATCTTATCCCCGGATGTCAACCGATCGCTACGAAATCACGCAGATTTAACAACGATGATAGACAGTTTTCCATAACGAGGTTAGTAAACTTCTTAATGACAATGTTATAGAGTCGTCTTATTTTTTCATGGCGTGCTCAAGTACTGATAACGAAAAATGAACGCCATATACGTCGAATGGTTGTTGATTACTCCCACACTATTAACAAATTTACGCTACTAGACGCTTACTTTCTACCTTACATAGATGAGCAAGTAAGTGAAATTAAAAAAGGTACAGTTTTAGCATCTTAGATTTAAAGTCTGGTTATTATCGACTTCCATTAATAGACCCACCATATACAGCTTTTGAAGCCTGCGGCAAGTTATACCAGTACACCCGTTTACCGTTTGGAGTCACAAACGGGTGTTTCCTACTTCCAACGTGTGATTGACCGATTGATTGAAAAATATTTTTTAAAGAGAGTTTATGCTTTTGTTGATAACATCACTGTTTCTGGCTATGACAAGGCTGAGCATGATTTAAAACTAAAGGCGTTACTAGCAGCTTCCGAAGCTGAAAACTTAACCTTTAACACTGATAAATGTGTGTTTGAGAAAAACCAAAAAGACTTGTTGGGCATCGTGTGTCTCACCTAAATATACGGCCTGATCCCGAACGATTGCGCCCTTTGCGTGAACTCCCCTGCCTAAAAGCAAAATGGAACTTCAAAGAGCGATCGGTATGTTTTTGTACTATGCAAAGTGGCTTTCTGATTTTTAAAAATTAAACCTCTTATTGAATCTAACAAAAACAATGTTTTTTCTCTATCAAATGAATCGGCAAGAGCGTTTAAAATGCTTAAATCTGAGTTAACTTCTGCTTGTTTAACTAGCAGCTAGTCTAAATCAAGGTGGTGGCCCTATTGCTTTTCATTCCCAGACTTTTTCTCCCCAGCGAACGTCGATACTCAGCTGTAGAAAAAGAAGCGGCGGCCATCATTGATGCCGTAAGAAAATAAAGTCATTTTTTATTTTCTAAACGCTTTCAACTAATCACTGATCAACGAGCTGTATCTTTTCTGTTTAACCCCCAACGTTTAGAAAAATTAAGAATACGAAAATTCCAACTTTGGAGAAAGAGCTGGGCAATTTTGACTTATATTGTTCATAGGCCGGGCAAGCAAAATATTGTTCCAGATACTTTATCAAGAGTGTGCAGAGTGATGTACAACGGGCTTAATCTAGTGGAAATACACAAAGTACTTGGCCATCCAGGAGTTACTCGATTGTCACATTTTGTAAAGACCAAGAACTTAGCATTTTCTGTCGAAGACGTCAAAAAGGTATGTTTAAACTGTCTAAAATTTGTGCTGAAATAAAACTGCGCTTCTTTCCAAAACCTGAAGAAACTCTTGTTAAGGCTATGCACCCATGGGAAAGACTGAGTGTCGACTTCAAAGGTCCGTTACCAGGTAAAAATAAGTATGTTCTGTTTGTTGTCGATGAATTTAGTTGTTTTCCTTTTGCCTTTCCATGCAAAGATATGAGCGCAACTCGGTAATATCATGTTTGTCAACTTTGTTTAGCATCTTCGGAGTCGTTTTCCTTTTGCCTTTCCATGCAAAGAC
This sequence comes from Diplosoma virens, assembly GCA_963680785.1. Classification (NCBI taxonomy): domain Eukaryota; kingdom Metazoa; phylum Chordata; class Ascidiacea; order Aplousobranchia; family Didemnidae; genus Diplosoma; species Diplosoma virens. The sequence goes on from OY796892.1 coordinate 10,632,468, forward strand.
ATGAGCTCAACTACGGTAATATCATGTTTGTCAACTTTGTTGAACATCTTAGGATTACCACTTTATGTTCATAGTGATCGTGGTTCAGGGAACTAAAACAATACTTGAAACATCGAGGAGAGGCTACCAGTAGATCAACGCCATATCACCCTAATGGTAACGCACAATGTGAGCGAGTGAATTAAACTGTTTGGAGAACGGTTAAGTTTGCTACGTAACCTGAATTTACCAGAGCTTTCATGGGAAACTGTACTCCCTCAATCTTTACATGCTGTTAGATCCTTACTATGCACGACAACTAACGCAACGCCCCACGAACGCTTAAAAACTTCACCGCAGAAGTATGTTGGGGCGCTCTCTTTCTAACTGGTTGTTGCAACCTGAGTCGGTACTGTTGCGGCGTTTCGTCCGAACAAAGAATCAACCTCTTGTTGACGTAGTGCAATTAATTAAAACAAATCCCAACTTCGCTATCGTAAAATTTTCAGACGGTAGAGAGTCAACATCCCCAACCCGCAAAGTGGAAACAAATAAAATCAATCCTTATATCCCTTATCCTACCTGCGAAGCCGAAACAAGTGAAGTCAATCTTTCTGTCTCTTCTCCAACCCACGAAACTGAAGCAAATGAAATCGATCTTTATGCCGTAGCTCGACCACAATCAACGTCCAATGCTCTTTTGAATGAATCTCAAAGCAGTGAATTGCGTGAAGACAGATCTCAACAAGCACTGCCTTCGAATTCGCGAGATGAAAATCGTTCGGACTTGAGACCCTCGGACTCGAACGCGTAAACCACCGGACAGATTTGGCGTATACATAACTCACTAATTTTGTTTTTTTAATCTGTGTTTTATTTTTTCGATCAGAGGAAGATTATCATGATTTAAACTGGACCCGAACCACCCTAACACTTGCCTTAATTCATAAGTTTATTTATTTCTCTCGTTGTCATCTTCCTATGTAACTTGCTGCCAGGCGCGAACTTTTTTAACTTTAAATAGCACTCTGGTTTTGTTTAATGGATTTTAGCAAATTTATTTTCAAACGCTTAATTCCATTTGGATTGTTATTATTATTGCTTTCTTTTCAAGATACAAGTCATGATTTTGTGAATAAAAGCCTAGTTTACGATTTACTTTGACAGGTTACGAGTAAAAAGTTTTCTGAAAATATATCATGCATAAACTTACACAAGAAATATATGGGTTAAAAAAGAAATTTTGAAAGAATTTTATCAGCTTCAGATTCTATGGATTAAAAAATTTGGATGAACTTTTTGATTTGAGCGAGAAACGTGAAATCAGTTGGACTACCGCTCCTTCGAAGTTTTTGCGTTTATTTTACTTATTCGTGGTTTAAATTGTAAGTAGCGTTTTACTCTATAACTAGAACTCAACTAATGGGATTTTGTGTTTTTTGACACACACATGAAGGTTTTTGAAGCTATCTCAAATAGTGGAATTGTTATTTTGACACCGTCTATATTTTAATGATACAGCAAACTTCTAGTTTATGTTTTATGAATTTTTGAAGTTTTATAGGAATTTTTGAAACTGCTTTGTAAAATTTTATAACTTAATTTAAAACTTATTCCTATAGGTATAGAAGTTTAATTCTGTTTGTCATTCTCACCACAATTGGAAAAAGGTACATGACGACAAAGTTGAACCAGACATAAGCTTTCCAACCATCTCTGGATTCGAAAGTTGAATCAGATTCTGACACCCCTTCGTCGCTTCCAGATCCACTAATCGATCCATTAATCTCTTCGGGAAAACTGCGATATGTAGCGAAATTGGATAACAAACATATATCTTATTAATTTTTTTTGACTGCTCTTTTCGTAATAATTTAAACTCAAATCAGAAATGTATTTTAATCAGAATCGATATTTGTAGGTCAGAGTTAAACCAAGATCTTCAGAATCAATAAAAATTTCTAAACGTTTTATTGCTGAAAAGCTTGCTGCATCACCATTGGGTGTTTGAACTTAAGCTTTTAAGCAGATGTACGATTAGCAATTTATTATCTCTAAAGATGTCGTTTGTACACTGACAGATAATATGTCGTTACATACTCGTATATCAATCTGATTTTTGTATAGATTATCACCTAATGATCATATAAAATAAGAATTAACGCTAAAATAGGTAACGAGAAAGATAATTTTTCTTAATAAAAAATCCCACCTAAATACCACTCAATTTATAAAATTTATAAATATTTAGCTGATATTTTTTGTTAACAATTTTTAAAATAATTTTCTCAGTCTATGTATCCGATAATGGATGTACCACTCGATCTTTGCAAGCTTGGACCTGTTTTAGTTTTCGACAGTTTTGGATTATTTTTGCTATTTATAAGCTTTTGTTTATTACAACTTTTTCAGTTACTTATTCAAATAAAATGTTTCTATTATAATTCAAATTAATAATTTATTCTTACTTGAAAAAGTATGTAAAAAAGTTGTAACAAAGAAAATCTTATAAATTGGATAGTATTTAGCTGGGATTTTTTGTTAAAAATGTTTTAAATTAATATTACCTGTCTATACACCCCACATGAATCTACCACTCATTGGAAGTTAGGACCTGGTTAAGTTTTGACAGTTTTGAATTATTTTTAAAATTTAAAAAATTCTGCGTTAAAAATCGCGTGATAAAAAATAACAAGTTTTAGGATACAAATTAAAATTAAAATTATTAATTTTTTACGGAGTATGATTTAAGATTACTGGTAGCTAAACAAATGTATAGTATAGAGATGGGTTGTTTTATTTGTTAATCAAAAAAGTACTGTAAGTAAAGGTGAAATGTGTAAATGAGGAAAACAGAGTGCGTAAAGTAGTAAATATTTTAACTGTCGGCGTGGCTAAAACTTCGTAATTTAAATTTACTATGATGTCCATATTTCCAAACTAGCTAGGGGCGTTTATTTATTAAGTTTTTGGGATCACCTTGAAATGTCTTTTGTTATTTTTCTGATGGGCATAAGTAACATGCTTCAGAACCGCATTGATATGAAGTTACGCGGTGTCCGATGTTCTATTTTATTTGTTGCAATTGCACTGACTGTTTTAATTTTAAAATGGTTTTTGATAACTTAATGTAATTAATTTTTTTAATTTATTCATTCAAATAACAGCAGAATCTATGTAAGTTTGTCTTAGGCAATAAAAATTTATCTATCATTTAATATTACAACCGTAGCTTTCTAGTTGTAATATGCTTTTTCGTGGACATCCAATTGCTTTGTTTAAACTGTATTTTTATTTATTTATTTTATGTGTTTTTCAGATTTGTAAGCGCTCTCTAATGAGTCTAGGCAGGCAAACCAATCTGTTGGGGCAATAAAAATTAATGTTGAAACAAATTTTATCGTCTGAATATTAGTAAATTATAACCGCTTTCACATGACGGCAGTGAGCACTTTTCTGATAAACATTGGACAAAAATTTAAAAAAAAGGCCAAAATATTTATAAATGTATATATATTTATTAATTATTTTGAAACATTACACATAAAAATTTTTTTTATATAAAACCGCAAAGGCTGTTTCGCCACAAAAAACGGCTCTTCATTACTTTTATTTACTAGAAAAGCACTTTCCCTCCAGCCATCGTCTTCACAAAATTTGTAACAAGAGCACTGTGAAGATCAACTACAGCTGTATGCCGAACATGACAGCGATCCTGTCCAGGCACAACACAAGCATCTTGGCATCAAAAAGTACCACTGTGCACCTTCCTAAAACTGTCGATGCAAGGCTGAATGTCCCCTGAACGGCAATTGTCGCAAGAAAGCGATCATTTATAAAGCCAGCATTTAAAAACAGATGGAAACGACCCTCCTAAATTCTACAATGGTTACTGCGAAACGAAATTTAAATCCCATTTTTATAACCACTGCCGGACTTTCAAGAACAAACAGAAAAGACATACTACCGAGTTATCGAAAGCCTTCTGAAAACCCATAGATAATGTGAAGGATCCTCGCATTCAATAGAGCATTTCGGCCAACTCCAACAACCTACCAACCCGGTGCCGCCAGGTGTAACCTCTGCTTTGATGAAAAGCTAGCCATTCTTCTTGGCGGATCCAACATCAATACTTAATAAAAAACGGAACTCACCGGCAAGTGCCGTCAAGTTTATTGATTTTTCAAATTATTCACCCGGCAAGTTTATTGTTATAATTTTTCAAATTGCTTACTTTTTAGTTTTTATTTTATTTGTATTTATCTTGTTTTTTTGTTGTTGTTTTCATTTCAGATAATTGCCTGATGAACCGTTTATTGTGGCGAAACAGCCTGTTGCGATTTTTAAATAAACAAATTTTTTATGTGTAGTGTTTTAATTTATTTAATAAATTTTGCTCTAATCCTCATCATTAAAAACTGTTAAAGCTTAATTGATAACGCTTATCTTAGTAAATATATATATATATATAGTGTATATACATGTACATATACGATTATGTCTAATCAAAAAATGTAAATATTAGTTTCAAAGATATTACACCATGCTATGTTTATACCAGTGTAAAAAATTATATAGTTATTATTTTTTGTTTTCCTTGACAATCAAGCAGTGATGGTTTCAGTACGGAGCAACGGAGCGGCCACACCTGGCCCCCGCCAAAAAGCGTCAAAAAGTGCCCTTCTAAACAAAATATTGTTCTATTTCTTCATATTAGCACTATGACGGTAGCCCCCTGTCTGCACTTCAGCTTTAGAACGAAAGTAGGGATCATGAACTCGAATGCGTGACTTGACCGTCGATTAAACGACGCTTGATTGAACGACACTTGATAGAACCACATTTCATCGAAACGACACTTGATTTAAAGGATATTTGATTGAAATAGCATTTGATGAAAACGACACTTGATCGAATATTGAGAGAGAAAATTAGCAACTTTAAATCTGTCGCTGTTTTGTCGAGTTTTTGTTCTAAAAACATAGTAATCTCTAAAAAAAATTTTCCCTTAGAATCTGTCTCTGATTTCTCCAAGGGGTTTCCAAGGGTGGACCCATGCTACAACTCCCCCTCCCCTCAATACGCCACTGAATACAACGTAAAAAGAATGCAAAAAAATGGCAGCGATAGGCATCTTACAAAACATAACCATGGCGAGAGCTATACTTGTTGGCCCCCAAAAAATGGTTTGTCTAGGTACCTTGTTAAAAACCCTGACTTGACATTGGCAAAAATTAAAAAATAAATACAAGCTGTCTTTTTACTGATGGCCTCTACATTTTATGAATCTAATTTACAGTAAGAAAGAGATTGTTTAATCGCACAAACATACAAAAGTAAATATAGAAATTTTTCAAAATTTTTTTTGGTCGGTGCTCATCAGGAAAGTGCTCAATGACGTCGAGTCAGAGCGGTTAGATAATTAACTTACAGACCACAAAATTTTTTAATTTAACATTAATTTTATTTGCCCCAACAGACTGTTTCGCCTGCCTGGGCTCGTCAGGGGGCGGTTAAAAATCTTATTCAAATAGAATTCTATTAAAAATCTTATTCAAATAGAATTCTTATTCAAAATCTTATTCAAATAGAATTCTATTTGAATAAGATTTTTAACCGCCCCCTGACGAGCCCAGGCAGGCGAAACAGTCTGTTGGGGCAAATAAAATTAATGTTAAATCAAAAGTAAATATATATATTTTTTTATTCAGCAACTGTCATTTTGATCAAGTGTCGTTTTGTTCAAATGTCATTTCGATCAAATGTCTTTTTTATTAAGTGTTGTTTGGATCAAGTGTCGTTTCGATTAAGTGTTGTTTATATCAACTGTCGTTTGATCAATTGTCGTTTGATCAAATGTCGTTTGATCAAATGTCGTCATTTGATCAAATGTCGTTTCGATCAAATGTCGTTTCCATCAAATGTCGTTTTGATCAAGTGTTGTTTCGATCAAGTGTCGTTTCGATTAAGTGTTGTTTGGATCAAGTGTTGTTTCGATCAATTGTCTTTTGATCAACTGTTGTTTGATCAATTGTCGTTTGGTCAAATGTCGTAGCAGCCTACCACTCGAATGAAGGCGATGACTTTTTTAGAGGTCAACTACGGCTTTGGGACAAAAAACTTGACACACTAAAACGTAGCGCCCCTTTTTTTCTTGGACCAGGCTCCCCTTTTTGTAAGACCATCACTGCACTCCAGACAAGATTTTTTAAATTTTTTGACAAGAATACACACTTAATCTTTTATAAAGAATAAATGTCAAGCATTTTTTAAAAAATTCTCGAAAAACTTAAGCAACAGCGCTCGTGATTTTAAGCACGATTTGTAACATTGCATAATTAGCAAATTATAAAAGTTTTTGAAAATCGTAATCCACAACTAAATGTTCAATAAAAATAAATTTTTTAAAGGTTTTAAAAAAAAATTTTGTATGAAGATGTTTTTTTTAAAACAGATAATTTTTTGAATCTACTTCAACCTTTTAAAACAATGCACTTTTAATATTAAAAAAAATTGTTTATTTTTCCACAAGCAGCAGAAAGGATAGTTTTGGGGATTGAACTTTGACTTGCAAATAAAACGACACAATTTTAATGCTTAATTTAAGTTAACCCTGAGAAAAGCAGGGATGCCGGAAAGTGGGAAAAAAGGGGAAAAACTCCTTCTTCCTTTTTGACTCCTTCAAATTACTCCTCCGCTCTTTGTCTGCATCTTAAATTTAGGTCGAAAGTAGGGATTATGGACTCGATTTTGCTTTTTGTCGGGACCTTAACTTTAGAAAAAAAGTAGGAATCATGGACTTGATTAAAAGCAAGACCTTTATTTAGAGATCACTTCGTTTTTGGTACGAAAATAGAGATATTGAACACTAATTGAAAGTGATAAATATAACAAAAGGTGCCTTTTTTGAATTCCCTCGCCATCCGCAAAAAACTCGATGCTTTTGAAGAAAAAGTGCTGCCCAACAAATTTTTACATGCTGCTTACCTAGAAAGATGATTTCGTGTAAAGAAGTAGCAGCAATTTGCTAGGTCAGTGCTTTCCAAACTTTTTGAGTAAGTGACACACTTTTAAACCATAAATAAATTTCGTTTTAATTTAATTTTAATCTTACCTTAGCAGCAGCAAAATCTCAACTTACTATTTTTACAAGATATACGAGCTTGGTTCGTTGAACACAGCAAACAAAAAATTTTTTAGTGTTAAGCTACAATTTTTATCAAGCCAGGTAAGAATTTTATTATATTGATTTCTTGGACTCAACAGATCCACTAGTAAGATAGCATTTTACAATTCTTGCAGCAGCTTGAATGTTAAGCTCTAAGACCTCAGAAATTTGCTTTATAGTTAACCTGGTATCAATTTTTGAAAAAATCCTGCTACTATCTTTATCAGAAATTTTTTTGCGCCATATGGAGAAAATTTTTTTTGTATTATATTATTGCTTACAAAAGTTATGTTAATGCTTGCAAAAACCTTAAAAATAACGGGCAATTTTTTGTATTCTTGCTTGCAAAAGTTATATTATTGGTTGAAAAACTTATATTTTTGGTCGAAAACCCCAATAATATAATTTATGAAAGTCTAACTAGCTAGTGTCAAATATTGTTTCAAGTCCAGTTGGCGACACACCATCGTACTACAAGCGACACACAGTTTGAAAAACACTATGCCAGGTTATCATCAACAAATATAAATCAATTACAAAATAAAAAGTAACGCCAATATACTGCGAAATTTAGTTTGTTGGAAGAAGTTTCCAAATTTTTTTTATTCTATCAACAGCTTTTGAGTTTAATGCATTTGATGATGGAATAAGTTGAAATTCGAAACATATTCTAATAAACTATGTTTTTTCATTACATTGGCTTTATTTTTTATTTTGAAATTATATATTTAAATATTTCAAGTTTTATCCTTCGAAATACGTTACAGTTAGTTACATCTGAGCATAAAAAGAACACGAATATGTTGAACACACTTAAAAAAATGTCTGTAAGTTATTTTTGTTTGGGACCCAAAAAATTTGGGGTTTAAATCTCAAACCACTTAACTAAAACTTAATCAACATCATCAATATTGGTTTTTAGTGCTTGATACGATTCAAAGCGAAAAAATCTTTAAACTATGTTTGAAAAATTTTGTTTCGAAACTAGCAGCAATGAATTTATTTGATGACATTATATGTCATATATATATATATATATATATATTCTGTATAAAGATTTGTTTGTTTGTTTTGCTTTTTAACTTAATTCGCGTTGTTTAATGTACCTGCATTGGTTATTTGTTGTTTGAAGTTTTTCATTTTGGCACTCCGATATCCCTCTTTCATCGTCGCCGAATATTTCTAAACATACCTTGTAAGGTTCTTCTTGGACGGCAAATTCGTTGCTAAAAAAAAGAAGTTTGAAACCAAAAAAATTGTTTTAGTTTATGTATTTGGTGCATTGATAGTAGGTTTTAAAATAATCGATATGTAAAGCTGATAATAAAAATTAATAATAAAGAACATTTTTTTTCTTTTTTAAACGTTTGAATATAAAAAAGTCAAAAAAAAACCTCTTACATGCACTGGCATTTAACTGAAGAATCATCTCTTATTATTGAAAAGTACATCACAGGAATTGAAAGCAGAATTGCAACAATCCAAATAATGGCTGCAGCCAGATAAGCAGCGAACGGCTTCCGGAGTTTCTGCAAACCAGTGGAGAAAGGTTTGCAGACAGCGAGGTATCGATCAATACTCATCACCTGCCAAAAAATAGGTTTCAAACTTTTGATTGTAATCCTGTTTTACACTTGTTGTATTTGTATACACTAGCCATGGATCAGCTAATACTTTTTGGTGTGTCAAAAGCACTACTTCAAAGTTTTTGTGTCTAAAACGTCAGTGTTTTTATATTTGAAAATGAAAATGAAGACAAAACAAAATAACTTGATACGATTTTATAGGAACAGACACGGTTTGGGTAAGAATTTATTTTTTATAAAAATTTAAAGCGATAGATTCTTTTATGAAAAAATTACGCAACTTTGACATTTTTTGCAACTCACTGTGGAATTCTTCACTAGACATACTTTTGTTTGTTTATTAATTTTTTTGGCAACCAGCAACGGGCTAGACAAATGTAGACCAGCTTTAAAAGACCATATTTCTGATTGCTATTTTTTGTTCAAAAAAGCTAAAAAATGCGCTCGTATGAGACTAAATTCGACCAAATTTTGAAAAAAAATACAATTATTATAAAGCTTTTTATGGTATTTTGTATTGACGGCCGAAACTAAAAAAATATTCAAGACTAAAACTAGTCTACGGGACAAATACATGTGTCATATTCATATTCATATGACACATGCATTTGTCCCGTAGACTAGTTTTAGTTTTTTTAAACTCAAATCTTTGCAGAGTAATCTTTGGAGTTCTTTAATAAAACTTTTACTTTTTTTTCAATATCACAGACTTACTAATATAATTCTTGCAAAGTCGTTTTATTCGAAAATGCATTTATTGAATAAAAATGATTAATCTGATTAAGAGTTTTCCTGAGTTTTTTTTTTATTGTTGTCTTTGAAATTAAAAATAAGAAACTGTTTAGTTTGGCCTATTTTCATATTCCACTTTTCATTTCTTATTAAATTTCCACTTTTCATTTTCCACTTTTCATTTCTTATTAAAAGTGGTTTCTTTTCATATTCCACTTTTCATTTCTTATTCTTTTCATATTCCACTTTTCATTTCTTATTAAAAGAAAAATGCTGTGTACACAGCATTTCTCTTTTTGTTTTAGAATATTTGAAAGTTCAAGGTCAGGTTAGTCATTTTGTACTAAAATAAAAAACACTTGAAAATTATTTTATTGCTTAGCTTTAATTGTTACAGGTGAATTAAAAATGTTTATGCCATGGTCTGTAAAAAAAAAGGTCTGTAAAATAAAAATCTTAAAAAATATCAAAAATCCTTTGTTTTAACTTTTTGTTTTCCATTTTTTTTTTTAATTTTGTCAAACGCAGCTTTGTAAATTTTTGATAGATTTTTTCCAACTCGACATTAATACGTAATTAATTTAATAGCGGTACCGTAAAATTTCCCTAATTCGTCATCTCATGGGATTACAAAAAGTGACGATTTAAGCGAAGTGACGAATGTTAAAACTCTATCAAAGCATCTCGTATACTTTATCATAGTAACTCATATACATAGTGCTTTAATTTGCAGTGAAATACGAGTTTATGACGTTACAGTTGAATAGAACAATACACACATAACCCAACCAGCAATACCGGTACACAGAAAATATTAAACAAAGATGGTGAAAGTAAAATTTGGTACAATAATTCACAAAAATTTTAATAGCTATATGACATCTTTGACTCCTAATTTTTTATGTAACTTCGCTAGTGGCAGCAATCAACTGCAGGAAGCGCTGCTTTCAATGGAAATTGAGAAAACTTTTTTATCGTTTAAATTAAACTCTTTAATTCCTCTATTCTATCTGGACTCCACCATTTAATCTAACACCTTTGAAATTATTAATAAACTTCAAAGATTTTTAGCGTTTTCTTAATGGGAAGTTTGGTCGTGCTTCGCACCTCTTGCATAAATTCTATAAACAAATTGCAAGGTCAACAATTTTTAAGTAAAGATCTTTAATTTGTTTGAATTTTCACATGTGTTAACTAACTGCTTAAACATCAAAAGTGAAACTGCAAATGACGTATTAGCCGAATAAAACGCCTCTCAGAAATAGAAAGAGGTGACGAATTGAGCGAATTGACGAATAAGACGATAGCAAATTAGACGAACTAAAATGTACATAAAAGATATAATTTTGTCGGGACCGACAAAAAAGTAACGAATTGAGGAAACCGACAAATTAAAAGATGAAAAATTAGACAAATTCTAATGTACTTTCAATAAGTGCTTTTTGTTGCATGATTTTTTAATTTCAATTTTACACTGTATTAAAAGGAGACATCATGCCTTCGCCAAAAAGATGATGATTTTTGCAACAAGCAAGTCACTTTATGAAAATAAAGATTAAGCAAGTATTACTGTAGGTCTAATGTTGTTCAAAGTAAGCGTTTAATTTTTTCGGAACAAGCCAGGACTCGAAACTGTAAAGTTTTGTTTCTCGTAGATGTAATTTAGATTTTTGCTAAATCTTCCATATTTTACAAAGCATACAGAGATTGATTTACAGTTGCAGAAAATTTGGCTTTAAAGCTAATTATTGCAGTTGAAGTGACGTAAGTTTTTTTTGTCATCTTAACTCAAATTTAACGACTCAGACTTTGTCCGTAACATTTTAACAATGATAATGATAATAGTGATGTTCAATGTTTCTCTTTTCCATATGTCTAGTCCTCAATCTGGCCTCTTTGATCTTTTCACATCTTTTTATTCAATCTGTACTGTTTCTTGGATATTTATTTATAAATCCTTTCAAGGAGAATTTTAACATTTAGAGCTCCCGCACCACTAGCTCAACACCGCAATTATCAAACCGTAATACTATCAACAATTTTATTACTGCAGCAGACATAATCACAATGTTAAATAGAAGAATCCTAGAAAAGTTGATGAGTTGTCTCAAAAAAAAAAAAATACTTATTGCAAAACCAAAAAAATATTCAAGTGTTTTTGCTCGTCTTCTCGCTTTTTAACAAAAAAAACAAAAACATAATTTTAACTGTCTACTCCAAATACATTTTAAGGGAGCAAAAAAAGAGTTAAACTTATTGCACAGTGGTTTCGTAGAAACCAGTTAAATATAATGTACAAAAAAACCATTTTTTAAATAAATTTATGGATATGGCTATTTTTTGAATAAACTATTTGTTGCTTACCATCAAGAGCATGATTGATGAGTAATAACTGACAAAAACCAACCCTTCCACAGCCTTGCATCCGATCACTCCAAATTTCCATTCACCATCAATTTGAGCAGATGTTTTGAAAAGAATGAGCAAAAGAAAAAGTGCATCCGAGAGAGCGAGATTTAAAACATACCTACAACACTGTAAATACTGAACAAAATGTTAAGCAAAAAAAGATTAACCTAAGTTTAAAGTTTAGCTGCAGATTAATATAAAAGAATGAAAAAAAACAAATTTATTCGATTACTTTTTCGATTTTCTTTCTACTTTGACAAAAAGATTAAGATTTCTATATCTGTGAATATTGTAGCAGATTTGCCATTAAGTTATCTCCTTTTTAGACCCTTTGTTTTCAATTTTATTAACATTTCAATTGCTTATTGAATTCTTTGTAAGTGAGCTTAATTTTAACAAAAGGTTTCACAAAGTTTTAGATTTGTGGGCTCTTATTAAATGCATTGCTGCACCAATAAGAGCGGCATTTTGCATTGCGCAAGCAGACGACCAGATGCTAGAAATAGATTAAGCTATGGACAGACAACACTAAAAGAATACAATCTGTTGCATTGTGTATCACGCATGCTGACCCGAGTTTACTTCCCAAACAGTGTTTTGAACTGTCGTCAAGGACAGTCTGCTTAATCAGATTATGTTTGCGCCGTGATTATGATTGTGATCAGAGCTGGTCATGAGCGACAAAAATTGTGCAACAATGCATTTGATCACAAACCTAAGATTTTTTCCATTTTATGTGAGTGGCTCTGCCAACATAATCCGATTAAGCAGACTGTCAATGAGGGTTTATAACCCGAAACCGTGCTCGTGTAGTGAGCTCGGGTTCTGGTGCGTGGGAACAAATGGCACTCTTTTATTCCTGTCTGTCCACAACTCGATAAGTTTTATAAAAGAATAAAACAACGTAAAAAATTAATAGTTAAGTTTGTTTTATATTTTTATTATTATAATATGACATTGTGTTAAAGCTCTCTGAGTTAAAACATCGCGCTACTGATAAAATCAAACAAACAAATTTTTGTAGCAAGTGGTCAGTCAAAATCTAACAACTACCTGTGAGAAAAATCCTCGCAGAAGGCAAAAATAAATATTTTTTTGTTTCTAATAATTTAAGTTTTTGAAAAAACTTTATTGTTTCGTCGCTTTATTTGTCGGTGTATTAGAAAAAATCTATGAAGCGCTATAATTTTTCCAAATTAAAACATTTTTGTGACTTTGATGAAACAGGTATTTATTCAACTTAAAAAGATTTCAATTACGCCTACGTTTTTACCATGTTATATGTCGGCAACGTGTGGTCTAGCGCTTGATTGTGATCGACATGGTCTCTATTCAAATTCCACTCCCGCCATTCTGTTGTGTTCTTAAACCAGACACTTTACGGCACTTTTCCCAGCTTGGCGGTCTTGGAAAGCGGTTCTAAATTTTAGTCGTATCTTAATAAGACTAAAAAATAAAAATAAATTTCAATATCTTGGTATCTCCGGAAGTAAGTCGAGATAATTATTTGCCCTATGTATAGCTTTCTTGCAAGTAAGGAAGATAAACAGAGAGATGAAATGAATTAAACTACCAGAGCAACGAAGAGAATTTTTATTAAAAAAAACTCAACAGTTTGTTCGCCTCGGATCATTCTCCTGATGATCCGTGAAGGCGATTAAGATTCTTTATGTGCCTCTTGTAATTTAGTTTGCTGCTCTGAGTTTTCATAGAGCTCTTTACTGTCAATCTTACCGCTTGTACTATAGATAAAATAATATAAACTGTAATAAATAATATAATCACAAAAGGGCCTAAATATAGCCTAAAAAATAGCAGCATTTTGGATGTAACCATTTAGAATGCTTTATTGTTAAATTTCAAAATAATTCCAGACTCTTTTGCATTTTCAAATGATGCCTATACGGTTTTAGTACAGCACGAACAAAATATTTTAAAAAACAACGCACCAGTTTAAAGCAGTTTTTCGGTATTCCTTGGTAATCAAAATTTTTAAGATAACTATAACATTTCCAATCAAACCAAAAGCACAGATAAAAATTTGTATTATACTCAAGGGGAAATTATTTGTAGTTGCATCTGGAGAAGGTTCTGAAAAAATAAAAGCTTAAAAAAGTTTTTTTTTTCCAGTTTTTAGGGTAAGTTCTTTTTGATTGTTAGCTTACACCTTATGTTTTTTAAATTAATTACAGATAAATTGTATATTCATCATGTACCATATGTTTGATTTTATCTTACCCGCAGTCATATCGTTCATCCTTGAATCCTCACGAATTATTTTAATAAACTGTACGTCACAAACCAATTGCAAAAGCAAATTATATTTTTGAAATAAATCTGTTCAAACAATAAAAGAATTTAACCTTATCAAATTCTCTAAACAAAAACTTCAGAAAATCTTAATTGTTAAATATGTTATTACTTAATAAATAAACCAGGGATGGCCAACACGTCAATCGCGTCTGATTTTGAGTGACCGATTCCAAGTGAATACTTTTTTTTTAAAAGGATAAACCCTCGGCCCCAGTCCTGTTTGTGTCTGGCCTGGAGTGGATGCCCTTCAAACAACGACGATGATGACGACGACTTTTTTTTTTTTTAGAGAACACCATGATTTTTTCACGAAATCGGAAAAATTTGAAACTTATTCCAAGTAAAGACCTTTTTTTTAGAGAACAACATGGACACCTTGTGTGTTCATGTGAATAATGTAGCTATTTACGGTAACAAAATAAGAAATGTGGCTCTTGGTCTTTGACTGGTTGGCCACCCCTGAAATAAACTATGAAAATCATTTGATCAGGTACAAAATTGCCTACTTCTTCTTCTTCTTTCAGCCTTTCCCTTTAGTCAGGGGTGGCCACAGCGTATCATCATTACCACATCTTTCTGTCTTCAATGTCCGTCTCCTTTGCACCAACTTCCTCATATCTTCTTTTACCACATCTAAAAATCTTCTCTTTGGTCTCTCTCTTTTTCTTTTTTCTGGTAACTCCATTTCCATCATTTTTCTTCCTATATACTCTTGGTCTTTCCTCATGACATGTCCATACCACCTCAGCCTGCCCTCCCTCATCTTCATTCCTAACCGTTCTACCTTAACAGTACTCCTGATGTGCTCGTTTCTAATCTTGTCTTTTCTCGTCACTGACATAGCAAACCTCAGCATTTTCATCTCTGCGACTTCCATCTCTTCTACTTGTTTCTTTGTGACTGCTACTGTCTCAAGTCCATACACCATTGCTGGTCTTACCACTAAACTGTACACTTTTCCTTTTACTCTAGCTGGTAACTTCTTGTCGCAGATTACTCCTGATACTCTTCTCCATCCGTTCCATCCTGCCTGTACTCTCTTCTTTACCTTCTCTCACAACTACCACTGTCTTGCACCGTTGATCTCAAATACTTAAATTCCTTTACTCTTGGCACTTTTGTAACCTCCATCTTTACTGTTTTTTCGTCATTTCCTCCATTTATGCACAGATATTCGGTCTTCGACCTACTTACTTTCGTCCTTCTTCTTTCCAATGCATACTTCCAGGATTCTAATCTCCGCTCCACTTCTTCCCTGGTCTCTTCGCAAATCACAATATCACCAGCAAACAGCATCGTCCATGGTGGTTCTCTCCTTACTTCATCCGTTAGCCTGTCCATTATCACTGCAAATAGGAATGGACTTAAAGCTGATCACTGGTGCAGTCCAACCTTAGCCTTGAAACTTTCTGTAGTTCCTATTGCACACCTCACCACTGTTTCGCTTCCCTCATACATATCCTGTACTAGTTGCACATACTTTTCCACTATTCCGGATTTTCTCATGCAGTACCACAGCTCTTCCCGTGCAACCCTGTCGTAAGCCTTCTCTAGGTTCACGAATACACAATGTAGCTCTCTTTGACCTTCCCTGTATTTTTCCATCAACATTCTTAAGGCAAACATGGCATCGGTGGTTCCTTTTCCTGGCATAAATCCATATTACTGTTTACTGATCTCCACTCTATTCCTTAACCTGGTTTCAATAATTCTTTCCCATACTTTCATTGTGTGGCTCATTAGTTTATTCCTCTGTAGTTTCCACAGCACTGTGCGTCCCCTTTGTTTTTATAGATTGGGATAAGCACACTCCTTCTCCATTCTTCTGGCATCTGTTCACCCATTAATAGTCTGTTGAACAGTCTAGTTAAAAACTTTATCTCCATCTTTTCCATGCACTTCCAAACATCTACTGACATCTGGCCCAACTGCTTTACCTTTTTTTATCCTTCTTAGTGCGTTCTTTACTTCTCTACTGACGTAATTTACCTCTTCATTAACCACTTCTGGTTCCTCTGTCCTAGGTTCTCTGTCATTTTCCTCGTTCATCAGTTTCTCAAAGTACTCTTTCCATCTCTTTAACACTGCCTCTGAATTTACCATAACATTACCGTTTTTATCCTTTATAATCCTCACGTGCTGTACATCTTTCCCTTCTCTGTCTCTCTGCCTAGCCAATCTGTACAACTCTTTTTCACCTTCTTTTGTTTCCAATCTAGCATACAAATCATCATACGCACGTCCCTTTGCCATTGCAACTGCCTTCTTTGCCTTATTCTTCTTTTCTTTGTATACCTTTTTAGTATTTTCATCTCTTATTTTGTCCCATGCTTTCTTTGCCTCTTTTTTTTCTTTTATGCTCTCCTGAACTTCCTCATTCCACCACCATGTCTCCCTTTCTCCTTTACGTTTTTTAAATTTCACTCCCAGTACAGTTTCAGCTGTTTTCTTAGCATTTCTTCCGTTTTGTCTCACTCATCAGGTAACCCATCCTTGCCTCCCAGAATCCTGGTCACCTCTTGTCTAAACGCTTCTTGACAGCTTGTCTCCTTCAGTTTCCACCATCGTATCTTTGGTTTTACTTTCTCTGCTTTTTTCTTTTTCACCATAAGAGCCATTTTGCATACCACCATACGGTGCTGCTTTGCGACACACTCATTCAATATTACCTTACAATCGCACATTTTCTTCAAGTTCCTCTTTCTGTACATCACATAATCTACTTGGGTACTTTTTCCTCCATTCTTATATGTCACCCTGTGTTCATCTTTCTTCTTGAAATAAGTATTGACAATCGCCAAATCCATCCTTTTCCCAAAACCCACAATCTTTGATTCTTCTTTACTTCTTGTTCCAGCACCATACCTCCCCATTATTTTCTCATCTCCTATGTTCCCTTCGCCCACATGTCCATTAAGGTCTGCACCAAGAACTATTCTTTCTCCTGTTGATATACATGTACTTTCTATCAATCCATCCAGGTCTTCCCAAAAATCATTTTTCTCCTCCATGATATTGTTAACCTGTGGAGCATATGCGCTTACTATACTTTAGGATGGACCCATTTACCTCCAGTTTCATGGCCATCGGTCTGTCTGACACCCTCTTCACCTCCAGAACACTTTCAGCCAGCTCCTCCCTCATTACTATCCCTATCCCATTTTTTCTTCCATCAGCTCTGTTGTAAAATATTTTACATCCACCTCCAACGTTTCTTGCTTTACTCCCTTTCCACTTAGTTTCTTGTAGGCACAATATGTCTACATTCTTTCGCTCTATCTTATCTGCCAGCTCTCTTCCCCTTCCAGTCATCGTTCCAATATTTAAGGTACCCACACTTATGAGTGAGCACCTTCCTTTCCATGCTTTTTGCTGCTTCTTTACTCGCCTTCCTCCTCTCTTTCTGCTCTTATTTTTACTTTGTTTAGCAGTAGCATAATTTCCGCAGGTGCTCTGCTGTGCGACATCAGAGGCGGTCGTTGGTAACCCGGGCCGCGACCGATCCGGTATGGATTGACAATGATTACGCATTTGTATAAATCTAGCAAAAAGTTTTACGCCGGATGCCCTTCCTGCCGCAACCCTCCCCATTTATCCGGGCTTGGGACCGGCATCAAGAGACACAGAAATGTGCCACCGATGGTACGAAATTGCCTATCAAAAGTAAATGATAAAAAAATTCGCTTTTGAAATTTCAAACACAATTTTTGTTTATATGGACCGTTATGTGATCAGTAAGAACATAAAATTTTATAACTTAATTTACAATATATAGTATAGATAATTTCTATTGTTTAACATCAATATTTTGGAAAAAAAGATGAAGTTTAAGTTGATTGTTGGAAAAATGCAAAAAAGCAAATGCTCGTTCTAACCGGAGGATTCCGTTTGTTTTGTTTTTTTTTACCACGATATGGGAGTTCAGCACACTGAGCTATCATGAATTGCATTATTTTGCTTCTTGTTTGGTTTGAAATTCTAGTAAAAGTTTAGATACGCTAGTTACCGGCGGTAGATCGAAACCTCAATTATCTTTTTTAACAAACATTAAGAGAAAGTAAGTAAAAAAATCTTTTTTAGTGGGATATACAAATTGTAAAAATAGATATTTCTAAGCTTTTTTTATATTTTTTAATTTAAAATATTGTTGTATATTGTTTACATTGCGTTGTGTATTTATATTTTTAACGTTCCAGTTTTTGTAGCATCATCAGAAAAGCAGCCAAAATGACCATCCCACGCGGTCTTCAAAACAACTATATTCCTTGTTGGGATGCGGAGTGTGAATCTCTCTATACAACGTCCCTGAAGTCTCCTCAGAGAGACAATTCAAGTTTGACTGCTACAGCTTTACTTGCCAAACTAGACAGGAAGCGGAGTAATCGATGGTCCAAAGCAGGTCGGAGCATCGACTCTTCACATTCTAGTCGTAAAGCATAGAATATATTGAACAAACTCATTGGTAGGTCAGGACTCTCTCTTTGTCACTGTCTCGTTTCAGATGATGCTATTGCATCTCAACTGGTTAGAAATAAGAAATACAAAGCTGTTCACCGTAAGTTATCTCGACTTGTTTCTCAAGAAGTGTCTCACCCAGGGTTTCCAGGTGGCCTAAAATTCGGACAAAAAATAACAAATTGTCCTAATTTCAACTACTGTGTGAGACAGTTGGCAAATCATTCGGACTCTTGGTTTTTGTCCTAATTAGGCGAATTTTTATTAGCCTATTTTAGATACTGACTTCGTCAGTATCTTTAGGGTAGCATTGTGAGCCCAAAGCAGTTTTTATATCTAGTGCCTGATTAACAATTGTTACGTAGCTATTCGTCTATTAACTATTTTAACTATTAACTATTCTATATCTATTGTGAAATAGACAATAGATATTGCTTAAATATAGAGGAGAATCAACAATTCAGCCTTCATAATTCTAGTTTGTCTTTCCTGCCAGCGGCTGTATCTTTACCAAAAAATTTGCTAATTAAAGTAGCTTTATCTAAATCAAAGTACCCAAGCTTGTTTTAGTGGATTTGATGGTGAAGTTCCCCATGATATTATACAATATTGGCTCAAATTTTTACAATGCACAGACGCTGTTGGAACTAGGGAATTTAAAGGTTTGGAGGAATTATGCGTTGACTTTAAAGATTTGGAGGATTCCGTCTCTGCATCTAATGCAACCGGCAAACGGTTTTTTTTATGGTGTCATTTACAAAGATAAAAACTAGAAACAAGTGAAACCTGTCTTGCTGTGGAGTCGATAGTGCGTATCAAAAGCAAACCTCATTTTGCTAAAAATGCTTTGTCGATTTTGTTTGTACTAAAGAGATGTTGGAAAGATTTTGCACACGAGAAATATACTCCAGCCAAAAAGAAACCAAAGAAACCAAAGAATTAGGACATATATATACATTGAAATTTTGCAATAAAAACTAAATTGCAGCCATTATGCTGCGCACTTTCCTGTTTTGTCTGATTGAAACTGTATATAGGAGACTGTTTTTTGCTAATAATTATTTTACTTAAAACATGTAAATTACACCCTGCGAAATGAGTTTGTAAATTGCAACATAAATAAAACATATTTTTAAATTTTTTATCCGAATTTCAAACTAATACTGTCCAAAAATTTTTAGCATTTTTAGCAAAATGAGGTTTGCTTTTGATACGCACTATCGACTCCACAGCAAGACAGGTTTCACTTGTTTCTAGTTTTTATCTTTGTAAATGACACCATAGAAAAAAACCGTTTGCCGGTTGCATTAGATGCAGAGACGGAATCCTCCAAATCTTTAAAGTCAACGCATAATTATTTTTCTTAAAACATGTAAATTAAACCCTGCGAAATGAGTTTGTAAATTGCAACATAAATAAAAAATATTTTTAAATTTTTTATCCGAATTTCAAACTAATACTGTCCAAAAATTTTCCGAACTACCTGGCAACCCTGGTCTGACCTTTGCAGGGCCACAACACCAAACGCAGTGAATACCTTTAATACTTTCTCACGAAGAGAATTCATTAAAGCCGGCCAACACTTAAAACCAGGTAAAACTATGAGCCTTGATTTCATCTGCCCAGAGCTTATGATCCATGCTGGAGCTGCTTTTGAAATCCTGGTTACATGATTTCGTTTTTTCCTATTGCACCAACTAGAAATTTCCAAGATCTGGAGAAGAGCACTTGTAGTCGTATCACAAAGCCGATGAAGACTGTGGGGAATCCAAACAGTTATTGACCGATATTTATGCTCTGTGTCCCTTACAAGATTCTCGAGAAATTTATCTACGTTCGTGTTGAGCCAATTATCGATCCACTGCTCCCTAAAGAGCAGGCTGGCTTTCGAAGTGAGAAGTCAATATGGATCAAATTGTTCTGCTGACACAGAACATCGAAAATTATTTCGAGACAAAGAAGAAGGCCGGTGTTGTGTTTGTCAATTTGACAGAGGCATATGACACTGTCTGGCACCGTGGTCTTACCTGCAAGCTGCTGTGGCTTCCGCACAATAAGCACATGTTCAGAATGATCGTGGAGCTTGTCCAAAACCGAAGTTTTACCCTTACTGCCGGTGACAGCAAGCAAAGCAGGTTACGCCGTCTAAAAACGGCGTTCTTTGGAGATCGGTTTTGGCTCCCCTTTTATTCAACATCCATATGTACAACCAGCCCTCCACGATTTCCAGAAATTTTGCTTATGCAGACGATTTGGCATTTTTGCACTCTTCTGGAAACTGGAAGGACATGGAGGGGACTATTATCGTTTTATCCAACCCCTTCTTATCTTGGGATGAAACTGAACAGATTGCTTACGTTCCGTAACCATTTAGTGGCATTGCGTGAAACAACTCTTTGCTCGTCACACTGCTGAAGCAACTTATAGACTCAGGATGGGGTGCTTGTGCCAAAACACTGCAAATAGCTGCTCTATCTCTGGCCTACTCAACAGCCGAGTACTGTGCACCAGTCTGGTGTCGCAGCGCTCACACTCACTTCATAGACAATGTCCTGAATGACGCCTTGCGCATAGTTGCTGGATGTCTGCGTCCCACTTCAACGTACCACTTATCGATATTTTCAGGCAACCAGCCAGCTGAGTTTCGCCGACTGGGAATGACACTCTTCTTGGCTTACCGTGGATCTCTGGACCCTGATCATATGTTGCATGGTTTTTTAAGAAGGTCTTCCGATGCTCGCCAAGAGAGAATACGATCTAGACGTCCGCTTGTGCCAACTTCGCGGAATTTATTAAAATACCTTGCCGGACTAGGCATCCGCAATTTTTAGTGAAAAAATTATAAATGGAACTCGGAGTATTGTGAGAATACAACCAGGCTCCGTGTTTTTATTCCTATAACCAGAGCCAGGCCTGTTGAAATGAGCTTGCCCCAAACCGCTTAAGTTAGGCTCAATTGCCCGCGGACTGGTGTTGAGCAATTTGATTTGTCCATGCACAAATGGGGTCTCGCTCTTTCACCAAATTGCGAGAGCGGCGCCGCTAAACAAACCGCAGACCACGTTCGAAAACGTGCCCCAAACATCGGGCACTACATGGAGCATGAGTTCTGACGGTTTCGGATGACAAAACTCGGTGCTGGCTCAACACCATCACTGCCAACATTTGATCCGGGCAATACAGCAGCCTGGGTTAGTGAAAGAATAAACCCTCGGTCCTAGTTTTGTTTGTAACTGACTCGAAGTAGATGCACTTCCAAACGACAACAACGTCCCAGTTTAAACTGTTCATTATAGAACGATTTAAAGAACACAATAATTAAAAAAACCTATGTCGTATATATTAAAACAATCCAAACAAATTATTGACAAATTTATAAGAATTCGGGTGACAAGGTGACCTAATGCCTTGCTACCAATTGATGGTGCCCGCGAGCAAACTTAAGGGAGCGAAAATCCATCTACAATGCAAAACCTAAGATCAAATATATTTTACAACGTTATTAGCGAGTCTAGGTGGACTAAGAACAGAAGAATAAAACATTTTTCAATTTTGGATTTCAAATAAAGATTAATTTTTAAAATATATGACAGTCATTGAGAATTGGTTTCAACAATCACAAGGGGTGTGTAATGAAAATAAATCGAAAAGCGCTGTTAATGTTATGGTATTGTTATATCATAATATGTATGAATAAAAATCATTTAGTCTTTGCGACTACCGTTAACCAAAATAAATAGGCCTACTTTTAAAAAAGATGTAGTTGTGTTTAATCTATTGTGTAATTTTCTAATTTACTGTTGTGCTTGCAACCTAATTTAAAAATAAACAAAAAATGCATTAAATAGTCTGAGTTAAAAACGTTTTATCCATGTTAATTTCAAGATATTTCTTAGAACTTACTTTATTTGTGCTTACAGCATGCCACGTACAAAAATTTAGTAAACAAAAAGGCTACTGTAATTACTTTGAGACCTAAATGTTAAGCCGAAAAAAAAATAAAAATTTTGTTAAAAAAAAATAAAAAACAAAAAAGATTTAAATTTCTGCTTTTTGAGATTTAGAAATTTTTGCTTCAAGATTACTTAAAAATTGCTTTAATTTTTACATTTTAATTTTCTAATTTTAATTTCATGGCATCGGTAAAGTATTGAATTAAAATATTGTATAAAAACAGAGCTAATTTTCAAGTCAGTTGGTGCACTTTTCTAAAGTTCAAAAAGTTTATAATTATGACTCAATGGTATAAAAACTATCTCATTTTAAAAGGAGTTCTTGCACTGTTCAGCAACCCCAAACTTGTACCACTAAAAAAAAATAAAACATTTTCAAATAAGTTCCAATTGGTGCACTTCGATGTTGCAATTGGTGCATCTATTACATTTGTTGTAACAGCTCTATAAGCATCAAGACTGCTTTGCATTGTAGTATTTTGTTATTGCACAATATACTGCATAAAATTTTGAACGTGTAGTAAATTTATTTCTATCAAAAGTATAAATCTTAAAGAATTAAAATCATTTTTTCACATTTGGCTTATTTTTAAAGTGAAAAAAAGTAAATCTCATGCAATTCATCACTGTTTCCTCTCCTTTGTGCGCTTATAGTTAATTTATGATTTAATAAATTAGTGAGGTACTGAAAAGTTGTATAGTATGTAAAAAAAGTAAAGATAAAAATTTTAAGTGGTCTCTACAGCTTGGGGTTTTGCATAAAAACCAAATGTTAATCTCCGAAATCTACAACGCTTATTTTTATTGTCAAAATTTACGTGAAAGCATTTAAATCAATAAAAGAAAATTTTACACAAAGTTTTACAGTTGTCTACTAAAGTAACATTTTTTCTATTCAATCGTAATCCGTCAAATTCAAGGGATAAATTTTTTGGTCTTCAGTTCACCTTCACAGCACAGATTTTTTTAAAAGTTACTTTTGGTCTCCAAGTTAAAACAATGCTTTTTTGATCTTTGTTAAAACTAACTGAAGTTAAAGTTTTTCTATTTTCAATTTTGACAACAGCACAACAGTTTTTACTTTATAGCCAAGAAGTAAATGACTTAGTGCTGTCCAGTACAACTTTCCGGTAAAAAAATAATTGCCGATATGACGTACGGGAAAGGGTTTCGTCACTGTGTATGCTTGATCCAAAATAAATCAAAAAACTTAAACTGGTTTTCAAAACATTTTTATTGAATAATAACTTTCAATGATGACTGTTTCTTTCGCTTTTTGATCGGCTTATTAATATTCTACCTGATTCTCTATATGTAACAACAAGTGACTCGCTATAAGAAATTCTATTTTTATTTCGACACATTTCGCTGCTTTAAGTGTATACAATAAAACGGAGTTACCATTCAAATCTTCATTTGGGTCATCAGGTCTGTAACTTTTAGTATCAGCTTTAACAAGATGCAGGTAGCAAAGAAAATTATATTTACCCTTAATATTTGAAAGAATATGTAACCGTTTAAACAAGTTCCTCTCAACGTGAGGCGTGGTAAAATTTTGGTGAGGCATGGAGATTTAAGACATTACAAACCAATTTTGGTGAAAAAACACCGAAGAGCCACGAGCAGAAGCCTTCGCTGAAGCCTTTACAAAAATGATGAAATCAGAGGTAGTTTAAAAGTGATGACCTTTACTAACCTTCGCTAGTCTTTTGAGAAAACTGTATTGCTCCCTCAATTATTTTTCGGCTGTTACAGCTATGCATCATCAAATTGAGAACATCAGAATTTTAGAAGCGATTAGGTGGGGCATGGCCAAAAAAGGTTGAGAAACATTGATTTAAACTCTAACTAGATTCTAATTGGAAAAATTACAAAACCAATAAAACTTTTAACATCACAGATAGAATACTCTACTCAAGCTATTTTAAGTCGGTGTGGTTGCTACCATACTCATTAAAAGTAATTACCTTACCAATGGATTGAGATATTTACAAACGCTACAGTTATAGGTTGTATTCCCTCTGACTGAACAAAAATTTTAATAAAGCTGCACAAATGGTTTAAAAACTCTCATTAGGCCAGCAAGCCGATATAAACAATCAATAAACGCTCTAGTTTCAGTTGGCGTTATAAGAGTAAAAAGGGGCGCAGGCAATAGTACAACACGTCTTTAAGGTAACTTTTTTTCTTTTTCTAATCATGTAGGACTACGCCATTTTAGAAGGTTACGTGACACTTTGCAATCAAAGTTGCTCATGTAAAGAATATGTTTTGTTACGACAGCCACCAAACGGCGCTAAGGTTCATACAATCTATAAAAATCTTGAGTAAATGCAGTTTTCTACACCGCCAAAATCTTTTGTTACACAATAACCCGGAATCTTTTGTTTTATTGTGCGACAGATTGTTACTCATGGCCTAGAAAAATACGGCCAAATCAGTCAGATTTGAGCAGCAATTTTCATCCGGATATAAAATTGCCGAGAGAGAAAACTTGTCTAACCGTATGTGTGGAACGTGAATTAAAAGTAACGTTTTTGTCATATTTCTTCGTTTCAAATAATACCGTTGCGTGTGAGCCTAAGAAGTTTTTGTCATACGGCAAGATAAAAATTGAAGTAAGCAAAATCAATAAATGATTTGAAAACAAGCAACAAAAAATTTAAAAGCAAATATTGAAAATTTAAACACTTAATTAAAGAAACAAACCACAACGACAGTTAAAATGGAAAGAAATTTTAAGTTTTTTTTTTCCCATTGATCAAAAGATTTTTTTGAATAATTGTAAAAGTGGAAACTAACTCGCTTTCGTTCAATACTTTTTTAAATGCGCTAAATTATTTTAATAGCCCTAAACAATTTTTTTCTTGCCGAAATAACAAATGTCAATTACAAATCAACTATATTTTGAAATTTTTGGAACTTCTTTTTCTTTTTTCGGCCTTTCCCTTTAATTAGGGTTTGCCAAAGCGTCCTGTTTTCATTGTCCATTTCCTCGCACCAACTTCCCCCATATGCTCATTCACTACACGCAAGAATCTTCTCTTCGGCCTTCCTCTTTTCCTCTTTCCCAGTAACTCCGTTTCCATCACCCTTCTTTCTACATACTCTTGGTCTTTCCTCATGACATGTCCATACCACCTCAGCCTGCCCTCCTTTATCTTTATTCCTAACCGTTCTACCTTAACTGTACCCCTCATGTACTCATTTTTTATCTTATTTTTTCTCGTCACTCTTGTAGAAAATCTCTTCATTTTCATCTCTGCAACTTCCATCTCTTCTACTTGTTTCTTTGTGACCGCCTCCGTCTCAAGTCCATACACCATTGCTGGTCTCACCACTAAACTGTGCACTTTTCCTTTTACTCTAGCTGGTAACCTCCTGTCACAGATTACTCCCGATACTTTTCTCCATCTGTTCCATCCTGCCTAATTCTCATTTTTATCTCCTTCGCACAACTACCACTTCCTTACACCGTTGATCCCAAATACTTGAATTCCTTTACTCTGGACACTTTTGTGTCTTTCATCTTTACTGTTTTTTTGTCATTTCTTCCATTTACGCACAGATATTCGGTCATTGACCTACTTACTTTCATCCCCTTCTTTCCAACGCATACCTCCAGCATTCTATTCTCCGCTCCACTTCTTCCTTAATCTCTTCGCAAATCATAACATCATCAGCAAACAGCATTGTTCATGGCGGTTCTCTCCATACTTCGTCCGTTATTTTATGCATAATCACAGCAAGCAGAAACAAATTTAACGTTGATCCCTGGTGCAATCCAACTTTAACCTTAAAACTTTGTGTAGTTCCTATTGAACACCTCACCACTGTTTTGCTTCCCTCGTACATATCTTGCACAAGTCGCACATACTTTTCCTGTATTCCTGATTTTCTCATACAGTACCACAGCTCGTCTCTCAGAACCCTGTCGTAAGCATTCTCTAGGTCCACGAATACACAGCGTAGCTCTCTTTGACCTTCAATGTACTTTTCCATCAACATTCGTAAGGCAAACATGGTATCGGTAGTTCCCTTTCCTAGCATAAATCCATATTGCTGTTTACTGATCTCTACTCTATCCCTTAGCCTGGCTTCAATAATTCTTTCCCATAACTTTATTGTATGACTCATCAACTTTATTCCTCTGCGCCGAATCTGTGGTGGATCTTTGGTGGATCTGTGGTGGTTTTGTTGTTAATCCGCGGTGGACCTTGTGGTGGATAGCTTAACAGCGGCTTCTAGCGGATAACCCTAACCCTAGCTCTAACAAGAACCACAAGTTTAATTCCCAGGCAGAGCGACGCTAATATACTCGTAATTTACGCTATATAACTTACGCTGAGCAACGCAGTTACGACCAACCACGGTTTTGATTCTCACCTAGAGCAACAAAGTCGCGTTTAACATTACTTATGCTGAGCAACGAAGTTGCGACCAACCATGGATTCGATTCTCATCCAGAGCAACAAAGTCGTGCCTAAACACGAGTTCTATTTTTACTCAAAGCGGCGCAATTGCGTTTAAAGATAATCTAAGCTGAGCAACGAAGTTACGTTTACTTGCAAGTTCAATTCTTTCCCAGAGCGACGCAGTTGAGTTTAAACATAACTTACGCTGAGCAACGAAGTCGCGTTTAAACATAACTTATGGTGAGTAAGGAAATTGCGACCAACCACGGGTTTGATCAAGACCACTTCGAAAGAGATGGCCTTTTGCTTCTCGTTGTGACGTCACAAAGTTAGGTAAAGAGCATCGTAAAATTAAGACGAAAGTTTTAACAACCAGGCATTATTAAAAGTGGTTGTAAAATATCATTTTAAAGCGAGTTTGGGCGATAATAGTAATTTAAAACACAGTTTATCCAAAATCTGTTTGCAGATTTTAAAACAAATTTTAAGTATAACTTAAGATAATAAATTTGTAAGCAGTTAGATCAGATCAGGAAGCAAAAAGTTGAAACAATTTAACCAATAAGGTTTTAATTTACTAAGAAGTATTGCTGGTTTGACAAAATTAGTTTGATAAATTTAGCTTAGAGTAACTTTCACTAAAGGTATTACAAAGCTGGTTTTAGATAGCTTTGGTATTAAATTCCAAGTTTGATGTCCCTGATTAAACTTTCTAAAATCTACTAAATGATTTTCCAAGGAACTAACAATATGCGATTGCAGTGTTTTATTTGAAATTACTCTATTGCTAACAATCAAATAAAATAGTATGAATTCAAAAATATCAATTGCTTTCAAAATTTGTTTAACCCTTTAAAGGATATAAGAATTTGATTGTAAAATAAAATAACAATGATTTAATAATGACGTCACAAATACCTAAAAATCAGAATTATAATGCCTTCACAAAAGTGCTATTGTTACGTTACAATCACAATTATGGTACACATATGTACCACTGTCCCTTAAAGCAATGGTTCTCAAACTGTGCGTCGCGACGCCCTGGTACGTCGTTTTAATTTTCCAAGGGAGTCGCACAATAATTTCATTCGTAGCAATACTCAATTAAGCAAATAGTAGCAAATTTCAATGCAGTTTTATCACTTTATCAA
Source organism: Diplosoma virens (assembly GCA_963680785.1). Classification (NCBI taxonomy): domain Eukaryota; kingdom Metazoa; phylum Chordata; class Ascidiacea; order Aplousobranchia; family Didemnidae; genus Diplosoma; species Diplosoma virens. The sequence continues at coordinate 10,660,629 of OY796892.1, forward strand.
ATAACAGTAATTGTTGTTAGGGTGCAGTTTATCAATTTACACTGACTGCTGGCACGTGTTTTCGAATTCCTTATTGCGTAACTGCAACGATTGATTACTTATCACGTTTGCCTCGTTGTGTACCACGGGTGGTACTTCGTGATTTTCACTACATTACGTCTGTATAATTTACGAACATACATGTATAATTTACGAAATAAACTTATGACATCCTAAAATTTAAAATGTGAAAAATATACGTCATGTACCACCGGTGACCACTTCAAATATTATACTATCTTTGCCCTGATCCTGCTACTAGTCACGTGCTTTAACTACTGGACCAATGTGTAGAAAACGAAAATCGTATATAACCATTTACGTCCCAAAGAATGCGTTGGCAAAAAAGCAAACGAGCTGAACGTGTCAATGAACGCATTCCGCAATTTTAATATTCTTTTTGCTCATACAAGCAAAGAATACACCAGTCAGTTATAAAATGGATGTAAGCAGCAAGCTAATGTTGCAATTTAAGCGTAAATCTGCAATTGAAGATGATAGGCCTAAAAAAAAGTCTCACAAGTACAAAGACAGTTATTTAGATTTTGGATTCACGTTTATTTTGCGGAATGGCGAGCAAAAGCCTCAGTGTGTTATTTGCAGCAAGATATTGGTCAGTGAGAGCATGTTACCTAATAAGCTTAAACGTCATTTAAAAACATCACATCTGCAATTCGTTGATACGAGTAAACCCAGGAATTTTTTTTCTCGAAAATTAAATGATCTAAAGAAGCAAGTGTCCACTATTTCAAAATTCACGTAACTCTCATCAAAGGCTTTATTAGCATCTTACCAAGTAGCGCACAGAATTTTTAAGTCTAAAAAACCTCATACCATTGCTGAGGGACTAATACTACCTGCTGCAGTGGATCTTGTATAGGTACGATGATCGAAGGAGCTGCTGAAAAGTTGAAGATGGTGCCACTCTCAGATGATATCATGTGTCGCCGAATTGATGACATGGCACAAGACATTCAGGACCAACTGATTGACGAAATGAAACAGCCAGAATTTGGTTTGGAATTAGATGAAGCAACTGATGGCAGTCCTGATTTATTATTTGCGGTTTGTTGACTTCTCAGACCAAAAGTTTGTAGAAGAGCTATTATTTTGTAAACCTATTGAACTTGGATGCCGAGAGATTGATCTTTTTAATATAATCGACAATTTTATTTCGAAAAACAACTTAGACTGGGAAAAGTGTATCAGTTTATGCACAGATGGCACCAAAGCTATGTCTGGTAGCTGCTGTGGACCGCGAAGTCTGATTCAAGAACGTGCACCAATGGCAAAATGAATGCATTGCATGATTCACCGTGAGGCGTTAGTTGCTTGAGAACTCAACCCTGAGCTTGGTGACACAATTGACATCGTTACCAAAGTTATGAATTTCATTAAAACACGACCATTGAAGTCAAGAGTTTTTCAAGAACTTTGTGCAGAAATGAATGCAGAGCATGGAAGTTTGCTATTTTATTGTTCGTCCAGATGGCTTTCACTGGGAAAATCCTTTGCACAATTCTACGAGCTGGTGAATGAACTTCAAGCTTTTTTTGCAACAAAATAGTAATAATTTTGCTGATTGCTTAGCTGAGAACAAAATTTCATTAAAATTGGCTTACTTGTGTGATATCTTTGCTAAATTTAATAAACTGAATATTTCTATCCAAGGGCCGGATAAAAATATGCTTGACGTTTCAAATAAAATTTCAGCGTTCATTAAAATGTCTTTGTGGAAGAAAGATGTAGAAAGCGTGTCTGGAAGTTCTCAGTACTTTACTTTACTGTCAAGTTTGCCGGAAAAGAAAAGTACGATGCTTTCTTCAAATTTAGGAAGCGTATTTTTACAGCATCTACCGAATCTCCAGTTGAAATTCAAAAAGTACTTTTAGGAAAATTTATCCAGTTATGAACGGATTCGCTGTCCTTTTGCCCAACCTACCCCGTCGTCCTTTACTGAACAAGAAAAAGAAGACTATCTTGATCTTACCTGTGATAATTCCCTGAAAAGAAAGTTTAATTTAGTAAATCCGACAAATTTTTGGATTTCTTTGAATGACGAATATCCAGCTTTGACAAAAAAAGCACTACGAATGTTCTTCTTATTTGCTATGTCCTATCTATGCAAAGCAGGATTATCTGCTATGGCTGTCATTGAAAGCAAATATAGATCACGAATAAATGTTAAAAGAGAAATGCGGGGAGCAGTTTCGAAAATTTTCCCAAGATTCGAAGAACGTTGCAAAAACAAGCGAGCCCACACATCATATTAAATAATATGCCAACACATCATATTTCGTTTTAATGTTGTATTAGTAAATTGAACTTTGATTATAAGCATCTTTATTATCTTATTTTCAATTATATTTTTACTGGTGCGTCGCATGCCCAGCAAACTTTTCCAACGGCGTCGCAACAAAAAAAGTTTGAGAACCACTGTCTTCAAGGGTTAAATATAGAAATTTTTACTTTTTTAACCAGCTGCTCTAAAGTTAACTCTCAATACCAAAAGCTTCAAATGCTGCTTTTTTCTTAATTTATGTAAGCATTATAACTGATAAAAAGATGTTTTTTTTTTTAACAAAGTTTTTTAAAAAATTCAATGATTCAACTTTTTTGCATTAAAATAATATTTAAAGCCATATTATATTTGTACAACATTGTTGATCGTAGATATGATATGACAATAGCTGCATCTGATAGATATTTAAAGCCAATTATAATGTGTTATATGAAGGACTAAAAATACTTAACTTTTTAACAGAACTAAAACTACTTAACTTAAAGTTGAATCATTAACTTTTTTTTATTTGAGCATAACCATGAGCATCATTTTTCTATAAAATATGAGCATAACACAAGTATGCGCATATACAAACAGAAAGCTACATTTCTATAAACGTTTGCAATTTTTCTGGCAAATGTTTCAAAAGTCTACAATCAGTATAGCTAATTTGGCTATAACTGAGCTCTCTATTCTTAATTTAAAAATTTAGATATTTCTCTTACATGGATATTTGATAGTCATTTTTGCTAATATATTTATAATGCTTTACAATTGCTGTGTTCCAAACTACCGTGGAAATTACCCAAATAGTTGAAAGTTACTCTATTTTGATTTTGGATTTCCAGGCGATGGATTTTGGATTTTCAGGCGATGAAAATTTAAAACAAAAATGGATTCATGCAATTAAAAGAAAGGATTTTTCTCTATTAAGAACAATTAAGCAAAGTACGCTATTTGATAGCTATAAGTTTTAATTGTATTTCGTCAATTGTAGACCTATTTATATTTTTTTACTCTGAAAATATAATAATTGTTTTTAAGAACATAGCTTTACCACTAGCTAATAAATTTATTTTTTCAGGTTTGTAAGCTCTACTTTCATGCATACGAAATCAAGCGGACAAGATCAGTTTTGAATTCCACGACAGGAGAAGCTGTCACATACGATTTGGAAATACCTCGATTAATCCCTGGATCTATACCTTCAAAGATGTCGAATGGTCCTAAAAATTTATCTGCTTCTACACAAACAGTGAGAAAAAGCATACAGATGAAATTGCAAGAGAAGGAGCAAAAAGAATTGAGTTAGTGTAGAAACCTACGCAAAGCACCAACAACACGACAAATTACAAATTTGCGGCAAATCAAAAAAAAGTTTGTTCAAAACAACCGTGGAAACTTCTGGAAAATGAAAATAGATTATTTATATGTACTGTGAGTATGACCGAAACTGCTGGACCTGCAATATCCGCTGCAGTTTGCATTGATGAAAAGCTGCTACTCACTGTTTATATGCAATCGATACAATTAACATCACTCAATCAACATTGTTTTCCTTTAAAAGTTGACTCTCTGTCAGACATCTCAAATGTATGTGACGAACCAACATTAAAAAATTCAAAAGAAAATTCGAATCTTTCCCCGAGGCAAGTTAACCGCAATTTTATTGTGCGCTTAAATTTAATTCTATCTTTATTAATTCCATTACAAGACGATTCATTTAAATTTTGACGGTCATAAAGTTTGTTTGTGAACAACTTAGCCTTTTAACAAAAAACAAAAACTGCTTTTGGAATGACTTTTTGTTGCTGTCGTCGTTATTATACAATGTATCACCACATGCTTATAGATTTATGCGAAGCAGTGGTTCGGTCAAATTACCCTGTTACACCACTATTCGAAAAATCACTTTGTCGTCTTCCATGAGCTTGTCGATTGAACAAACTGACAAAACTTTTCTTTTTCATACAAAGCAAAAGTTTCAATTTTCATCTTCATCTTATATGACTGTCACATTTCTGGTAGATGAAATTCATAAAACGATATTTTGTTTACAAAGGGGAAACCACTGTTGGCTCATTGTATAATAGCGTTTGCAATGCTGCAAAATCTGCTTTTGCATTTATGATTAGCAGCTTGTTTTCTAAAGGTAAAAATGTTGTTCATCTTTTGCCGACCTGTAAAATGTCTGCCAGTGCTTTAAATGTCATGTTGAAAAAAATTATTGTTGGTTTAGAACAGGGGTTTTCAACCTATGGGCCACAGTGGTTTTTTTAGTTGGCCATGGAGCATAAATCAAAATGAAAGCAATATATATAATATATATGTATAATTAGGCTTGCCATCCGTCCCATTTTTTAGGCATTTTTCTGGCGTCCTGTGCAGTCAACCACATGAAGACTTTTTTTTTAGAGAACACTATGATTTTGGGATGGGAATTTAATTTTGTTGACCAAAGTGGGTTGTGAAGTTAACTTGGGTTGAAAAATAGGCCACGGTACAGAAAAGGTTGAAAACCATTGGTTTAGAAGATATAGGATTTAAAGTTATTGCTGTCATAACCGATAGCAATTCGATAAATCGCAAAGCTGTATCTTATTTTGTTTCTCCTCCAAAGCTTTCCATCGTTTATCCGCACCCTTATAATCAAAGCAGATCATTATTTTTTCTTTTTGATACGGTCCATATTTTAAAATGCATTCGAAGTAATTGGGTTAATATTAAATCTATTAAAAAATGTTTTGCTCTTCCTTGTTTTTTATTTAATGATATTGCAATGACGTGAACAGAAGAATATTCTTTAGCTTCTTTTAACTCCTTAAAACATTTGCACAGTGCTGAATGCAATTCTTTAGTTAAATTTGCATATAAACTTTATTATAAAGCTTTGAACCCATCAACATTTGAAAAAGAAAATATAAAATTGGTTTTGTAAATTTTTATTAATTTTACTTCTGCAGCCCTAGTACTTCTTGGAAAAGAATTACAAATTCATCATTATGAAATTACAAGTGCTTTTATAAAAATAATTTCAACTTGGTGGCAAATTGTAAACATAAAAACTCCTTGGAAAGGCATGAAATTGCATAACATTTATGAAATATCGCTTACAGCTGACAAAAGTTCAAAATCAAGAAAATTTTTGGAATGTTTTACACAATGGCTTGAAGAGTGGGACGCAAGAAGTGACAATACTAGAAAACTCACAAAAAAAACTTACTTAGCTCTTCATCATATAACAAACGCATTATTAGAAATTACAGAATATTGTCTCTCAGAACTGAGTGCGAATTACGTACTTTTAGGTAAATTTCAAACCGAGAGTTTAGAAGCTCGATTCGGACAGTACAGACAACTTGCAGGTGGACAGTATGATGACTCTTTACGTCAAATTTTTGAATGCGAAAAAAATTTGTCTTCTTTCTGTTTTAAACTTAAAAGTTTAAGGAAACTCAGTTTTTTAAAATACTTACGGCTTATTTCGAATCTACCACTTAATGTTGATTTTGTACTACATGATCGCAAAAATTATTTCATGAAAATTGCCAAAAACACTTAAAAATATGGTGATTAGAGACCTGTTCTTTCCCTTTCCGTCTGTTTGTTTAACTAAGCACCATAGCTTCTTTAATTGATATTCTAGAGACAGATGCGATGAGACAAGATTTTTGATTTTATCTTTAAGTTACTTTGAAAAATTTTCTGTTATCAAAAATACTTGTAATTGCTTCCCAAAATTATTATTGTTTTTTAAATACAATTTTGAAAAATTAAATTAAATTTAGTCAGAAAATTAAATTAAATTCTCTTAAAAATGCGATTTAAATTTTTTAGAGTCTAAAAATTTTTTGAAAATTTATTAATTAGACATCATATTAAGTAAATTCATATCATTCTTGAAGCCGAATATGATGCTTGAAGCCCAATGCTGACTAAGTGACAATAAAATATTTATTCATAAGTAGAAAATAATCATTGGTGCGAATGAGACGGACATTGAAAGCAGGATGGTTTGGAGAAAGATGATACACTGTGGCTACTCCTGATTGAAGGGAAAGGCCGAAAGGAGAAGAAGAAATAGAAAATAATCAAAAGAGTGAATTTTATAAGTCTTTATAGGAGAGAATCTTAGTTGTTTTTTTTTTTAATTTTAATTCAATAATTTTTGTTCTTACATACACCAGTCAACTATAAATTTATATATACAGTACAGTTTACTATAGAGAGGCAAAGTAGTCAGTTCTCCCGAATTAGTTATCAAATATAGCACCTATACCAACGATGATGCAGATCCTATTCTAAGAAGCAAAAATGAAAAGTATTCGGTACAAAATAGACAACAACACATTCGTAATTTCTAAAAAACGTTTGCTGACGGTGGAAATGTCAGAAACTTTATTACAAATGAATACCACAAATCTTTTTATTTTTTTATTGAATATAATTATATTTTTTTTAAAAAATCGCGAAGATAAACAACAAAAAAAAAGTTGATTTTAAATACGTCACTTATGCTTCGAAGAAATCTGCAACGAACATAACAAGAGAAAATACAAAATTTTTGAAGAGTTTGGATTTTATTGCCAAATTCAATATACCAATAATACTTGTACAATTTTTGAAACTACAATTTACCAATAATACTAATAATACAAATAGTTTTACAATTTTAAATAAAACCTTTTATGCTTAGGGCTTATTTTCACTGCGAGCGTTGGCAGAAGTATTCTTTGTTTGTTTTAGTGATTTTTTGCTTTTCTTAGCGCTTAAGCGCGGAAAGAAGTAAAAAATCAATAAAACAAACAAAGAATATCCCGCCAACGCTCGTAGTGGAAACACGTCTTTATGGTGTTTCTGTTTGAAAATCCAAGTTTTTAAAATGTTTGAATTCTGTCATAAATCCCCAGTCAGTTAAGAAAGTTAAATTTTTCCATTTTTGCAGGTTTATGGAAAATTGACTTTAGTAAAACTGTTAGGATGAGAGGGTTTGTTTTAAAACTAAACCTAACACAATATTACAGAACATATTCAAATAAAATTTATTAATTTATCATAATAAAACCAGGTCTCTGTCCCAGAGTAGCGCTATCACGTTAGTAGTATGTAATGATTTTTTTGTGTTGCGTCCGGTGGCGCAGGAGCCCTGGCGCGATGACGTCTTCCGTGCGCGAACTCTAAGTTTCATGAGTCAGCAAAAAGTCGAACCCTAGTGGAAAATCGATTTAGCTTCAAAAAATTGTGTTATGCAATTGTAAGATTAATTGAAAACAGCTTTATAAAGTTTATAAAGTCTAAATTTTTGTATATTTTTACTTTCTAGTGTTTATGACAGTAGACCATTTATTTTCTAGAGTTTATATGTTTCAAGTCTATTTAGCTTCAAAAAGAAAAATTATTTTTACACTTAGTGTTATGCAGTTGCAAGATTAATTCTATTGAAAACGATTTTATAAGGTTCTAGACAATTCCACGTATTTCCTGAAGCGTGAACGTCGTTTCCTGTTTTGAATCGTATTGATTTGATCTTATCGTCTTTCAAAAGAATCGACTTACTATGTTGCTAACTTTTAATCGATATTTATGTTCATACAAAAAGAATTATCACCAAGTGTAAAGCGAGCAAATCTATAGATTCAACGTCTGTTTCAAGATTTTACCAATATGCGAAAAGAAAAACTGGATATAGTGAGAAAGTTATCTCTTCAGAATTCCTGTTGCAAAACTCCGTTTTTCATCAAACGTTTTCCCTAGAGTATTAGAAGAACACTGCAAAATCCTGGTGCAATCTATTACTAAAAATAGCACAGAGGTTTGTTGCGCAATACTCAGTTTTCCCATGGGAATTTCCCAAGGGTATTAGAAGAACATTGCACAATACTGGTGCAATCTATTACTAAAAATAGCACAGAGGTTTGTTGCACAATAACTTTCCACAGGTGTATAGGCAGATGATTCTGGTGAGTTGATTATTCTACTTCAAAGTCATTGAAGAAAGAACTGTTCAAGATGTTCAAGTGTGATATTTGTGAGAGTACTTTTACTAGAGAGCGTGATATGCGCCGTCATAAGGAAAATGTACATGAAAAGTCAACTGGAGTTTGTTGTAGCAAATGCAAAAAAAGCTTTACCAGACTCGATAGTTTGAAAGCACATCAGAAAGTATACTGCAAGTGTCGTCGTTGCAACAAACAATTTGAGAGTTTGAATTTGTTGAACAACCATCATTGTTTCATCAAGAAAGCACCCCCAATGAAAAAATGCAACTTTGTTGCAGTAAACAACGGTTAGTTTATATTTGATAGTCATTTTGTTTGTAACCTAAAAATTGTTGTTTCTCATAGATAGTAGAGAAGCACCCCCAATCAAAAAGGCAAAAATTGCTTCTCAGAATAACAATGGTAAGTTTTTATGGAAAGTGAGTTAATCTTGAAATAATTCTTGTCTTTGTTGTAGAACCTCAGAATTCTACTAAGGGTTCAGTTAAAGTTGGAGAGCTAAATCCAAACAATACGTTTTCATAAAAAATTTTTGTTTTAAAGCTAATGTTGGTTTTTCTTAGATCGGTCACAAACTGATATCTCGCCGGAAAATTCGTCAAAAATTCCGCATTTGCATTTGCTACAACAAACTCCAGTTGACTTTTCATGTACATTTTCCTTATGACGGCGCATATCACGCTCTCTAGTAAAAGTACTCTCACAAATATCACACTTGAACATCTTGAACAGTTCTTTCTTCAACGACTTTGAAGTAGAATAATCAACTCACCAGAATCATCTGCCTATACACCTGTGGAAAGTTATTGCGCAACAAACCTCTGTGCTATTTTTAGTAATAGATTGCACCAGTATTGTGCAATGTTCTTCTAATACCCTTGGGAAATTCCCATGGGAAAACTGAGTATTGCGCAACAAACCTCTGTGCTATTTTTAGTAATAGATTGCACCAGGATTTTGCAGTGTTCTTCTAATACTCTAGGGAAAACGTTTGATGAAAAACGGAGTTTTGCAACAGGAATTCTGAAGAGATAACTTTCTCACTATATCCAGTTTTTCTTTTCGCATATTGGTAAAATCTTGAAACAGACGTTGAATCTATAGATTTGCTCGCTTTATACTTGGTGATAATTCTTTTTGTATGAACATAAATATCAATTAAAAATTAGCAACATAGTAAGTCGATTCTTTTGAAAGACGATAAGATCAAATCAATACGATTCAAAACAAGAAACGACGTTCACGCTTCAGGAAATACGTGGAATTGTCTAGAACCTTATAAAATCGTTTTCAATAGAATTAATCTTACAACTGCATAACACTAAGAGTAAAAATAATTTTTCTTTTTGAAGCTAAATAGACTTGAAACATATAAACTCTAGAAAATAAATGGTCTACTGTCATAAACACTAGAAAGTAAAAATATACAAAAATCAAGACTTTATAAACTTTATAAAGCTGTTTTCAATTAATCTTACAGTTGCATAACACAATTTTTTGAAGCTAAATCGATTTTCCACTAGGGTTCGACTTTTTGCTGACTCATGAAACTTAGAGTTCGCGCACGGAAGACGTCATCGCGCCAGGGCTCCTGCGCCACCGGACGCAACACAAAAAAATCATTACATACTACTCACGTTATGCATAATTTCGTCGCCTGTCTACTGAATGGTACAGCACGTCACTATATATAGTGAGCATGACCGAATATCCAAATTATCGACCGTGGGACACAGAAATGTCGTCGCACAAAATTTAACACGATAAATATTATGAGAAGCGGAGCACGATTCATAAAATAAAAGAATGAGCCCAGTATGCTGCAAAGACGAATCACAACAATGCAAAGGCCATTACATTCAGCTTTTGCGCCATTTTGAGGTTGTACGTAGAATAAATTTAATTGATGTCACACAAAATAAACCTTGCTTACTAAGGTGAACCTTTTTTTTAAATTGCATTTGTATTACTATAACCATCAAGCAGTATCAACTGCAAAAAAAGACAAAAATCAAAAGTTTTTGAAACATCAGAAGACGATTTTATTCAAAAATAAACATGCACGCAATAATAAATCATGAACAAGAAGATTATAAATTTACAAACTCGGAGTATAAAATTTACAACGCTTAACTAATTTCAGAATAAAAAGTAGAGCCAATATATTTTGAAACATTGTTTTATTAAGGACGTTTCAGAATTATAACTCATTCCATTATCAACTGCGTAAAACAGTTTTTCGCGTTTGATACAGTTTAACGCAGTTGATAATAGAATAAAACAAACATTCGTATGGCGTTGTGTTCAACACACACCGATTTGCTGCTTTCTGTGAATTAACCGCGGTCACCATTGAAGGTAAGCAGCTTGACCACATTTCTCGGAATGTTCGTGAAGTGCCTTTCCGAAGGGCACAACGAGTATCACTCAGTCGACGTTACGGAGAATCGAACCAGGTCGTTCTGCGCGTGAGTCGCGTATGTTACCACTGAGCTAACCCGCCGACGATAATAGAATGAGTTATAATTACGAAACGTCCTTAATAAAACAATGTTTTAAAATATATTGGCTATACTTTTTATTCTGAAATTTACAATGCTTATCAATATTGTTTTTATAAACATTTTTAAAGACTTATGTTTTCATTTACTCTATCAACAGCTGGCTGCAGGTGAGCACTGTTTCGATTTTTGTTTTTTTGTTCCATGCTTGTTGCAACCGTATTCTTTGACTTCATTGAAAATATTATTGTTATTGAAGAATTTTATTTTAGTTTCCTGAAATATAAAGTATCTTAGAAACTAGTACCACTGTAAAATAATTTAATTTTAAATATTCCAACAACTATTGAAGGTTTTTAAATCATAAGTGAACGGTTTGACGCGGGACAAAGTATTTGCGATAACCTTCTTGCAAAAAGTCACAACTAAATATTTGGCTCTGGGGTTTTAATGATTGTTGTTGAAATTAAAGTTACGTCATTTTTAAGAATAAATAAATATTCTTGAGCAATTTGTATCCTTGAGTCAGGGATTTAACTAAAAGTTTTAAAAAATATTCAAAAATTTTTGTCAGATATAGGTATGCGTCATCTCCGAGCATAGATTGAAATTGCTGCTCCAAGTCAAAGGGTCTTCTGGCTGTTGTCATGCAAGTCAAAAAAATAAATTGAAAAACACAAAAAGTCAATTTAGAAGTCTTTTCTGCATTGCTCCACACAACAGTACACTAACAACTTTTAAACCATAAAGGTTTCATGATTTAATACTTGTCTGTAAAAACTGGAGAGTTGAGTTTAATTTCTAGCTATAAAAAAGTTAATAAGAATGCGAATTTGATTGCTTCAGGTTTCAGCTTTCTAATATTTTGTGTTGATTAATAACTTTTAAAAATGTTTCTACGACTAACACTTTGTCAAGGTACGAATAGAAACATAAATTGTGTTCTGATATCAGCATGAATTCGTAAATGCACGGTTGGCCATCTTACATAAATTAAAACAATCAAAAAAAGAAATTTTGTCATTGTAACAGCAATCGTGATGGAAGACAAACAGAAACGCTGAAAATAACTTACCAGAATATTCTTCTGCATCCAACTCCGATGAAAGAGTAGAGAAACGGATTAAAAGCCGCGTTTGTAATAGCGATGGTGAAACTCACACGATTTAATTGTGGGTCCAAATGGTTCTGCGATTGAACGAAAATCGTTTTTCGTAAAAAAAAAGTTATACGAGCAGATACTTTTTTTATTAAGCACCCTGGACCTTTATAAATATAATTTAGAAAGAGAGGTAATTTTTAAAATCCACTTAAAAATTATAGCAAGCAAAATTAAACATTTCATTTAGTTTGTAAAATTTTTATTAAAAACCTGAACGTTTTCGACTATCATCAGTCCTTATCAAAGCATCTAAAATTGTTTAAAATCATCTAAAAATTTTTTAACCATAAACGACAATTACAATCAATTAAAATATATAAAAAACAACAATTTTCTCAAGTTTATGCTGTCACTGTTATTACTAATTCAGTTTATAGGCAAAGACAATTACACAAAACAACGTCAGAATTCACAGAAAAAAAACATGAGAAAAAAAGAGAAAAAAAAATAATAATAATAATGCAAATCACATGACTAAATTAGAAGAGTTGTAGTAAAAAAGACGAGCCATTTTCATACAGTTGTTTATTTAATTTAGGTTGATGTTTTTTAATTATTAACGCTTCGTGAATTTTACAGTCGTAATCTGAGGAACATTTCTTTATAACACTAAAACGATGTATTAAGCTATCCATATCTTTTTTATTACACAAATTGCATTCAATAATATGATCTTTTATTTTGCTTTGACCGAAGAGCCTAAATTTAAGTGTTCCTTTGCTCTTGTTATCACATGACGTGTTGACTTACCGATGTAAGTCAGACCCGCATCACACGGGCACGAAAAGCGATAAACAACATTTGATAAAAAAAGCGCAGGTGTGTTAGATTTTAAATTGAAATAGTTTCCAACTTTGCAAGTTTTATATATAGGTGTTAAGTGCACGGCAGAGAATTTCCAAATAAGTTTCGAAATGTCTTTTGCGAATATGTGAGACTGTTTCCCCACATATGGAATTTCAATTGTAATGTTTTCTTTTTTATTGGTAGGTTGCGTCTGATTTAAATTTGTTTGTCTACTATTCATAAATTGGTCAAAAACTTTATCGAAAAAATAATTTGAGTATCCATTATTACAGAACATTGATCTTAATTTTTCTACTTCATTTTTGAATAGATGGCAATCGGAACAAATATTTTTGGCACGATTTAGCATACAACTAATTAAGTTTGATTTCCACTTTAACGGGCAAATTGCTTTGAAATTCAGAAAAACACCAGTATGAGTCGGTTTTCTCCAAATCCACGATTGTAAATTATTATTGTGTATTTTAAGTTCCATGTCTAAAAAGGGGAGAGTATTGGTAGACTTTTCCATTGTAAATTGCAAGTTTTTATGTGACAAGCAGTTCTAAATTACAGTAATATCTCTACTAAATTACTAGCGGACAGCAATATCTTGGCATCTCCGGAAGCAGGTCGGGGTAATTGCTTACCCTATGTATAGCGCCTCCGTCGCTTTCCTGCGAGTCAGGAGGATAAATATAGAGATAAAAAAAAAAAAAAAAAAAAAAAAAACATATCTAAAATAGACTTTTGGGGCGGAATTGAGTTGCTGTTGTAAAAGGCGAGTTTCTGTTTCAGCCAGAAAGAAGTTAGCTATAGTAGGACCAAGTGGTGAACCCATCGAAACACCATCAATTTGCTGATATAATTTGTCTTTGTATAAAAATATTCCTTTGGTTGCTAAATTTAATAATTTTTTAAAGATTTTCTTTTTTATTGGTAGGCGATTAGTATTTGAGTTCTTGTCATAAATTTTATTTGAAATAAGATCGATAGTTTCTTGTAAGGGAACATTTGTAAATAAGGATTTGACATCGAAGCTTACCATTACTTGATTTGAATTCAGATTGATCTCTTGTAGCTTTTCTAAGAATTCATAAGATGAGCGCAGCATGTGTTTATCTGATATATATGGCTTAATGATCGTATCCAAGAATTTTGCTAGTTTGTATTCGGGAGAGCCCACCATCGAGATAACTGGGCGTGCAGGATTATCTTCTTTGTGTACTTTTATTAATCCATATAACTTGCCTGGTGTAGATCCCGTTGGGAGAAGGTGCTGAATAATTTCATTTCCGTACGGCTTTAGATATTTCTGAATGTGATATCTGATTGATTGTTCCCTTGCTATCAAAGGGTGTGATTTGCTTTCTTCTTTATTATTAATTTCAACGAATTTAGTAGAATCATATATTATGGAATCTAATTTGGAAAAATAATCTACCGAGTTTAGTACTGCAACTCCTCTACCTTTATCTAACTTACAAACTTTAATATCTGAATCTTTAGATAAATTTATTAAAGAGCGATGAATAGCTTGATTATTCCGTGTTGCACATACTTGTTTGGAACGGTTCATAAATTTCTGAAAGTAGTATTTGATCTGATCTTAAAATTCTTGAGTAATCTGTGTTTTATATTTGCTTCTTAATGTGTAGGTTAATTTCTCTAAGTTTGCTTTAACATTATTTTCATAGAGTTTTTTAGGAAGTATATGGTGTTGTAGACTGTATCGTAGCGATTCTAATTCAGTGATAGATAATTTTCTTTTGCTTAAATTTACTATAGAACTCGGACTTTTATTTCTTAGTGAAATCCAAAGCCTAAATAATTTTTGCTGGTGAACTTTTGTTGTCTCTTTGATTTGTTTGTGAAATTTGTCTGTTAGCAGTTTAACTAGACATAATTTTTCAATCAAACTTATCTTTTTTAACACTAAAGTTTTTAAACTCGTAAATTCCAAACTAGCCTTTTTCTCATCCTTTTTTGTCAATTTTATCCATCATCCTTTTTAAACAAGAAATTAAAATTGATAAAAAGGGATGAGAAAAAGGCTAGTTTGGAATTTACGAGTTTAAAAACTTTAGTGTTAAAAAAGATAAGTTTGATTGAAAAATTATGTCTAGTTAAACTGCTAACAGACAAATTTCACAAACAAATCAAAGAGACAACAAAAGTTCACCAGCAAAAATTATTTAGGCTTTGGATTTCACTAAGAAATAAAAGTCCGAGTTCTATAGTAAATTTAAGCAAAAGAAAATTATCTATCACTGAATTAGAATCGCTACGATACAGTCTACAACACCATATACTGATTTAGGTTGCAATACTGATTTAGGTTGCAATATTTAGGTTGCAATTTAGGTTGCATATACTGATTTAGGTTGCAATATTCTATCTTAATTGATGTGCAAACATTTCCGAAGTTTTTGCGTTTATTTTACTTATTGGTGATTTAAATTGTAAGTAGCGTTTTACTCTATAACTAGAACTCAACTGTTTCTTCAAAAACTAATGGGGTTTTGTGTTTTTGAAACACACATGAAGGTTTTTGAAGCTATCTCAAATAGCAGAAGTATTGCGTCGACATCGTCTATTTTTTAATGATACAGCAAACTTCTGGTTTATGTGAATTTTCGAAGTTTTATTGGAATTGTTGACATTGCTTTATAAAATTTTACAACTTAATTAAAAACTTATTCCCATACGTATAGAAGTTTAATTCTATTTGGCATTCTCACCACAATTGGAAACAGGTACATGACGACAAAGTTGAACCAGACATAAGCTTTCCAACCATCCGTGGATTCGAAAGTTGAATCAGATTCTGACACCCCTTCGTCGCTTCCAGATCCACTAAGCTCTTCGGAAAAACTGCGATATGTAGCGAAATTGCATAACAAACATAAATCTTATTAATTTTTTTTGACTGCTCTTTTCTCGATAATTCAAACTCAAATCAAAAAGTTATTTTAATCAGAATCGATATTTTGTAAGTCAGAGTTCAACCGAGGTCTTCAGAATCAATAAAAATTTCCAAACGTCTTGTTGCTGAAAAGCTTGCTGCATCAACACTGGGTGTTTGAACTTAAGCTTTTAAGCAGATGTACGATTAGCAATTTATTATCTCTAAAGATGTCGTTTGTACACTGACAGATAATATGTCGTTACATATATAAATCTGATTTTCGTATGGATTATCACCTAAAGATCATTTAAAATAAAAACTAACGCTAAAATAGGTTACGAAAAAGATAATAAAAATTCGAAGATTAAATTTTATTGCCCAAGACAAAGACTTCAACCTTTTAAAACAATGTACTTTTAATATTGAAAAAAAATTGTTTATTTTTCCACAAGCAGCACAAAAAGGATAGTTTGGGGGTTGAACTTTGACTTGTAGATAGAAGGACACAACTTCAATGCTTAATTTAAGTTTTGTTCTCAGAAAAGCAGGGATGCCGGAAAGGGGGAAAAAAAGGGGAAAAATTCCTTCTGCCTTTTTGACTCCTTCAAATTACTCCTCTGCCCTTTGTCTGCATCTTAAATTTAGGTCGAAAGGAGGGATCATGGGCTCGATTTTGCTTTTTGTCGGGATCTTAACTTTAGAAAAAAAGTAGGAATCATGCTTGATTGCAAGCGAGACCTTTATTTAGAGATCACTATGTTTTTGGTACGAAAATAGAGATTTTGAACACTAATTGAAAGTGATGAATATAATAAAAGGCGCCTTTTTTGAATTTTCCCTCTCCTCTCCGCAAAAAAAAACCCGACGTTTTTGAAGAAAACAACAGCACAACAAATTTTTACATGCTGCTTACCTAGAAAGGTGATTTCGTTTAAATAAGTAGCAGCAATTTGCTATGTCAGTGCTTTCCAAACTTTTTGAGTAATAAATAAACACACTTTTAAACCATAAATAAATTACGTTTTAATTTAATTTTAATCTTAGCCAAGCAACAGCAAAATCTCAACTTACTATTTTTACAAGATATACGATCTTGGTGGATTGAACACAGCAAACAACAGATTTTTTAGTGTTATGCTACAATTTTTATCAAGCCAGGTGAGAATTTCTTGCCTTTGCTCAATAGACAGTTTTAAGCATTTTTTACTTATTCCTTTCTTGGACTGAACAGATCCACTAGTAAGATAGCATTTTACAATTCTTGCAGCAGTTTCATAGTTAAGCTCTAAGACCTCAGAAATTTGCTTTATGGTTAACCTGATATCAACTTTTGAAAAAATCCTGCTACTATCTTTATCAGAAATTTTTTTTTGAGCCATACGGAAAAATTTTTTTATTATATTATTGCTTACAAAAGTTATGTTAATGCTTGCAAAAACCTTAAAAATAACGGGCAATTTTTGTATTCTTGCTTGCAAAAGTTATATTATTGCTTGCAAAACTTATATTTTTGGTCGAAAACCCCCATAATATAATTTATGAAAGTCTAACTAGCTAATGTCAAACATTGTTTCAAGTCCAGTTGGCGACACACCATTGTACTACAAGCAACACACAGTTTCAAAAGCACTATATTAAGTCATCATTAACAAATATAAAGTCAATTACAGGTTAAAAAGTAACGCCAATATACTGCAAAATTTAGTTTAATAGAATAAGTTTGCAAATTTTATTTTATTCTATCAACAGCTTTTGAGTTTAATGCATTTCATGATGAAATAAGTTGAAATTCGAAACATATTCTAATAAACTATGCTTTTCCATTACATTGGCTTTACTTTTTATTTTGAAATTATATATATTTAAATATTTCAAGTTTTATCCATCGAAATGCGTTAGTTACGTCTGACCATAAAAAAAACACGAATATGTTGAACACACTTAAAAAAATGTCTGTAAGTTATTTTTTGTTTGGGACCCAAAAAATTTGGGGTTCAAATCTCAAAACACTTAACTAAAACTTAATCAACTCATCAATACTGGTTTTTAATGCTTGATACGATTCAAAACGAAAAAGGCTTTACTCTATGTTTGAAAAATTTCGTTTCGAATTCAGCAGCAATAAATTTATTTGATGATATTATGTGTCATATATATATATGTACTTTATAAAAATTTGTTTGTTTGTTTTGCTTTTTAACTGAATTCGCATTGTTTATTGCTACCTGCATTGGTTATTTGTTGTTTTAAGTTTTTCATATTGGCACTCCAATCTCCCTCTTTCATCACAGCCGATTATTTCTAAACATACCTTGTAAGGATCTTCTTGGACGGCAAATTCGTTGCTAAAAAAAAGAAGTTTAAAACCAAAAAAATTGTTTTAGTTTACGGCATTGGTGTATTGATAGTAGGTTTTGAAATAATCGATATGTGAAGCCGATAATAAAAATTAATAATAAAGAACATTTTTTCCTTTTTAGACGTTTGAATGTTAAAAAAGTCAAAAAAGAAAACCACTTTCATGCACTGGCATTTAAATGAAGAAACATTTTTTAATATTGAAAAGTACATCACAGGAATTGAAAGCAGAATTGCAACAATCCAAATAACGGCCGCAGCCCGATAAGCAGCGAACGGCTTCCGGAGTTTCTGCAAACCAGTGGAGAAAGGTTTGCAGACAACGAGGTATCGGTCAATACTCATCACCTGCCAGAAAATAGGTTTCAAACTTTTGATTGTAATCCTGTTTTAATCTTGTTGTATTTGTATACACTAGTCATGGATCAGCCACGACCTACTTAAGAATACGGCCGAATATGTCACATTGGAGCGAAAAAATTATCAGGCCGATGCGATTGTAATGATTTTGTCTGGCTTGCGCAAAAGCTGTATTTCAACTGATCAGCAAATACGAACGTATTAATAAAGCGTCCGGGTGGTGTGACGTCACATTGAGCTTATGTAGACAGTTAACTCAACATTTATCAGTTATAAATCGTTTTAATCATAAAGGCAGGCGTAAAAGTTTGTTTGGGAATTAATATTAAGTTAAATTGAATGACCAAGAATAATGTACTATAAAGATATAATAAAGTAAAATGCTTTGATAGTTTGATGGTCAAATGTTGTTGTGACTGTTTAAAAGTAAATTAATATGCAATTTAACAAGATAAAATCCAGATATTAAAACAGTGTACTTTAGACTAGACTATATAGTTGTTATAAAACTAAGAATGCAGCTCATCGTTGAAGAGTTTAAAGTCGATACCGAGGAAAAGTTGTGATCGTAGCCCGGCAATCAAGATGTTAAAAACTAATTTACTCTAACTTGTACAAGTATTAAGTAACTTCAACAATTTTTATTAGTTTCTGTTTAACTAATGCTTTCTACTTTAGGAGTCGCGACATTAACACAATAACCTTAAAATTTTACATACTCTATGTTGGCTACCAGAATATTTTGTCATTCTTAAAGATTATAGAAAGCATTTATTTAATCGTCATTCTATACAATTTTCCTAGATCGAATAGTACATAGTTTAAAAGTTAATTTGGTAAATAAATGTGTAGTATATGGTTATACTTCAGAATATAAAACAAATAAAGAAAAAGTATCAAGTTTTGAATTTCCAATTAAACGACCATAGTTAATGAAAAAACGAATTTTATTTGTAAAGCGGCGTAATTAGACCCCTTCAAAAAGCTCTGTCATATGCATTAGACATTTTAATGATGATTTATCTTGTTGCCCCCCTCCAAGGATATCTAGGAGTAGCCATCTCTTAATCTCTCAAAGAAGCCAATCTAGATCCCCACTCTTGAATTATTTCTGCTTCTACTAAAGGCTTTTTCCACAGACTAGTGGTGTTGTATTTTGTTGGTAATTGACTACAGTTAAAGAGGTGATTAGTGTAATTTGTGTGTTTACAAATGACAAGCATAGAACAGTATTGTGGCGTGTAAGTTGCAGGGTTTACTGTATGTAGGTAATTTGCGAGAGTGGTGATTTGTTGGCTCTGAGCTGTGGCAGTTTTGCACACATATGACGTGATAATATTAGTTCTGATAAATGAATGTCATAGGGTGTGGTGATAGTAACTTTTTTGTTTTTTCTAGAACTGAGGTATTGTGAGGTGATAGTAGTGTGAATGTGTTTGAGGTTTTCTCTACATTCCTTAGGTGTTATGTCTGGTTTTGAGATGATGATGTTAGTGTGCTCATTGTTATGAAAGGTTGTGGCTTTCATATTTCTAGGCAGATTTAAGTATGCATAAGATCATGTAAAAGGTGTATTTGTGTTTGAGTCAGTTGTTTAAATTAAAAAGCACAAAGTTTGAGATGGCTGTCCATTGGAAGGACTTTCGTTTCATCGTGTATGTTGAGTGTTTGTATCTTGTGTACAGCCAGTAGCGGTTCACAAAGCTGTGTTTTGAATGGCTTTTAGTTTCTTGATGTTGGTGTTTGATATAATAGGGCTCCATATGGTGTTTGCATAATTCAAAATGGGGCGAGTGATAGCTTCGAATGTGGAGACAATTAATTGCTTTTGTTTACCCGATTTGAAAGAAGTGAGTGCTTTCAGAATGTTAAGCGTTTGTTTTACTTTAGTGATGGTAACACTTACTGTATATGTTGTGAAAATGTTAGTTTTGGGTCTAGAGTGGTTTCAAGAATTTTCGGGTGTTTTGTTGTTGGTAATGTTTGATTGTTTAATTTAAGTGATAGAGTTATGCTATATTTAGCTGTGTCTGGTGTAAAAAGTGTGGTGGTAGTTTTGTCTGTGTTTATATGAAGCTTATTAGTGATGGCCCATTTATATATTTTGCAGAGGTATGGTTGAATAATTTGTTTGATCTTACGGTGTTTGGTGTGCGATGTAGTGATTGTTATATCATCAGCATATGTTGTGATTTGTACGTCTTTTGGAGGGAGTGGAATGTCAGAGGTGTAAATGTTGAATAATGTTGGAGACAGAACTCCACTTTGTGGTACTGCAGTGTTGATTCTTTTGAGTTTTGAGAGTGTGTTATTGTATTGAGTCATGCTTGTCGTCCTTTTATGTAGTTTGCTTTGAACTTGATGATGATGTTAGGAATGTTTGCTAGTGTGAGTTTGTGTATGTTTACTGTATCAAACGCCTTGCTCATGTCCAAAGTTACAGCTACAGTGCGTTGTGGAGGTCTTGGATTGTTGAAACTTGTTGTGATTTGGTGGCAGATGTTGTGCAAAGCAGTGTGTGTTGAGTGTTTATTTTTGAATCCATGTTGATGAGAAATGGCTAGAATGTTTTCTGTCATGTATGGTTAATAGTGCTTTCTCTAGTGTTTTGGTAATGGGTGATAGAAGTGATATGGCTTGGTAGTTTGTGCCAATGTTGTGGTCTTTGTTTGGTTTTGGAATGGGGATGACTGTGGCACGTTTTCAAAGATGGGGTATTGTGTTAGTGTTTAGGGCAGTGTTGTACATGTTTGTGAGGTATCTGATAGCGAGTGGCCTTACGTGTTTGAGGTGTCTGATGTCTATGCTATCAGGTCTAGTAGAATTGTTGTTTGTACTGTTTGAATATGATTTCATAAATTTTCGGAAGAAAACTACCACAAAGTGGAAGTTGGAACATTTTCCAACTATACATAAGCAAAAAGCTTTAAAGCGTCCTTCAACATTACAAACTCCATCAACTTCACAAAAACTACCGAAAATGAGGATGCTAAAATTTGACAAAATTGAATAGTTTGCAAAACGTGAAAAAATCCGTACTTTTGATAATTTAAATGCTAATCATGCACCATCCGGATAAAACTACCACAAGACAAATAATTACATAACTTTTTACGAGATTGTATATGATGAAAAAAGTGGGTTTTCCAGAGCTGAAAAAAGTATAAAAATACATAAACGTTTTGGTTTAAAAACAACTAGCAAAAAGAACCTAATCGCACGCTATTCTTTCTTTGTTTTATTATTAAACATTTCCGTACCGGTATTTATTAGATTGCATTTGTTGATGTTGTTTTATGTTAAAGGTATTAAGTTTTTTTACGTATATATTTCTTGCAATACTAAAAGTTTTATCTTACTTGCTTAAATTGTTTTTACTCGAACAGACTCAAACTGAGGTTAAGCAAAAAAATTCTTAAAATAACAACTTCACTCGCTGTTTATACTGTGTAGTATTGCAAAAAACGATTGAAACAAATATTTAATAAGTAAATGCATCATCAATCATCGAATAATGTTTTACCGCATCGGCCTGGTAATTTTTTCGCTCCAATGTGACATATCCGGCTGTATTCTTAAGTAGGCCGTGTATTACGCCTTCTGTATTTGTTGAAGTTTTACTTGCCTCTGATTCTACCAGAAGAACAAATGAATTTTAAAATAAGTAATATCCCTGGTAACAGTGTTTATATTAATTAAAAGGAATATTGTTATTTCGAAGACCGCGTGGGATGGTCTTTTTGGCTGATTTTCTGATGATACTACAAAAACTGGAACGTTAAAATTATAAATACACAACGCATTGTAAACAATATACAACAATTTTAGATTAAAAATATAAAAAAAACTTAAAAATATCTATTTTTACAATTTGTATATCCCACTAAAAAAGATTTTTTTACTTACTTTCTCTTAATGTTTGTTAAAAAAGATAAACGAGGTTTCGATCTACCGCTGGTAACCAGCATATTTAAACTTTTACTAGAATTTCAAATCAAACAAGCAAAATAATGCAATTCACGATAGCTCAGTGTGCTGAACTCCCAAATCGTGATCAAAAAGAAAAAAAAAAAAAAACGGAATTCTCCCGTTAGAACGAGCATTTGCTTTCTTGCATTTTTCCAACAATCAACTTAAATTTTATCTTTTTTTCCAAAAATTTGATGTTAAACAGTAGAAATTATTTATCCTATATATTGTAAATTAAGTTTTAAAATTATACGTTCTTACTGATCACATAACGGTCCAAATAAAAAAAATTATGTTTGAAATTTCATAAGCGAATTTTTTTATCATTTACTTTTGATAGGCAATTTTGTACCTGATCAAATGATTTTCATAGTTTATTTCAGGGGTGGCCAACCAGTCAAAAACCAAGAGCCACATTTCTTATTTTGTTACCGTAAAGAGCTACATTATTCACGTGGACACACAAGGTGTTTCAAATTTTTCCGATTTTGTAAAAAAATCATGGTGTTCTCTAAAAAAAAAAAAAAAAGGTATTCACTTGGAATCGGTCACTCAAAATCAGATGCGATCGACCAGCTAAGTCGTCGCGATCGACGTGTTGGTCATCCCTGGTTTATTTATTGAGTTTAGCATATTTAGCAATTAAAATTTTCTGAAGTTTTTGTTTAGAGAATTTGATAAGGTTAGATTATTTTATTGTTTGAATAGATTTATTTCAAAAATATAATTTGCTTTTGCAATTGCTTTGTGACGTACAATTTATTAAAATAATTCGTGAGATTTCAAGGATGGACGATACGACTCCGGGTAAGATAAAAGCAAACATATGGTACATAATGAATATACAATTTATCTGTAATTAATTTAAAAAACATAAGGTGTAAGCTAACAATCAAAAAGAACTTACCCTAAAAACTGAAAAAAAAACTTTTTAAGCTTTTATTTTTTCAGAACCTTCTTCAGATGCAACTACAAATATTTTCCCATTGAGTATAATACAAATTTTTATCTGTGCTTTTGGTTTGATTGGAAATGTTATAGTTATCTTAAAAATTTTGATTACCAAGGAATACCGAAAAACTCCTTTAAACTGGTGCGTTATTTTTTTAAATATTTTGTTCGTGCTGTACTTAAACCGTATAGGCATCATTTGAAAATGCAAAAGAGTCTGGAATTATTTTGAAATTAACAATAAAGCATTTTAATGGTCACACCCAAAATGCCGCTATTACAAGGCCCTTCTGTAATTTTTGTGTCATCGGCATGCATGTGGTGAATATAGTTTATATTATTTTATCTATAGTAAAAGCGGTGACAAAAGCAGCAAACTAAACTACAAGAGGTACATAGAAAATCCTAATCGCCTTCACGGATCATCAGAAGGATAATCTGTTGAATTTTTTTAATAAAAATTCTCTGCGTTGCTCTGGTAGTTTAATTCATTTCATCTCTCTATTTATTCTTATTTGCAAGAAAGCTATGCATAGGGCAAATAATTATCCCAACCTACATTCGGAGATGCCAAGATATTGCTGTCCGGCTGAAATTTATTTTTATTTTTTAGTCTTATTAAGATATGACTGAAATTTAGAACCGCTTTCCTAGACCGCCAAGCTGGGAAAAGTGCCGTAAAGTCTCTTTTTCAAGAACACAACAGAATTGTGCGGGTAGAATTTGAACAGAGACCATGTCGATCACAATAAAGCGATCTTAATCACTAGACCACGTTGCTGACATATAACATATAACATGTTAAAAACGTAGGCGTAATTGAAATCTTTTTAAGTTGAATAAATACCTGTTTTATCAAAGTCACAAAAATGTTTTAATTTGGAAAAATTATAGCGCTTCATAGATTTTTTCTAATACATCCACAAATAAAATAACGAAACAATAAAGTTTTTCAAAAACTTAAATTATTAGAAACAAAAAAATATTTACTTTTGCCTTTTGCAAGGGTTTTTCTCACAGGTAGTTGCTAGATTCTGACTGACAACTTGTTACAAAAATTTGTTTGTTTGATTTTATCAGTAGCGTGATGTTTTAACTCAGAGAGCTTTGACGCAATGTCATTTTAATAATAAAAAAATAAAACAAACTTAACTATTAATTTTTTACGTTGTTTTATTCTTTTATGAAACCTATCGAGTTGTGGACAGACAGGAATAAAAGAGTGCCATTTGTGGTATTGTACCTCAGGAACCAGAACCCGAGCTCACTACACGAGCACGGCTTCGGGTTATAAACTCTCGTTGACAGTCTGCTTAATCGGATTATTGTCACAAACTTTGTTCAGAAATCCCAAAGGACCAGTTGAGCTAGGTAACCCGAATACCTGCGCTGAAACAAAGCTGTGTCTAGATTTTATTTTATTCCGGCTCAAGAAGTGATCTTGCTATGAGCCTGATGGTTTATACAGTTGATTTAACGAAAGCTCGGATTGATTGCGTTGAAGACTCTTCTTCACAACAAATAGAGACCACTGTCTCTAATAACAACGAATGTATTACAAAAATCACGTCCGACCAAACTTCTATTCCACGCTTTGCCAAACTGCAAAGCGAAATCAACACTATAACTTGATTCAATCAACAAAAATAATTCTACCTCTGTAGAACAAAACTGCCAACCACTGGCACAAAATAAATTCAACACTCTGACGACCAATACAAAAACTAACGGGCCTTCCGCGCCCAACCAATTACTTCCACTCGAGTCGTCAAAATCACATCTAATCTTAATAATTCGCTACGCATCGGCGTTATATAGAAATCAAAATCACGTGAGGTAAACTTTCTCGTAAATTCGAGACTTAGGCAGAACTCCCTGGAGAGATCGTTACGCGAATATTCTACTACGTTCGAGATAGCAAAGCTTGAACAAAACATATTACGTCATACTATCGAGCGAAAGAGAAAAAAGATACATGTATCGAGCAATAGAACAAATTGGACGTATATCGCAAACAGCGCTCAAAGAGCCGCATTTATTCTCTTATAATAACACTACGAATTACTATTAACGGGGATAAATATATCGTTACGATTAATATTATAAATGAGTGTGACAATTATGTTGGCCGAGCCACTTACATAAAATGGAAAAAATCTTAGGTTTGTGATCAAATGCATTATTGCACAATTTTTGTCGCTCATGACCAGCTCTAATTACAATCATAATCACGGCGCAAACATAATCTGATTAAGCAGACTGTCCTGACGACTGTTTACTGTCGACAGTTCAAAACACTGTTTGGAAGTGAACTCGGGTCAGCATGCGTGAGATGCAATGCAACAGATTGTATTCTTTTAATGTTGTCTGTCCGTAACTCAATCTATTTCTAGCATCTGGTCATCTGCTTGCGCAATACAAAATGCCGCTCTTATCGGTGCAGCAATGCATTTAATAAGAGCCCACAAATCTAAAACTTTGTAAAGCCTTTTATTAAAATCAAGCTCACTTGCAAAGAACGCAATAAGCAGTTGAAACGTTAATAAAATTGCAAGAGTTCAAAAAGGAGATAACTTAATGAAAAATCTGCTACAATATTCACAGATATAGAAATCTTAATCTTTTTGTCAAAGTAGAAAGAAAATCGAAAAACTTAATCAAACAAATTTGTTTTTTTTCATTCTTTTACTCTGCAGCTAAACTTTAAACTTAGGTCAACCTTTTTTTTGCTTAACATTTTGTTTGGTATTTACAGTGTTGTAGGTATGTTTTAAACCTCGCTCTATCGGATGCACTTTTTCTATTGATCATTCCTTTCAAAATATCTGCTCGAATTAATGGTGAATCGAAATTTGGAGTGATCGGATGCAAGGCTGTGGAAGGGTTGGTTTTTATCAGTTATTACTCATTAATCATGTTCTTAATGGTAAGCAGCAAATAGTTTATTCAAAAAATAGCCATATCCATAAATTTATTCAAAAAATAGTTTTTTGTACATTATATTTAACTGGTTTCTACGACGCCACTGTGCAATAAGTTTAACTCTTTTTTTTCCCCTCAAAATGTATTTGAAGTAGACTGTTAATATTACGTTTTTGTTATTTTGTTTTTTTAAAGCGAGAAGACGAGCAAAAACACTAGATCATTTTTGGTTTTGTAATGAGTGTTTTTTTTTATTTTTCGCGACAACTCATCAACTTTTTTAGAATTCTTCTATTTAACATCGATTATGTCTGTTGCAGTAATAAAATTGTTGATAGTATTACGGTTTGATAATTGCGGTGTTGAGCTAGTGGTGCGGGAGCTCTAAATGTTAAAATTCTCCTTGAAAGGATTTATAAATAAATATCCAAGAAACAGTACAGGTTGAATAAAAAGATGTGAAACGATCAAAGAGGCCAGATTGAGGACTAGACATTTGGAAAAGAGAAACATTGAACATCACTATTATCATCATTATTGTTAAAATGTTACGGACAAAGTCTGCGTCGTTACAGTTTGGATTAGGATGACAAAAAAATTTACGTCACTTCAATTGCAATAATTAACTTTAAAGCCAAAGTTTCTGCAACTGTAAATCAATCTCTGTACGCTTTGTAAAATATGGAAGATTTAGCAAAAATCTAAATTACATCTATGAGAAACAAAACTTTACAGATTCGAGTCCTGGCTTGTTCCGATAAAATTAAACGCTTATTTTGAACAACATAAGATATACAGCAATACGTACTTAATCTTTATTTTCATAAAGTGACCTACTTGTTGCAAAAATCACCATCTTTTTGGTGAAGGCATGATGTGCTCCTTTTAATACAGTGTAAAATTGAAATTAAAAAATCATGCAACAAAAAGCATTAGAAAGTACTGAAAGTACAGTAGATTTTGTCTAATTTGCCATCGTCTTATTCGTTAATTTGCTCAATTCGTCACCTCTTTCTATCCCTGAAAAGCGTTTTATTCGGTTAATACGCGTTATTTGCAGTTTCACTTTTGATGTTTAAGCACTTAGTTCACACCTGTGGAAATCCAAACAAATTAAGGATCTTCATCTGAGAATTGTTGACCTTGCAATTTGTTTATCGAATTTATACAAGATGTGTGAAGCACGACCAGACACCCCATTAAAAAAACGCTGAAAGTCTTTGAAGTTTATTAATGATTTAAAAGGTGTTAAATTAAATGGAGGAGTTTAGATAGATCGAGGAATTAAAGAGTTTAATTTAAACCATAAGTTGATTTTAAAATTGTTGCCACTAGCGAAGTTGCATAAAAAATTAGGAGTCAAAGATGTCATATCGCCATTAAAAATCTTAGCGAATTATAGTACCAAATTTCACTTCACCAACTTTGTTTAATATTGTATGTGTACCGGTATTAAAGCATTATGATTACGAGTTACTATTATAAAGTATACGAGATGCTTTAATAGAGTTTTAACCTGATTGCATAATTCGTCACTTCGCCAAAATCGTCACTTTTTGTAATCCTCTTGAGGTGACCAATTAGGCAAATTTTATTGTACCACTATTAAATTAATTAGATATTAATATTGAGTTTGGAAAAACCTATCAAAAATTTACAAAGATGCGTTTGACGAAATCAGAAAAATAAAATAAAACACAAAAAGTCAAAACTAAGAATTTTGGTATTTTTTGAGATTTTTATTTTACAGATAAGCCTATAGCATAAACATTTTTAATTCAGCTGTAACAATTAAAGTTAAACAATAAAATAATTGTCAAGTGTTTTTTTTTAGTACAAAATAGCTAACCTGACCTTGAACTTTTAAATATTCTAAAACAACCAGAAAAATGCTGTATACATAAATTTAATAAGAAGTGAAAACTGGAATGTAAAAATAGGCCAAACTAAACAGCTTCTTATTTTTAATTTTAAAAACAACAATAAAAAAAGTTAGGAAAACTCTTAATCAGTATAATCATTTTTATTCAGTAAATGCATTTTGGAATAAAACGACTTTGCAGGAATTATATTATGGTCTGTGTGTGATATTAAAAGAAAGGTAAAAGTTTTATTAAGGAACTCCAAAGATTACTCTGCAAAGATTTGAGTTTAAAAAAACTAAAACTAATCTACGGGACCAATACAATGTGCATGAATATTTTTGTAGTTTCGGCCGTAAATACAAAATACCGTAAAAACCTTTATAATAATTGCAATTTTTTTTAAAATTTGGTCGAATTTACTCTCATACGAGCGCATCTTTTAGCTTTTTTAAACAAAAAATAGTAAACAGAAATATGCTCTTTTAAAGCCGGTCTACATTTGTCTAGCCCGTTGCTGGTTGCCAAAAAAATTAATAAACAAACAAACGTACGTCTAGTGAAGAATTCCTCAGCGAGTTGCAAAAAATGTCAAAGTTTCGTTTTTTTTTTGTTTTTTTTTATAAAAGAACCTATCGCTTAAAATTTTCATAAAAAATGAATTCATAGCGAAACCATGTCTTTTCTTATAAAATCGTATCAAGTTATTTTTGTTTCATCTTCATTTCATTTTCAAAGAAAATAAAATCTATGTTTAAGTCACAAAAACTTTGAAGTAGTGCTTTTGACACACCAAAAAGTATTGGCTGATCCACGGCCTACTTAAGAATACAACCGGATATGTCACATTGGAGCGAAAAAATTACCAGGCCGATGCGGTAAAACATTATTCGATGATTGATGATGCATTTACTTATTAAATATTTGTTTCAATCGTTTTTTGCAATACTACACAGTATAAACAGCGAGTGAAGTTGTTATTTTAAGAATTTTTTTGCTTAACCTCAGTTTGAGTCTGTTCGAGTAAAAACAATTTAAGCAAGTAAGATAAAACTTTTAGTATTGCAAGAAATATATACGTAAAAAAACTTAATACCTTTAACATAAAACAACATCAACAAATGCAATCTAATAAATACCGGTACGGAAATGTTTAATAATAAAACAAAGAAAGAATAGCGTGCGATTAGGTTCTTTTTGCTAGTTGTTTTTAAACCAAAACGTTTATGTATTTTTATACTTTTTTCAGCTCTGGAAAACCCACTTTTTTCATCATATACAATCTCGTAAAAAGTTATGTAATTATTTGTCTTGTGGTAGTTTTATCCGGATGGTGCATGATTAGCATTTAAATTATCAAAAGTACGGATTTTTTCACGTTTTGCAAACTATTCAATTTTGTCAAATTTTAGCATCCTCATTTTCGGTAGTTTTTGTGAAGTTGATGGAGTTTGTAATGTTGAAGGACGCTTTAAAGCTTTTTGCTTATGTATAGTTGGAAAATGTTCCAACTTCCACTTTGTGGTAGTTTTCTTCCGAAAATTTATGAAATCATATTCAAACAGTACAAACAACAATTCTACTAGACCTGATAGCATAGACATCAGACACCTCAAACACGTAAGGCCACTCGCTATCAGATACCTCACAAACATGTACAACACTGCCCTAAACACTAACACAATACCCCATCTTTGAAAACGTGCCACAGTCATCCCCATTCCAAAACCAAACAAAGACCACAACATTGGCACAAACTACCAAGCCATATCACTTCTATCACCCATTACCAAAACACTAGAGAAAGCACTATTAACCATACATGACAGAAAACATTCTAGCCATTTCTCATCAACATGGATTCAAAAATAAACACTCAACACACACTGCTTTGCACAACATCTGCCACCAAATCACAACAAGTTTCAACAATCCAAGACCTCCACAACGCACTGTAGCTGTAACTTTGGACATGAGCAAGGCGTTTGATACAGTAAACATACACAAACTCACACTAGCAAACATTCCTAACATCATCATCAAGTTCAAAGCAAACTACATAAAAGGACGACAAGCATGACTCAATACAATAACACACTCTCAAAACTCAAAAGAATCAACACTGCAGTACCACAAAGTGGAGTTCTGTCTCCAACATTATTCAACATTTACACCTCTGACATTCCACTCCCTCCAAAAGACGTACAAATCACAACATATGCTGATGATATAACAATCACTACATCGCACACCAAACACCGTAAGATCAAACAAATTATTCAACCATATCTCTGCAAAATATATAAATGGGCCATCACTAATAAGCTTCATATAAACACAGACAAAACTACCACCACACTTTTTACACCAGACACAGCTAAATATAGCATAACTCTATCACTTAAATTAAACAATCAAACATTACCAACAACAAAACACCCGAAAATTCTTGAAACCACTCTAGACCCAAAACTAACATTTTCACAACATATACAGTAAGTGTTACCATCACTAAAGTAAAACAAACGCTTAACATTCTGAAAGCACTCACTTCTTTCAAATCGGGTAAACAAAAGCAATTAATTGTCTCCACATTCGAAGCTATCACTCGCCCCATTTTGAATTATGCAAACACCATATGGAGCCCTATTATATCAAACACCAACATCAAGAAACTAAAAGCCATTCAAAACACAGCTTTGTGAACCGCTACTGGCTGTACACAAGATACAAACACTCAACATACACGATGAAACGAAAGTCCTTCCAATGGACAGCCATCTCAAACTTTGTGCTTTTTAATTTAAGCAACTGACTCAAACACAAATACACCTTTTACATGATCTTATGCATACTTAAATCTGCCTAGAAATATGAAAGCCACAACCTTTCATAACAATGAGCACACTAACATCATCATCTCAAAACCAGACATAACACCTAAGGAATGTAGAGAAAACCTCAAACACATTCACACTACTATCACCTCACAATACCTCAGTTCTAGAAAAAACAAAAAAGTTACTATCACCACACCCTATGACATTCATTTATCAGAACTAATATTATCACGTCATATGTGTGCAAAACTGCCACAGCTCAGAGCCAACAAATCACCACTCTCGCAAATTACCTACATACAGTAAACCCTGCAACTTACACGCCACAATACTGTTCTATGCTTGTCATTTGTAAACACACAAATTACACTAATCACCTCTTTAACTGTAGTCAATTACCAACAAAATACAACACCACTAGTCTGTGGAAAAAGCCTTTAGTAGAAGCAGAAATAATTCAAGAGTGGGGATCTAGATTGGCTTCTTTGAGAGATTAAGAGATGGCTACTCCTAGATATCCTTGGAGGGGGGCAACAAGATAAATCATCATTAAAATGTCTAATGCATATGACAGAGCTTTTTGAAGGGGTCTAATTACGCCGCTTTACAAATAAAATTCGTTTTTTCATTAACTATGGTCGTTTAATTGGAAATTCAAAACTTGATACTTTTTCTTTATTTGTTTTATATTCTGAAGTATAACCATATACTACACATTTATTTACCAAATTAACTTTTAAACTATGTACTATTCGATCTAGGAAAATTGTATAGAATGACGATTAAATAAATGCTTTCTATAATCTTTAAGAATGACAAAATATTCTGGTAGCCAACATAGAGTATGTAAAATTTTAAGGTTATTGTGTTAATGTCGCGACTCCTAAAGTAGAAAGCATTAGTTAAACAGAAACTAATAAAAATTGTTGAAGTTACTTAATACTTGTACAAGTTAGAGTAAATTAGTTTTTAACATCTTGATTGCCGGGCTACGATCACAACTTTTCCTCGGTATCGACTTTAAACTCTTCAACGATGAGCTGCATTCTTAGTTTTATAACAACTATATAGTCTAGTCTAAAGTACACTGTTTTAATATCTGGATTTTATCTTGTTAAATTGCATATTAATTTACGTTTAAACAGTCACAACAACATTTGACCATCAAACTATCAAAGCATTTTACTTTATTATATCTTTATAGTACATTATTCTTGGTTATTCAATTTAACTTAATATTAATTCCCAAACAAACTTTTACGCCTGCCTTTATGATTAAAACGATTTATAACTGATAAATGTTGAGTTAACTGTCTACATAAGCTCAATGTGACGTCACACCACCCGCACGCTTTATTAATACATTCGTATTTGCTGATCAGTTGAAATACAGCTTTTGCGCAAGCCAGACAAAATCATTACAATCGCATCGGCCTGATAATTTTTTCGCTCCAATGTGACATATCCGGCCGTATTCTTAAGTAGGTCGTGGGGTAATATATTTATTAAAGAAAAACTCAACGACGTTTCGTCCGTTACATCGGGCGGACTTCATCAGGTAAAAGCAGAACATAACGCGCACCGTATTTAAAAACCAAGAAGTTAAAAACACAAACCAACAAACACAAGGTGAGAAGCAAACAAACATAACAATTTAATAAATACTTCGTGCAGCAGAAACAAATTTAACAGGTTGAAAACCTACATTAGTTGAGATTTTTTATATTGCTATATATTTTTGGAAAAACATTACGATCTTTATCATTTATTGAATTTTTTGTATTATTAATATATAAGGATTCTAAAAATTTTCGTTTATCATAGTCAATGTTATAATTCAATATTTTAAAATTACCAAAATCAATCCTATGTTCACAATTAAAACAATGCTTGACCAATGCAGTTTTTTTTATTTAAATCGTCTTCTTTTAATATAGCCAAATTAATCGGTTTCAAATCACGTTTATGTTCCGATAAGCGAGTATTAAAACGTTTCACCAACATTTCACCAACATATACCCGTTCACCAACATATACATTTAAACAATCTTTACAAGGAATTTTATAAATTGCACCACGCTTATATGTATCATCCACAGAGTCTTTTTATTTTTGGTAAAATATTTCCAATTGTTTTATAAGGGTAAGTATACACATTAATATTAAATTTTCTCAAAATTCTAGCCATTTCATGACTCAAACCTTTAATATATGGTAAACCGACATAGTTAGATATTTTTTCACTCATGCAAACACTTTTTTATGCTTAATTTCTTTTTTCATTTTATTCAATAACCAATCTGGGTAATCTTTATCACGTAAAGCATTAAACACAAATTTAACTTCATTGATTTTAACTTAATAATTTGTAATTAATTTAGATTTAACGCGAAAAAATAATGTTTTAACCAAACCAACTTTTTGAGAAAAACTATGACATGAATTAAAATTTAAGTATCTAGTTGTATGTGTAGGTTTTCTATAGGCTTTTGTAGTTAGTTGACCATTGTTACGAATTATTAACACATCTAAAAACGGAATAGCATTATCAACTTCTTGTTCGACCGTAAATTTAATACTTTCTTCAATATTATTTATAAATTTATGGAAAGATACCACCTCGGTTTTCTTTAGCACAACAAAAGTGTCATCAATGTAACGTAACCAAATGCGAGGTGGGGATGCAAAATCTTTTAGCATTTTATTCTCAATAGATTCCATAACTAAATTAGCCACAATGACGGAGATAGGTGAACCCATCGCAACATCAAAATTTGACGATAAAATTTCTTACGAAAACATAAATAAGTGTTATATAAACATAAATCTAAAGCATTCATATTTTCGTTGACATTTAATTTACATCTAATTTTTAATTCGCTATCACATTTCAAACGATCAAAAATAACTGATTTAGCTATATGTACAGGAATTTTAGTAAATAAAGTAAATAGGGTAACTGTACAGTTATTACTGATAAAGATAAATACGAAGAAAAAATTTTTAAATTGTTAAACGATAAAGATACGTATGTTTTAATAAAAAATGATTTAACGAAAAATATTAAACGAAAACTAAATAAATTTATTTTTGACTTATATAAAATTGATCGTTTATCTCAAAAAGAATATTTTTATTTGCGAAGTACTGATGCTATTGCGCCATGCATTTATGGTTTACCAAAGATTCATAAACCAGACTGGCCTCTTCGACCGATTGTTTCTTTTAGTAATTCACCTCTATATAATCCTTCCAAATTTATGGCAAAAATATTAACACCTTTAATAAATTCCAATAATTTATCAATAAAAAATTCATTTAAATTGATCGATAGAATATCTAACTTTAAAATTAATGATAACGATTTGATGCTTTCTTTCGATGTTGTGTCTTTATTTACTAAAATTCCTGTACATATAGCTAAATCAGCTGAGACTACTTCCGGATAAGCACATGGTCAAAATGATCATGGAGCTTGTCCGAAATCGAAGTTTCACCCTTACGACCGGTGACATCAAGCAAAGCAGGCTACGTCGTCTTAAAAACGGCGTTCCTCAGGGATCGGTCTTGGCTCCCCTCCTATTTAACATCTATACGTACGATCTTCCTTCCATGATTTCCAGAAAGTTTGCTTATGCTGATGATCTAGCATTGTTGCATTCTTCTGGAAACTGGAAGGACTTGGAGGGGATCTTAAGCCAAGACATGTCTACACTTTCAGCGTATCTCCAGACTTGGAGGTTGAAGCTCAGTCACACTAAGACGGTCACGGCAGCCTTTCACTTAAACAACCGAGAGGCCAAACGTGAGCTAAAGGTCTACAACAACGGTAGACTTTTACCGTTCTGTCCAACCCTACTTACCTTGGGGTAAAACTGGACAGATCGCTCACGTTTCGTCCCCATTTAGTGGCATTGCGCAAAAAACTATCCTCGCGCGTCACACTGCTGAGGCGACTCGTGGGCTCGGGATGGGGTGCTGGTGCTAAAACCCTACGCATAGCCACCTTGTCTCTAGTCTACTCAGCAGCTGAGTACTGTGCGCCAGTCTGGTGTCGCAGTGCTCACACTCGTCTCATCGACAGTGTCTTGAATGACGCCTTGCGCATAGTTATTGGATGCCTGCGTCCCACTCCAACGGACCACCTACCTGTACTCTCAGGCATCCAGACAGCTGAGCTTCGCCGAATGGGAGCGACACTCTCCTTGGCTTACCGTGGATCTCTGGACCCCAATCATATCTTGCATGGTCTTTTAAGTGGGTCCTCAGATACTCGCCAAGTGAGACTAAGATCCAGACGCTCGTTTGTGCCAGCTGCGCGGAATCTCTTGGACAACTTTGCCAGACTTGGCATCCGCGCTTCTGAATGGACAAATCACAAATGGAACGCGGAGTACTGTGAAAATGCTTCCAGGCTCCGTGCTTTTGTGCCCGAGACCGGTACCAGGCCTGTTGGGATGGGCTTACTCCGAGCAGCTTGGGTTAAGCTCAACCGCCTGCGGACTGGTGTTGGGCGATTCCATTCGTCCATGCACAAATGGGGTCTCGCTCCTTCACCGAATTGCGAGTGTGGCGCCTCTAAGCAAACCGCAGACCATGTACTAACAGTGTGCCCTATACATCGGGCACCACATGGAGCACGAGGTCTGACGGTTTTGGATGACGAAACTCGATGCTGGATTAATGACATCACTGCCAGCATCTAATCCAGGCAGTACAGCAGTCTGGGGTAGTAAAAGGATAAACCCTCGGCCCCAGCCTTGATTGTGTCTGACCTGGAGTGGATGCCCTTCAAACGACGACGACGACAACGAGTTATTTTTGATCGTTTGAAATGTGATAGCGAATTAAAAATTAGATGTAAATTAAATGTCAACGAAAATATGAATGCTTTAGATTTATGTTTATATAACACTTATTTATGTTTTCGTAAGAAATTTTATCGTCAAATTTTGGTGTTGTGATGGGTTCACCTATCTCCGTCATTGTGGCTAATTTAGTTATGGAATCTATTGAGAATAAAATGCTAAAAGATTTTGCATCCCCACCTCGCATTTGGTTACGTTACATTGATGACACTTTTGTTGTGCTAAAGAAAACCGAGGTGGTATCTTTCCATAAATTTATAAATAATATTGAAGAAAGTATTAAATTTACGGTCGAACAAGAAGTTGATAATGCTATTCCGTTTTTAGATGTGTTAATAATTCGTAACAATGGTCAATGTCACACTTCATTCATAATTTTAATCATAACGATGTAGTGTATCCCCGTTAAAAGCAGTTCGTAGTTTTATTATAAGAGAATAAATGCGGCTCTTTGAGCGCTGTCTGCGATATACGTCCAATTTGTTATATGGCTCGATACATGTATCTTTTTCTCTTTTTTTTTCTCTTTGTATTGACGTAATATGTTTTTGACTAATCCTGTCCAGTACAACTTTCCGGTATAAAAATAATTGCCTATATGACGTGCGTTTCGTCACTGTGTATGCTTGATCCAAAATAAATCAAAAGACTTAAATTGGTTTCAAAACATTTTCATTGAATAATAACTTTCAATGATGACTGTTTCTTTCGCTTTTTGGTCGGCTTATTGATATTCAACAATCTGATTTTCTGCCATTTAAAAAAAACAGTTATGTAACAATAAGTGACTTGCTATAAGAAATTCTATTTTCATTTCGACATATTTTGCTGCTTTAAGTGTATACAATAAAAGGGAGTTACCACTCAAATTTTCATTTGGGTCATCAGGTCTGTAACTTTTAGTATCAGCTTTAACAAGATGTAGGTAGCAAAGAAAATTATATTTACCCTTAATATTTGAAAGAATATGTAACCGTTTAAAAAAGAAAGCATTTTATTACGTGCTTTATTACACAAATTGCTATAATTTACAAGAAGTTATGTCTCAACAATCTCAGCAGAGAAAAACAAGAGTGTTAATAAACGAGGAAACATTTGATCAAGTTAAAAGGCTGTACAAAATTAAATCGAAGAAAGAACTCCTTGAAATAACTAACCTCAGCATATCTGCCTTAAACAATTTGATAAGGAAGATTGAGAGCCATGACGGTGAGGAGTTGAGTTTTAGCAACATATACAAAAACTCTGGGAGAAATAAAAAGGATAAATCTGAACTATATACAGAGATTAGATCCATAATGGGAATGATAATTCCCTTACTTTAAAAGGCTGCCAAGAAAAATTAATACATAGGGTTTCTCTCGCTCAACTTTCGCGAGATTTTTAAGCAGGGTTTCCCAAACTTTTTGTTCATTGGTACTCTTTGAACACTTTATAGGTTCGCATGTACCCCAAAATTTTGTCACCTTTTTAGCACTAGGGTCAAGTTGCTCTGATGTATAACTTACTCTTTATAGCTAAGCAATTTATTGCAATCCCTCAAAAAACTGTAATATTGCTAGTTTATAGTGATTAAGAGCGTTATCTTTAAGTTTTATTGTGGCAGTTCAAACTCAGAAGGCTAACCATTAACTTGATTCTATTTACAATTTATTTATTTATTTAAATAAAAATAAAAACAAAACATTTAGAACATTTTAGGCAATTGATTTTTTCTTAATTAAAACAAAATTTTAACGTTACCTAATTGATGTCGGGCGGAAAGTATTACGATCTGTAACAAAGCCACATTGCTATATGAAAATGGGCTTAATATCAAATAATTATGCAAATTTGGAACGCCAGAATGTGAAATTCAAAGTGTTAGAAATAGAGCATAGATTATGTCCTGATGTTTTAAGTTAATTTCAATTTAATTATCACTAGCACTGAAAATGTCGATTCACATAATTGTGATGATAGAACCAAAAGCATTTAATTATAAGTGTAGCAATCTATTGGTATGAGTTGCAGTACATCATAAAAATTTACATAAATCATCAAAAATTCAAAACATCAAAAATTCACATAAATTTTTTTCAGAATACACATTGCGTGCAAAACTATTATGTTGGAGTTTAACCAGTTCCTCTTGAGTACCTGTTCCAGCCTGCAGAATCCGAGCGTTTGCATTTGCAGTGAAAGGATTTCTTACAAATGCAAATTCATCTTTACCTAGACTTGGAAAATATTTATCGATTTCCCATTCGAATTTCATAAGATGTTCAATGACCAATTCTGTAAAACTTTTGGTCTCAAACTGTGGATTTTGATTCAGATATTTTTCCATAGAAGGTTTTCTCGGTGAACCACTTAAAATTACTGTATTAGTTTATTCCAATTTGGTATATCATTGGAAACTAGCGAAATTATATGGAAAATATACTTTATGCAAGTTTAATCAATTACCCTCATAACAAACAAGTTAGATAAGGATATTCTCTCACACATAATGTACCCCTTAAAAAGTAAAAATATACCCCTAAGGGTACATGTACCCCAGTTTGGAAACCCTGTTTTAAAGCATCAGGGTTGACAAGAAAAAGAATAAAAAAGAAAGCCAGTGTTCTCTTGACGCAGAGCAATATGGAGCGAAGATTACTCTTTTCCTCTAATATACTAGGCAAATTGTCAAAAAGAATATTTTTTTTTGGACGAATCCGGATTTAACTTGCATACTTCAAATAACTATGGATGTTCCCCTATTGCTGAAGATGCAGTTTTATACCAGCCAACTTCTAGGGATAGAAATGTTTCTATGTACGGTATTATATCTAATTCTGGAGTCGAGCATTATAAGCTAATTGATGGAGGATACAATCGCAAAATTTTTGCAACCTTTTTATCTGAATGCAGCCAAAAAGGACTTTTTAATAATAATGTTGTGCTTCTTCTTGATAATGTTAGGTTTCATCATTGTGCGGAGATAAAAACGTTTTAGGAGTCCTTGCATGTTGAAATCATGTATTTGCCAGCTTATTCACCGGATCTTAATCCTATAGAAAATGTTTTTTCATGCATTAAACAAAGATTAGACCGTATAAGGCCAAGAGCAACTACAATAGCTCAACTAAAACAAAATGTGACAGAAGTTATGGAAAATTTGGAAAGCTTCACTGAATATTACAGACACTTCTGGAAAAAAGTGAATGAAATAGTAAATAGAAGAAATTAAAACTATATTATTAGAGAAAATTTACTATATTATTTTTTTTGCTTTTTATTTTTGAAATCTTGTTTTTTATTTTTGAAGTTTTGAGTTTTATCTTTGAAATCTTGCTTTTTATTTTTGAAATCATGTTTTTTATTTCTGAAATCTTGTTTTTTAATTTTGAAATCTTATTTTTTATTTTTGATATTTTGCTTTTTGTTTATGAAAAACCCGTAAATGGATCATTCCGGCTTGCTTTTGAAGGAACAAACATGTTACTGTTTATTGGATCTAAGTTTAAGAAATATTTAAACAAGCAAAAAAACTCATCTCTAAGCTTTTCGTCCGACACTTGTCAGAAGATATCCTAAACGTCGAAATGAATGAAAAATACATTTGATTGTCTTATAAAACTAAACGAAGATGATTGGATGTTGAGAAAAGCGTCAAAACGCGTAATCAGCGCAAGGATTTCAAAATTTCAAAATTCTAAAGCAAATTTATAAGACTTTTAAACCTTCGTCCAGTTTATAAGAAAATCAATAACTTTTTTGTCAATTCAACATTTATCTCCTGACGAAGGTCGGACGAAAAACTTCGATTTGAGTTTTTATTGTTTTATGTTTAAATTCTGTACCACAAATTACTTGCTTAAATACTTTCGAAGAAGGTACAGCAACCAACAATGCCATTTGTTAGAACGCGAGAAAAAATTCGCACTTTGATTTCTACAACAGCCGTTTAACCTGTTAACCGTTCTGGGTGTATATTTACACTTTGCCTATGTTCACTCAAAATGACAGCGGTGTATATTTACATTTGTTTATTTGGGCACTAAACCACAAATGCTTTCGATGCAATTTTACACCCATTTCATTATAGCAAGTAATTAGCAATACTTGGCATCGAATGAGCTTCCAAATTGAATGCAGTCGCTACTCGCTAGATCAGGGTTGTCCAAACTTTATGGGACGCGGGCCGCATTCGGCAAGGAAATTAGATCGCGGGCCGCGGTTGACATTTTTCCTCTTATGCACTGTCTCACCGTACCAGATGTAAAGTAAAACACGTACATGTAAATGAATCTTTATATTTATCATAAAAACATATTCCCGGGGAATAGATTAAAGAAGCTAAGATGTGAATACTACGAATAAGAGAGTTTTGGAAATTTTGAGCAACGTCAGTAGACCAGGAAACCTTAAAAATAACTGACAAGTATGAATAAGAATAAACCATAAATTTATTCGTAAAAAATATTTAAGGAAGTACGTAAAACGGTACAGTTTACTTAAAATTCAGTGAGATGGGTGTGCCTGCATTTTGGAAGCCAGCTCCTTTGTGTCAATGTCAACTGAGGTTAAGGCTAAACGAAGGCAGGCTTCGAGAGATGTTTGATTAAGTAGATTCCTCTCTTTGGATTTAATCGACTTCATTGCGGAAAATGCTGCTTCACAAAGGTAGGTACTGCCAAACATTGACAGCAAGTGCAATCCAAAACGGCGTAAATTAGGATAATGCTCTTCAGAAAGAAGAGGCCAAAATTGAGTGATTGGCAGTGTAGCTTTGCTTAATAAAAACTGGTCACTTTGCAAGTCACACAATTCAAGCTGCAAATCTTCATCGGCTTCTGATATAGTTATAGTCAGCGGAGCATTGAATACATTGAAGTTTTTCTCAAGGTGCTGGAAATCTTGAAATCGCTTGTTGAAGTCTTCAATCAAGGTATCAAGAGTTTCAACAAAGCAGCAGAAGTTATTGTCCTCTATTTCTTTAGAAATAACATCACAACTTGGAAAGTGAATCAGAATGTTACTTTGCAGATTACTTTTGAAGAGACATAATTTTTTGCGGAAGCCATCTATGAAACCATACAGAGAAGCAATTGTTTGATTCCTACCCTGTAAACTTAAATTGAGCTTATTCAGATGCTGAGTAATATCCGTGAGGAATGCTAGACCTTTCAGAAAGTTGACGTCTTGCAATAAACCTTTAAACCCATCAGTGTCTGCATTCAGTTCTTTTAAAAAGTTTAGAATCTCATTACGCAGACTGAAGAACTGCTGCAGACATTTCCCAGCACTAAGCCAACGAACAGTAGAATGGAGTGAAACGTCAGAAAATTCTGTATCCAAATCTTTCAAGAAATTAACAAATAGACGATGTCTCAGCGCTTTATTACCGCCTCTAATGAAATTAATAATTTTCATTACATGCTGCATCACATCAGATAAACGTATACAGCGACTAGATAACGATTCTTGATGAATAATGCAATGAAAAATTGGCAGTCGACTCCAGCATCTCTCAAGTACGCTATAACCCCTTTTTTAGCTCCAGTCATTGATTTGGCACCATCTGTAACGATGCAAGAGCATTTCTGAAATCCACCATACTTGCTCACTAAAGAATTCAGCGCTTCATAAATATCAGATCCTTTCGTAGTGGTAAAAAGTGGGAGTAAGCCGAGTAACTCCTCACTGACATTAAACTGTGAGTCAATACTTCTAACAAAGACAAGCAACTGGCTGACATCCCTTATATCTGTGCTTTCATCAAGAGCGAGAGAAAAATAAACACACTGCTGAATTTGATTCATGACCTTCTCCTGAACGAAATTGCTAAGCTCTTCAACACGTCTAGCAACAGTTTGATGCGAGAGTGGAATTTTTTCAAACCCACGAGCTGCATCGTTAAAGCCCATGGCCTTTCCCATAGCTATTGCACATCGCTTAATGAGATCACCGTCAGAGAATGCCTTTTTGGATTTAGCCATCAAAAGTGATACATCATAAGAGGCAATGGTTGTAGAAGACGAAGGCTTCACTAATTGAAACATCTTTTCTTGACGCTTACGCAGGTTTGATTTGAGATCATTGAGTAGGGCTCGCCGCGCCTCACCAGTGTATTTATCATAGCCAGTGACATGAAGAGTGCTGTAGTGTCGTTGTACATTGTACTCTTTCATAACAGATATCATTTCATTACAAATTAAACATAAAACTCGACCACTTTGTTCTTTCACCAGGAATCTCAATTCCCAACTATCCTTGAATTGACGCTTTTCATCAGAGATTTTTCTTTTCTGAGCCATCGTAAAAAATGTGGCACTAAGTCTGAAAAGAAAAAATAGAACAGAATGTAATGGAGGATTAAGTAAAACTGAAATTATAAAGAATAAATAATATTCCAATTCAAACTTAAATAAAGTTTAGTAAAAAACAACTTTTTTCGAAATAACTCAATAGATGTCTAAATAATACTAATTTTTAAA
Organism: Diplosoma virens; assembly: GCA_963680785.1. NCBI lineage: Eukaryota > Metazoa > Chordata > Ascidiacea > Aplousobranchia > Didemnidae > Diplosoma > Diplosoma virens. The sequence continues at coordinate 10,702,902 of OY796892.1, forward strand.
AAGTTTTCTAGAAGAGGCTGCGGGCCGCATTGAAGGAGGTCGCGGGCCGCATGCGGCCCGCGGGCCAGACTTTGGACAACCCTGCGCTAGATCATCACTGACAAATTTAGTGTCCAATAATAATTGATGAGTCGTGGTACAGAGGGTTCACACTCTGGAAGCCATTTCACCTGAACGTTGCGTCATTTACTTATACACATATTTTTAGCCCTTCAAAATGAGTGCTAAAAAGAAGCAAAAGCTGAGTAATAGTTGTATAGCTGATCTTGTAATTGCAAGTGATTCTGATAATAGTTTTTGTTCGGATATTAGTGAAAATGAATTATCTGAAAGCAGTGTAGAATCATTCAATGAAAGTGATGACGACCAAATTGCTCTGCCAAGTAACTGGACAAATACAGAGTGTGCACGCTTGCCATTTGCATTTCAAAACAATAGTGGTGTTCAATAAAAAAAATAATAGAATTGCATTATATACATAAAATAATACACTCTGCATAGTTTAAAATATTTGATATCTTGGAAAAAAAACCTGTCATTTTGAGTTGCCCATAGGCTTGAAAAACTAACGCTTAACAGGTTAAAGGCTTGCTTCGCTGAACGTTTACTTTTGAAGTTTGTAAAATTTTATGATATTTGCCGAGTTTTTGTAAATTTTTAAAATTTTATGATATTTTCTCGTGAAAAACCTGAATTAAAATTTCATAGCTGCCAATCTAAGTCAGTTGTTGTCAATGGTTTGCCACTGTTACGACAGAAACACATTTGTGACTTTTTTACTCAGCAAATATTTCGCGAAAATAGGCACCGCAAGTAGGAAAGTTATTGTTTTGTACTAACAAAATTTCTTACTAAAATTTAACAGTTGTATAACAGTTATATATTTATATTGATCTGGAAAAAGTCGGATAAAAAAGATTATGTCGTTATGAATTAATGTGGGTTGGAATTTAGCTTTTTTGAATTTTCTTTGCATTATTTTTTAGTAATCAGGCCAAAGCAATAAATTTAATATTGATAGTTAATGCTATTTGTGTACATTATGCAGTTATTACTCTGACCTAATTTTTGACGGGATTTTGGTTGAATTATTTTTTGTTCAGAGTATGTTTACCCTTTTGCTATTAAGCCACAATTCCACCTTTTAGAAATAACCCACTTAATTTGATATCTAATGCTGAGTCACTTCTTCAAAGACAACATTTACTTGTAAACAACCCACAATAAAAACAAAAGTAAAAATAGTCATAGTCAGTATTATAAAGTTGGTCATGTTTTACGGGTCCAATTCTAATTTAATTAAGGTTTTAAATTTAACGCCAGGGCTTTAGCACAAAACTTTACTGTTTGTTTTTTTGCAAAAAAACTAATTCTTGTGCGATGATTTTTTGGACTTTATTTTATTTAGAAGACGCCTTTACAACTTGATAAAATTTTTTATTTAATTGCAGAAACAAAGACATTTATTAATGTTGTTTGTCATCATCATGTCTAAAGCATTATCGAAGTAATTGCAATCAAACAGTTGTTCATTCGAAATTGCTCACTTAAAATTTTTTCATGAAAAATTTCATTTTGATCTCGTCTATTTGATGCGAATGTTAAGTTTTTGCGATTTTTTAAGATTTTTAGCTAAACTCGTATAATATCTTATGATCTTTTACGAGAAAAAGGTCATCGCTGCTTTAAATAATTTACAACCTCTTATTTCTAGCAAGGTCATATTTAAAAGGAATCCAAAAGATTCAAACCTTTCTAAATTGAAGAAAATTTTTAGAAAGCATGTAATTTTTTACAAATAATTTTCTGAAGCCGACAAAGTTTTTTATATCAGCTCTGAGGCTTAAATTTACTGAAGTAGTTTCTAATTTTTGATAGATTATAAGAAATTATTTTGAAAATTCAATTCCGTTGGTATTTTTTTGAAACCATTTGAAACCCAATTAAGTCTTGGCCACTTGATGGCAAGTCTTGTATATCTATAGATGACCGCTAGAATTTATGTTCCGGGATCCCTGGGTTCCGAAATAGCAAAAAATTTAATTTTTATAAAATTTTTTCGTTAAATTATAAAATTTTTTCATTGATAATAATAATCAATGCCACCAAATTGATCTGGAGATGCAATTTGTAGCTGGCTGTCAAAGGTGTCCACGCAACGGTTACGGAGTGGATATCCGAAAAATATGGCGGATCCGGAACGGTTCCAGATCTAATTTTTAGTTTAAGTTGCGGATCAGGAGTGAATACCGATCTCTCTGTTTTGTTTCAACAGTCACAGACTTTTTTGGAACTTCTCCTTTCGGCCTTTCCCATTAGTCAGGCGTGGCCACAGCGTATCATCATTCTCCACATCTTTCTGTCTTCAATGTCCATCTCTTTCACACCAACTTCCTTCATATCTTCTTTTACCATCACAGACTTTTTTGGAACAAACTTGCTTATTTTAGAAATCGTGACTAAATTTCAGTTTTATTCATCTCATTGTAAAAGCAGTCCTGGTATGGTCAAATTTTGGTTTGATAACCGCCATGCAAACAAAATGCACTTGCGAATCAATAAACATAATATGATAGTATTATTGAAATATATTTTGTTTTGTTTATTGTGTAATTATTAAGCACCTAACTACTAATTTGATTAAAAAATAGAAGTTCAAGTTTTAATGAAATCGAAGTAAAATTGAGAAAGTCAGTGGAATTTTTGGTTTGCAATCTGGCTTTGCTTTAAATATCTTATAAAATTTGCAATAAAATTTTAGTTATTTAATAAGAGGGTAGAAGTCACACCCTCAATATTGGTTTTTCATTTCATTTAAGATTTTCTGAAATTTAAATTGTTCGAGAAATCGAAAATTCTAATGGCAGCATGTCGTGTACATAAAATAATTATTTCTTTCATAAAAAAGTTCTTGATGTTTGAGTCTTCTTGTTGCTTTCCGTCGTACAGTTCAAACTTTTAGGCCTGTCTGCACATTGAATTCATTTTGCATCTTAAATTTCGATTCAATTTCTGACTTTAAATAATATATTTGCGAAGGTTTAAACTTTTCTTTTCAAGTTTAGCTTGCAATTAAACCTATAATAGAGGACCTGCTTATTATAAATAATTTTGTCTAATTTTTTTTCATTTCCAGTATTAAATCCATTTACTCCATACCAAGATTTATTTTATCATTAAATGCTTTGTTTTATTCATTAATGTTGTTTATTTTATCATTAAATCTGGGAAAGGTTCGCACACGAACCTTTTTGTCACACATATGCGGTTTTTGCGGGTTTAAGCAGCGAAACATTTCAGCTTCTAACTCTCGAGAGACAGAATCTTGTGACATATTTCAATGACGAAATTAAATCAGGCTGTCATGGATTGCATCATGTTTTATAACCGTTCCCACTTTTTATTTGCTGACGTGTCTTTGCAGTAGAAGAACAGCTGCTCAAACCTCGTCGAACTTGTAGTTAAACGCGACTTCGTTGCTCTAGGTGAGAATCAAACTCGGAACTTCGTTGTTCAGCTTAAAACGAATTTGTAGTTAAACGCGACGTCATCGCTCTGGGTGAGAATCAAACTCGCAATTTCTTTGCTCAGCTTAAAATAAACTTGTATTTAAATGCGACTTCGTCGCTCTGGGTGAGAATCATACTCGCAACTTTGTTGCGCGGCATAAGTTAAGTTTCAACGTAAAAGACTACTGACGTATCCTTGCAATAAAAAGACAGCTAAAAGTTTAGAATAACGTCTTTGACAAGATGACGTATCCTTGCAATAGAAGGACAGCTGAAAGACTACTGACCTGTTTCTACAATAGAAAGGCGGACAGTTTAGAACAGCAGCTTCGACAAGATTACTGACATTTTTCAGCACAAGAATCAAACTCGCAACTTCGTTGCTCAGCACAAGTTAATTTCAACGCAACTTCGTCGCTCTGCCTGGGAATCGAACTCGTGGTTTTAGCTAGAGCTAGGGTTAGGATCCCCCGCCAGATCCCACCCGCCAGATCCGGCACAGACCCTGCACAGCTCCGGCACAGTTGACGGCAAATGACCCATCCCTAACTACTGCTGGGCCAAATCGTCTCATCCCGTAAAAATAAACAAGTAAAAATCTTGTTCATTCATTTGTTATTTCGTATAACAAATGAATGAACAAGATTATAAATTTACAATGCTTATCGATATTGTTTTTTTAAACATTTTTAAAGGTTTGTGTTTTCGTACTGCTTTTTTTTATATAGCAGCATATCATGTAGCAGCTGGTTGCAGGTAAGTATTCTTTTGACTTCTGTTTCTTTGTTCCATGCTTGTTGCAACCGTATTCTTCGACTTCAGTGAAAATATTCTTATTATTGAAGAATTTTTGTTTTAATTCCTGAAATATAAAGTATCTTAGAAACTAGTATCACTGAAAAATAATTAATGTCAAATATTCCAACAACTATTGAAGATTTTTAAGTGCTATGTGGACGGTTTGACGCGGGACAAAGTATTTGTGATAACCTTCTTGCAAAAAGTCACAACTAAATATTTGGCTCGGGGGTTTTAATGATTGTTGTTGAAATTAAAGTTACGTCATTTTTAAGAATAAATAAATATTTTAGAACAATTTGTATTCTTGTGTCAGGGATTTGACTAAAAGTTTTAAAAAATATTCAAAAATTTTTGTCAGTTATAGGTATGCATCACCTCCGAGCATAGACTAAAAAGACTGAAATGGCCCAACTGCATTTGCAACAAGCAGAATCACTGAAAACAGTCAGTCCACTGTCATCGTTTCGCGTTTTGTTTGACGAGGCAATGCTTAGAAATATAAAAAAATACACTGTAGCTAAAGCCCATCGCGTTTCTGACAGAATGAACTGAAATACGATATCTGATAAGCTGGACAAATTTATTGAACTGGTTATTGCAAGAGGGATTTTAGGACAGAGAGGTCTGCCACTGGAAAGTTTGTGGATACAACCTGGGTGTCGAAAGTTTGTGGGATACAACGGGTAATTGAAGAACTTAGTTGAACAACTCCAGGTGGAAATACTGGAAAAAATACAGTTACACAAAGAACCTCATCAAAACTGACGAACCTTCTGAAAAAAAGCGAAAAACATGCGCAGCAATAAAGTACCGTAATAGAACAACGGATCTGTGCAACAGCTGCCGGGACATGGTATGTGGGAAATGCGCTATAAAAATTTGCCCAAACTGTGTTGATTAAATGTAACGACAAGTCGCTTACCTTCGTAAACCGCTGCAGTTATTATTTTACACACACTAACTTGTTTTTTATATTTTTTTGCCTTCAAATGCCGCTAAAGTACAAAATTTTTGGTTTATGCCTAGCAGGTTCAATTTTTAATTGTTCTGTTTCTTCTTCCAAAAAAAGTATGATGCAGGTGATTGGTTATTTTTAAGAGTGCAATAAATAGCATTTAATGCCATTACCACTTTAAGAATGTTTTTTGACCAAATAAATGAAGAAATTGCAGCTTTTGAGCATTATGCGTCAATTGACGCACTTGGTTGTTCTAGATAGTTTGAAAGCGCAGTCGTTCTAGTGTTAAATAAACTTATTATAGATTTCTAAAGAACAAATATTTGATAGTTTCTTGTTTTTTTCTTTTGTAAAAAACTTTCTTCAGCTTACAAGCGGTAAAAGCTAGATTAATTTTGATTATACTTCGAAATCTTTAAAAAATGGAAAATATTTTACAGTTGTTTAAGTCTAAAAGACTAAACAATAAGGCTCAAATAAAACTGCTGTTTAGACTGCGTTGAATAAATGATAGAGTAAAAGTAAAAGTTTGAGAAATAGAGTAAATGTAAAAGGTAAACAGAGAGCTGTTTATATTGTTACTATAAAGTTATACTTTGTTGCATTTAAATTTAATACAGTTGTATAAAAAATCTTGGAAATTTTCTAGTAATCGCAGTTATAGTAAAAATAATCTAAAAGTTTGGAGAATTGGTAATAAGTTACAATAAATTTGTTAAAATTTTATTGAAAAGTTTTTTCAGAAAAGCGTACTTTTAAATCATTTTATTTGATTAAAATTTCTTTAATTTTGTCAAAATTCTTTTTAGACGCTTCAAAGGCTTTTAGCGTTACGTAACGATGACATGCAAAAATGATATGCTCTATTGATGTCAACAAAGCAAAAAGTTGTAAAAGAGAAGCAATGTTAAAAAGTGAGTTGTTGGTTCGCCTAACTTACCGTCAAAATTCTTCTAAGATATACGATGTGATAAACAAGCCAGCAGATGGCGAAACAAGCTACCAACATCAAACATATGATCGTAACTCGACGTCGATCTTTCATTCCCTGGTTTCTTGCGTTATTTCCTCTAAGTTTTGTTTTCCAAAATAGCTCACATATCAAGCCATAGCACACTGACATCACCTGAAAAACATGTTTCGGTTAGACTTATGACCCAATTTTTATTTATGAAACGATACATTTTTTAAAAACTCTAGCTCAGGGTTTTTTTAAACTTTTTAAGACGCGTCCCCCTCCCTTTTTATCATGCTAACAAAACCCGCGCTCCCCTTAATGATACAAACAAAACTCAAGCCTTATCATGTTAAAAAATAAAACAGCATTGAACAGAAAAACAATAACTAAATTTTGTTGATAAGAAAGATGTTGATGTTTTTTGGGAACCAAAAGTTTAATTCGTAATTTTGAAGCAGGTAACATGTTGTTATCATCAACACGGCTAATCGGTTTCACAGTCACGTTTGTTCTTATGTTTTGTCTTTATACCGTGGAAGAAAAGCCACTTTCGCAAATGTAAGTTGATGAAAATAGAAAGTGTGTACGTATAGCTACAGCATCTACTCTCTTTTATATGTGCACATATTTCTCCCAGCAATCAGTCAGTGTTATAGCTTCAAAATAGTTTTTTGCAGTGAAGTTACATTTCATTTCCAAAAATCTTCCTGAAAATCTTTGGAAAGAATGTCCTTGTTTACACAAAAAGGATTCCTTGTCATCTTCAATTTTAAAAGTCAGTGTCGCTCAAATTTGGAAAATAGCGTTCGAATTCTTGTTTTGGAGGTCGCAGATGACCCTCCCCTCGACTTTAAGCTCGCCCAAGTTCAATTTGATTTTTCTCGAGAGCTATATCTAGTTTTAAAGCAGAGTCTGATGATTGAAATCCATGTCCTTGCACAGCTTGGTAAACAGGTTTGTATTGACAGCACTCACTTTAGTACGGTTGACGACTTGATGATTGTAGCAAGCTCATTTTCATAGTATTAAGAAAAATTTAGAAATTCTCGGTGAATCATACGATGAAATTTAACCCTCTTTATCTTTGCGATGAATTAATTTTAGAACCAAACATTGTCAGACTACCATTAATGAAAACAACCACAAATTTTTTCCAAGGCATATTTTTGTCGCAATAAACGTGAAGCCAACTTTAAATACATGTTTTGCTCTACATGTGGTCTCCAGGGATCTGCAAAACAGCATATTTCCTTCAATTAAAACAAACTTCGACTAGCATCTGCGACATTTAGACAATGTTAGTTGTTTAATCACAATAAACTGAACAAAAAAAAATTGATGCTTGTTATTTTTTTGAGAACTTGACACTCAATATTGCTTGCAAGCTCATCGATGGATGTTTTGATCGTAGAATCCGAGAGTAAAAACTTCGCTTCTTCTCGCTGTTTATTTTTCTCAACACAAAGCCAGCTTGCTTTTGACATGTACGGTTTAACTAATGTTTCACCAATTAATGTTGTAAGGTTTCTTTTTTTAAGCAATTATGCGAGCGATTTTGAATAAGACTATTACTATTGCTGCAGACCAAGATTGGCGAAAGCATACTTGCAATTTTAATTTTTTATGGCCAGGACGCTTTGTCTGAAGATGACGCTGCTAACAACTTCGTCATATGGCGTGATTGCTGAGATATTCATAGTATATTCACGCATTGTGGTACCACTTAATTTATAAAACTGTACTTTTAGTAATCACTGTCATGCCTTTTCTTTTTCCCATTTATATTATGTCAATGCAGTTATTTATTCAGTTTCCAGCCATTTTCTTGTGCCCTTCTTATGAAACTTTCACGCCCAACAAGGAGGGGCGCTCCCACTTCAAGAATCCCGGCTCTAGCGGTAAATATGCTCATTTGTATAGCCTTACCTACCGGAGAGGAGAGGGGTTATCACCCCTAAGTTTTTAAAATTTGGACACAATCATAATTTTTTGGGCAATGATGAGAAAAATTTGGGCAAAATTAGGAATTTTAGGGCAGTGACAATAATCAAAAAATGTTTGGTGCCAAATGCAGAAAAAAGTTTGTTTTTTTACAGAACACTATGATTTGGGGACGAAAATAGAGAAATCAGAGACAGATTCAAAGTGAAGGCTTTTTTTCTTTAGAGAACACTATGGTTTTGAGACAAAAATGGAGAAATCAAAGATAGATTTAAAGTGAAGACTTTTTTTAATGAACGTTAAGTTTTTGGGACGAAAACTGAGAGAAATCTGAGAGAAATTATTTTTTCACAATCTGAGAAAAACTTTTATCTTTTTTTTATTTTTTATATTTTTGGTCTTCATTCTAGAATTTCACCCGTTTTTCTTGTCATATCCGTAAAATACTAGAAAATCATGAATCAGGCAAATGTCACAAATTTTGGGCAAAACTCCATCGCACCCCAAACTTTTTTGTCTGGTATGCCTATGCTCATTTTTAATGAGCTTGGGAAGTACCAACAATAGAATTTACTACTAAAGTAAAAACTATTTCATTTAAAAATTAGGACAAAAATAACCACAAACTCTTTAATCAATTTTTTCAATAAAAAATTTTTATATAAATTTAAGGAATTCATAGGTTACGAGTAAAAAGATTTCTGAAAATATATCATGAATAAACTTACTCAAGAATTCTATGGGTTAAAAAAGAAATTTTTAAAGAATTTTATCAGCTTCAGATTCTATGGATTAAAAAATTTAGGTGAACTTTTTGATTTGAGCGAGCAACATGAAATCAGTTGGACTACCGCTCCTTCACTTGAAAAATAATAATGAGAAATTAAAATCTAAATTTAAATATTGTAAAAAATTTATTACTAAAAAAATCAATTTACATCTTAAAATGTAAAGACTGAAAATTCAAATGCAAGATGATTTTTGACATCACTGCGTGAGCTGATTTAGGTTACAATATTCTATCTTAAGTGATGTGCAAAAGTTTCCGAAGTTTTTGCTTTTATTTTACTTATTCGTGGTTTAAATTGTAAGTAGCGTTTTACTCTATAACTGGAACTCAACTGTTTCTTCCAAAACTAATGGGGTTTTGTGTTTTTGAAACACACATGAAGGTTTTTAAGCTATCTCAAATAGCGGAAGTGTTGCGTCAACACCGTCTATTTTTTAATGATACAGCAAACTTCTGGTTTATGTTTTATGAATTTATGAAGTTTTATTGGAATTATTGAAACTGCTTTATAAAATTTTATAACTTAATTTAAAACCTATTCCCGTAGGTATAGAAATTTAATTCTATTTGGCATTCTCACCACAATTGGAAACAGGTACATGACGACAAAGTTGAACCAGACATAAGCTTTAAAACCATCCGTGGATTCGAAAGTTGAATCAGATTCTGACACCCCTTTGTCGCTTCCAGTTCCACTAAGCTCTTCGGGAAAACTGCGATATGTAGCGAAATTGCATAACAAACATAAATCTTATTGATTTTTTTTGACTGCTCTTTCCTTGATAATTCAAACTCAAATCAGAAAGGTATTTTAATCAGAATCGATATTTTGTAGGTCAGAGTTCAACCGAGGTCTTCAGAATCAATAAAAATTTCTAAACGTCTTGTTGCTGAAAAGCTTGCTGCATCACCATTGGGTATTTGAACTTAAGCTTTTAAGCAGATGTACGGTTAGCAATTTATTATCTCTAAAGATGTCGTTTGTACACTGACAGATAATATGTCGTTACATATATAAATCTGATTTTCGTATGGATTATCACCTAAAGATCATATAAAATAAGAACTAACGCTAAAATAGGTTACGAGAAAGATAATAAAAATTCGAAGAATAAATTTTATTGCCCAAGACAAAGTTTTTACGTATTTTGCATTATTGTTTGAGAGTAATAAATAAATTAAAACATTTTTCTTAACAAAAAATCCCAGCTAAATACCACTCAATTTATAAAATTTATAAATATTTAGCTGAGATTTTTTGTTTAAAACAATTTTTGAAATAATTTTCTTAGTCTATGTATCCGATAATGGATGTACCACTCTTTGCAACCTTAAATTTACTATGATGTCCATATTTCCAAACTAGCTATGGGCGTTTATTTACTAAGTTTTTGGGATCACCTTGAAATATACTTTGTTATTTTTCTGATGGGCATAAGTAACATGCTTTAGAACCGCATTGATACGAAGTTACGCGGTGTCTGATGTTCTATTTTATTTGTTGCAATTGCACTGATTGTTTTAATTTTTAAATGGTTTTTGATAGCTTAATATAATTAATTTTTTAAATTTATTCATTCAAATAACAGCGGAATCTATGTAAACAGTGGCGTATCTAGGGTATGGTAGCCATGGCTTGTGCCATGGGCGCCGTTTGGACTGGGGAGCAAAAAGGGAGAAAAGTTTTAATCGTAAAATGTTTCAATAAAATAATTTCAACTTGGAAATAATTGAAACTCGTATTTTTACTCAAATAATAATGTACAAGTACCTCAATTCAACAACAGTCTATAAAAATTGTCGTTAAACATTAAATTGCTTGTTACCTAATTATATTGCGTGGTTGAGAAAAAGCAATTTAATATAAACTGGAAAAAGAAACAAGCGAAGTAGGGGGCGCATTTTAAAACTTTGCCATGGGCACCATTTTACGTAGATACGCCAGTGTATGTAAGTTTGTCTAAGGCAATAAAAATTTATCTATCGTTTAATATTACTTGTTGTTGTTGTATGCTTTTTCGTCGACATCCAATTGCTTTGTTTAAATTGTATTTTTATTTATTTATTTTATGTGTTTTTCAGATTTTTTAAGCGCTCTCTAATGAGTTCAGGCAAACCAATCTGTTGAGGCAAATAAAATTAATGTTGAAACAAATTTTGTCGTCTAAATATTAATAAATTATAACCGCTCTCACATGACGGCACTGAGCATTTTTCTGATAAACATTGGACAAAACTTTAAAAAACAGGCTTAAAAAAATATTTTTATATAAAACCGCAAAGGCTGTTTCGCCACAAAAAACGGCTCTTCATTACTTTTATTTACTTGAAAAGCATTTTCCCTCCAGCCATCGTCTTCACAAAATTTGTAACAAGAGCACTGTGAAGATCAGCTACAGCTGTATGCCGAACATGGCAGTGATCCTGTCCAGGCACAACACAAGCATTTTGGCATCAAAAAGCACCACTGTGCAACCTCCTTGCAACTGTCGACGCAAGGCTGAATGTCCCCTGAACAGAAACTATCGCAAGAAAGCGATCATTTGTAAAGCCAGCATTTCAACAGATGGCAACGACCCTCCTAAATTCTACTATGGTTGCTGCCAAACGAAATTTAAATCCCGTTTTTATAACCACCGCCAGACTTTCAAGAACAAGCAAAAAAGAAATGCTACCGAGTTATCGAAAGCCTTCTGGGAAGCCATAAATAATGGGAAGAATCCTCGCATTGAATGGAGCATTTCGGCCAACTCCAACAACCTACCAACCCGGTGCCGCCAGGTGTAATCTCTGCTTAGATGAAAAGCTAGCCATTCTTCTTGGCGGATCCAACATCAATACTTAATAAAAAACGGAACTCACCGGCAAGTGCCGTCAAGTTTATTGATTTTTCAAGTTATTGACCCGGCAAGTTTATTGTTATAATTTTTCAAATTACTTATTTTTCAGTTTTTATTTTATTTGTATTTATCTTGTTTTTTTGTTGTTGTTTTCATTTCAGATAATGGCCTGATGAGCCGTTCATTGTGGCGAAACAGCCTGTTGCAATTTTTAAATAAAAAAATTTTATGTGTAGTGTTTTAGTTTAATTAATAAATTTTGCTCAGATCCTCATCATTGAACACTCTTAAAGCTTAATCGATAACACTCATCTTTGTAATATATATATATATATATAGTGTATATACTTGTATATATATGTCTAATCAAAAAATGTAAATATTAGTTTTAAAAGATATTACACCATGCTATGTTCATACCAGTGCAAAAAATTATATAGTCATCATTTTTTGTTTTCCTTGACACTCAAGCAGTGATGTTTTTAGTACGGAGCAACGGAGCGGCTACACCTGGCCCCCGCATAAAAAGCGTCAAAAAGTGCCTTTCTAAACAAAATATTGTTCTATTTCTTCATAGTAGCACTATAACGGTAGCCCCCTGTCCAGTGGTGCATATTGGGTGAGGCAAATGAGGCAGTTGCCTCGATCCCCCTAGAAAATAGCACATACAGTTTCAATTCGCTGCAGATGTTTTTTAGAGGTGATTATAAAGTCGGGACGAAAAGTGGGAAATACAAGATCGATTGGAAATAAAAACCTTTTTTTTTAGAGAACACCCTGATTTTGGAGCAAAATAGGGAATTCAGAAATCAAATTGAAGTGAAGACCTTTTTTTCAGAGATCACCATAATTTTAGCAGAAAAAAGTGAAAGACGAGATCAAAGCTCTTTTTCGTTTTTAGAGAATATCAATCTTTGGAAATCCTTTCCTCGGGCCACTGAATTTGAATATCCACCACTGCCCCTGTCTGCACCTCAGCTTTAGAACAAAAGTAGGGCTCATGTACTCGAATGCGTGACCCGACAATCGATCGAACGACGTTTAATTGAACGACACTTGATAAAACCACATTTTATCGAAACGACACTTGATTGAAAGGATATTTCATCAAAACGACACTTGATCGAATATTGATAGAGAAAATCAGCAACTTTAAATCCGTCCTGGTTTTGTAAAGTTTTCGTTCCAAAAACATAGTAATCTCTAAAAAAAGTTTTCCCTTAGAATCTGTCTCTGATTTCTCCAAGGTGTTTCCAAGAGTGGACCCATGCTACAACTCCCCCTCCCCCTCAATACGCTACTGAATACAACGTAAAAAGAATGCAAAAAAATGGCCAGGGATAGGCATCTTACAAAACATAACCATGGCTAGAGATATACTTGGTGGCCCCCAAAAATGTTTTGTCTAGGCACCTTGTTAAAAACCCTGACTTGACATTGGCAAAAATTAAAAAATAAAAACAAGCTGTCTTTTTACTGATGGCCTCTACATTTTATGAATCTAATTTACAGTAAGAAAGAGATTGTTTAATCGCACAAACACACAAAAGTAAATACACATATTTTTTTTATTCAGCAACTGTCATTTTGATCAAGTGTCGTTTCGTTCAAATGTCGTTTCGATCAAATGTCGTTTCGATCAAGTGTCGTTTCGATCAAGTGTCGTTTCGATCAAGTGTCGTTTCAATTAGGTGTCGTTTCGATTACGTGTTGTTTCGATCAATTGTCGTTTGATCAAATGTCGTTTGATCAAATGTCGTTTGATCAATTGTCGTTTGATCAAATGTCGTAGTAGCCTACCACTCGAATGAAGACGATGACTTTTTTAGAGGTCACCTACGGCTTTGGGACAAAAAAACTTGACACACTAAAACGTAGCGCCCCTTTTTTTCTTGCACCAGGCCCCTTTTTTGTAAGATCATCACTGCACTCCAGACAAGATTTTTTTTAATTTTTTGACAAGATCAAACACTTAATCTTTTATAAAGAATAAATGTTAAGCATTTTTTAAAAAATTCTCGATAAACTTAAACAACGATTTTAAGCACGATTTGTAACATAAACTGCAGCCACTTGATAGGGCAGTTTATGGGCTTTTCAAGCGTTATTACAATAGCGCTTGTGATTGTTGGATGAAAGAAAATAGAGGAAAAATAATGACTATTTATGACATTCCTGATATGGTTGGAAGGGCTATTCCTAGAGTATTCACACCCGTTAATATTCAATCAGACTTCCAATTGGATGGAATTTTTCCTTTTGACCGTGACATCTTTAGTGATTTAGAATTCTTGCCATCAGATGTTACTGATAGGCTTATTCCTAGTGCAGGTACTGACCATCTTACCCAATCAAAACGCCAACAATTATTGAACGAGCAGCCTCAAGTTTTGGAAAGACTTTATCATCTACAAATCAATCTATTTTAAATGTTACTCCCAAAAACATTCGACTATTCACCAAAGCAGCTCCAAGAAAAAGGAAGAGCTGTACAAATAGAGGGAAAACTAGAATTCTAACTAACACTTCTGAAAAAAATCAAATAATAACAAACGCTGAAAAAAAGAATACCACCTAAAAAATTTGTAAACGCATAATAAATGCATCGATTGAGTCTGGCTCTGAAGAAGCATCATCACTGCTTTTATCAGAAGAGTAAAATTGTTCGGATAATAGCACAACCGAGGACAAAGAATTGTCAAAGGTCACCAAACCTAGCAAAATCAATGAAGAAGAATTTGTCCTGGTCTGATTGTGTGCAAAAAAATGTGTACGATGTTATGTCGGACAAGTGATTAATGTTTTTGAAGATGGTGATGCAACTTTCAGATTTCTAAAGCGATCCTATTACTCTGCATTAGTGAGTAAACGTCCCACCTATATTTTTCCAGAAGACGCTAAATGATGCATCGGAATTCACACACAATTTAGAAGACATCGTCTTTAAACTGCCAGTTCCATTGAAAACAGGAGGAACCAAACGTTGTCGGCAGAAGTTTGACTTTCCTGTTGATTTATTAAGTTACATCCCTCAATAGGTTGACTTACACCATAATAAAATATTTTTAAACTCTGCATACGGACATATGATTTGTGTTTCAACTATGCCATGTTTTAACAAGCCCCGCATAAGGGGTTAGTTGGAACAAATAACGTACGTTTATTTCAATGTAATTTGTAAATAAACCTCTTATAATTTTTGGTCAATCTTTTGTGATATACTGTAATTTGTGCAATATAATGGTCATTATGCCAGACTAGCTTAAAATCTTTCTCATCAACTTCAAACCCTACAATTTTTGTAAATTTTGTTCTAACTAACCCGGTCTCCCCTATTTTTAAGTATAGCAGTAATTTATTTTTTGCATTCTGTTTTATCGGAAGGGAATTTACGAGGGGCGTTCAGAATATAATGCAACTGATTTAATTTCTTGCAGCATTCATTTAACTAACATCTGATTCTTTTACAGATTATAGATTGGTAACT
Source organism: Diplosoma virens (assembly GCA_963680785.1). NCBI lineage: Eukaryota > Metazoa > Chordata > Ascidiacea > Aplousobranchia > Didemnidae > Diplosoma > Diplosoma virens. Next base: position 10,718,186 of record OY796892.1, read on the forward strand.
ATGGTTTACAGGTTTTGTAAAAAAAATAAGGGTTTGAATCACTGCAATTTGCAATTTAAATTTTAAGCAATCCTTCTATATTTTCTTCGTTAGAAGGTAAAATTGGCCTGATTGCCATCAAGTAATCTCGGCAGAAGCAAAGCGCTGTTATTGAATTGCTACTGTCTGAGGCAGAAACAGCTCAGAACATAAGCAGAAAGCTAAAGCAAGTGTATGGTGACTATGCGATAGACTACAGCATAGTGACGAGGTGGGTGAAGCAAATCAATGATCGACAGGAAGAACCTGCTAAAGCGATCTTTGCGATAGGTAAAGAAGTGGTAGGCCATTTTCTGCTCACAGTTCTGCTAACATTGATCAGGCAGATGCATTGATTAAGGAAAACAAACGCATCACTATTAATGAGCTTGCTGATTCATTAGGAGTAAGTGCAGGGAGTGCTCTAAAGATCATGAATACCCTGGGGTATTCAAAAGTGTGTGCAAGGTGGGTTCCAAGGCAGCTCACAGAGGCTCATAAACAATTCCGCCTAAAAGCTTGTTCTGAACTTCTGGAGTATTACAATAGTGACAAAATCTTTTTGCAGCGAATAGTGACTGGAGATAAGATTTGGGTTCACCACTTCAAACCAGAGTCAAAGACAGCGTCAAAGGAGTGGCGCCATCCATCCTTACCGCGCTCGAAGAAGTTCAAATCTCAGCAGTCTGCAGGACAAGTGATGTTGACTGTGTTCTGGGATAGTGTTGGTGTGATACTGGTAAACTTCATGTCCAAAGGAGCAACAATCAATTTTGATGTTTACATCGATATATAAAAAAAGTTGAAAGCAAGAATACAAAGAGTTCGACCTGCTTTAAAAATGTCTAAGATTTTATTGCAACATGACAACGCTGGGCCCACACCAGCCTCAAACCCGTGAGGTCATCAGCTCCTTTGGCTGGACAATAATTTTACATGGCCATATTCTCCAGACCTGGCACCGTCTGACTTCCATTTGTTTGGGGCCCTCAAAGCACGTTTGAGGGGTTAACATTTCTCCCGTGATGAAGAAGTCAAAACTGCTGTTAGGAAGTGGTTAAAAACGAAGCCAGTAGAATTTTACAATGAAGGAATATGTGCACTCGTTTAAGGTGGGAAAAGACGGTTTGGGAGAGGGAGATTACATCGAGAAGTAACTATGAAATGTTAATGCTATACTATACTTTCTTGTGATGCACGATTTGTGCATCTTTGAAACTCAATGTCATGAAAAGAAAGCTGGTTGCATCACTTTCTGAACACCCCTCGTACATTCATCAAAAAGCAGTGACAAAAGATTACAGATTTCGTGATAATTTTCTTCACCGTTTTGCCAACAATTACTTTGATAGCTTTTTCACTGTTAGTTTATCACTGAAGCGGCAGAGGAGAACAATAAGTTTTATATGGTTGGGTGTACAAGGTCATTTGTGTTAGCATAAGCTGTATAGCCTAAACTTTTTAATATCGTAATAGCTTTTTTATATGTTTGGAAATTAACTATATAATGAGAAAGTAAAGTTTGGTTACTCTGAAACTCTGAAACAAAAGTAGTGTGTTTACAAAATAAAATTTTCAGAAATTTTTACTTAAAACGGTGTAAATATGATGTCAAGGATTAATTTTAGTAAGCCTGCCTTGAATTTAACTGTGATGCTTTTCATAAGCATTTATTGTAAAGAGTTTTTGTGTTTCTGAGTTTAACTACTTCTACTAAACTGCACATATCAAAGATATAATAAATTGAATTATAAGAAGACGATTTACTTTACTTAAATCATGTAACGAACTTGGATTGTAGATGACTTGAGGGTTAATGTCAGTCAGTCATTTCATTTCACTTAATCTCTATATTTGTACTCCTGACCCGCAGGAAAGCGACGATGGAGCTATACATAGGATAAGCTCCTACCCCGATCTGCTTCCGGAGACCCCAAGATATTGCTGTCCGCTTGAAATTTTTTATTTTTATTTTTTTTTTAGTTTTATAGAAATATGAATAAAATTTACAGCTATTTGCCAAGACCGCCAAGCAGGGGGAAAGTGCCGAAAAGTGTATTTTCCAAGCACACAACAAAATGGCACGAGTAGGTTTTGAAACATATTGTGTCGATTACAAACACGGCACTTTAACCACTCGACCACGCTGCCGACTTAAGTCAGTCATTTTTATTTCCTTCAACTTGTCAAAACAAATATTTACATCAACATGATTACCCAACAAAAAAGAGACATGCAACTAAACGAAAACAACGTTGTAACATGGAAAAAATTCAATAAAAGGTAAAATAACTAAAATCAAGAATTTGCATGTTTGAATCACTTAGTGAGAAATAGAAAAAAAAGAGAAAAACATAACAAAACAAAAAAAGAATTTAGATACGCAGCCTGGTTATACGATATTATTTGATGGCTTGTAACCCAGGCACAAGGAGGCTATCAAGTACTAGACCTTTCCCAAGAGTGACCAGGAGGAATTTGCAACAGGGTATTTTAATTCATCCTGACTTATCAATTGATAAGCTTACAACTAGATGCAATTTACACTCCCATGAGAAATTGATGATATGATGATGATGATGATAATGAAAATGCGGAGTTTATCACGGCTGGTGATGTTGACGAAGAGGTTGTTGTTGATGATATAGGAGATATCGAAGTATTTGAAGAGAGAGACAATAACGACACAGATAATGATGATAAAGCCTTAAAAGTAATTGAGACGTGAATTCTGACTAAGGTGATAAAAAAAAAGGTCGTACGTTTGACTACATACCAAGTAAAAATGGCATTTTGTATACAATCAAAGAGCTTCCTAGCCAAAGTGTCGAGTGGTTAAAGCACCGTACTTGTGATCAATATATTCTCGGTTTAAAACTCACTCGTGCCATTCTCTTGTGTTCTTGGGAAAGACATTTTACGGCATTTTCCTCTTGCTTGGTGTTCTTGGCAAGCAGTTCTAAATTACAGTCATATCTCTATTAAATTACAAGCGGACAGCAATATCTTGGCATCTCCGGAAGCAGGTCGGGGTAATTGCTTACCTTATGTATTAGGGCTTCCGTCGCTTTCCTGCGAGTGAGGAGGATAAATATAAAGATAAAATAAATAAAATAAATAAATAAATAAAAATAAAGATGACGTCAAAATATCTTTGCACAATGGCCTAGGGTTATTGCTGCATCATAAACTAAAAGCGAAAATTTTAAGCATATGTTCGCACAAAAAATAGTGCAAACTGTTTTCAGGAACACTAAAAGAAAAGTTTTCGGGAGTTTTAACATGTTCATCTACACCTCAAAATTATCATAACTTTTCAATGCAGGAATTCAAAGCTGCGTTACCATTTATAATTCTTTGCAGTGACAAAGCAACTTTAGTGAGTTAAAAAATATATAGTAAGTCGGAGGCAGCAAATATTTTTACAAGGCTGTTATATCTTTAAATTGCTTCAAATGCTTTTTTGATGCACGATCTTGATAAAATTGGCACACACAGAGCAGAAAGCAATAAATGACGAGCTTGCTGCTATTTCAAAAATATGGAACTTATTTCTTGGAAATATTTGATTCGTATACCGGTATGATTCACATGAATAGCATAACTGTGGATAAACAGTTGGTGGGATGAAAAGTCCGAATTCCAGGTAGAACGTACATGAAGAAAGTCAAAAAAATATGAACTTAAAAATTTCCCTTAGTATATGGACTTTGAATTCCAGGCAGAACTGACAGGGTATTTCAAAAATACTGTTAAAAATTCTGTTATATGAATAATCCCTTAAATTTTCAATCTTCAGTTAATCCTTTCATTACAAATTAAAGCTAAAAGTATATAATCTATAGTAAACTTCTAAATTTGTTCAATATATTAGTAAAATGACGACTATCGTGAAACGAAAGTTTGTGATCGAACAGCACCTGAGGAAAATGACAAAAAGTGAAATACTCAATATTGGAAAATACTTAAATCTGCACCCAATGTTCATAAAAAGAACATTGGATAAGTATGTGGACGTGGAGACTAAAGATGTTCAGGATCGTTCTCGACCGCACCGACCAAGGTCTCAGAGGACCTAAAACCTTATCAAAGCAGTCAGAGAAAAACTTCGGAGGAATGCTAGGCGATCGATCAGACAAATGGCAAAAGAAGACCATACATCAGTGGCATCTATGCATAATGTGTGTAGAAAGGATCTGGCAACATATCCTTACAAGCTGAGAAGTGTCAAATGTTATCTGAAGTCACAAAGCGAAAGAGAGTCCAAAGAGCCAAGGGACTGTTGAAGAGACACAAGGACGGCACGCTAAAAAATCTTGTCTTTAGCGACGAAAAGATTTTTACAGTTGAAACAGCACTCAACCATCAAAATGACAGAGTACTGTCAAAAAACCTGCTAGCCATACCTGAAGGCATGAAAAAAGTTTGCAGATCCCAAAAATCTTTTTCTTTAATAGTGTGGGCTGCCGTATCTTCAGAGGGGAGGTCCCCTTTGATTTTTATTGATAGTGACATCAAAATCAATGAGGAGGTGTACATACGAGAAATTTTGGAACGTGCTCTGATACCATGTACTAACTCTCTGTACTCCGATGGAGATTAGACCTTTCAGTAAGATGGTGCAATGTCCCACACTTCCAACATGACTCAACAGTATTGCGAGGATCATTGTCCCCGGTTTCTGACCAAAGAGGAATGGCCACCGAGTTTACCTGATTTGATTGTTTTTGATTTTTGCGTGTGGTCTGTCTTCGAGGGGGAAGCCTGTGCTACACCTGAGACGTCTGTGAAGGTCTTGAAGAAACGATTGGTAAAGGCATGGGCAGAAATTGACCAAAAAATCTTCCTTGCCGCGGCTGATGACTTTCCTCGCAGACTTAGGGCTGTCATCAAATCCAAGGGTGACCATTTTGAATGAATAGTATTTTTTTTATTCGTTACAGTCATCGTAGATTGTGAAGAATGCTTTTGCATAAACAATTTTTTGTATCATTTTTATAAAGGATTATTTCTTTAACAGTAGTTTTGAAATACCTTGTAGAAATCCAGAAAAATGGACTTAGAATTTCAGGTTGAATGTACATGAAGAAAGCCAAGAAAACATGAACTTAAAATTTTTTGGGCATCTAAATCAAGCACTGGATACGCTCTGAACGCAGTGATAACAGTGGGAAAGGAGTGTGCCCACAACCTAGAGAAGTTATCAATATGTGCAAATGTGATTTTTTTGTAAGTGAATACATATAGGCTACTAGGTGACAACCTTTTTTATATTTTAAAAGTTATTTGTCAACCAGGTTAGCTATATAAATATAACTTTTGCTTATTTTATGGTCTGCATTCTCATACATTACTTGTTAACATAATTTTGAGAAAAAACCGCCGAAAAATAGATGCGTGTACATACGTAGTCCACAAAATGTGGACAGTAGTGCGACAGCGTATGTGTTTTAAGTAGTTCCGATAAGAGTTAACAGTGTATAAATTTGACATCTATGTGACTAATTTCTGTTGTGCCCTTAAGAAATGCACTTCACGAATATTTCCTAAATAAGGTCACGCTGCTTACCTAAAATGATGAATCAGCTTAAAGCAAAATTAACTAATCGGCCCATACGAGCATACGAAGACGACGACGATCTCGTGAATTTTCAAAATCGTTTATGAAAATTTTCTTGATTTATTTGTTGTACGTATAAACTGTATATTTGCTGTAAGTTGTTGCGTCTTTTCTCTAGGATATTACTGAATTGTTTTGATTTGATAAAAATTACTTTTGCATTCTTCAGCAAAACGCTTTATAGGCAACGGAAAAAATATTTTTATAGCTTTCCCTATTTAAACATAAATAAAAATAAATGTTATTGTTTTTAATTTTCCTATTGATGTAATATATACAGTTTATGTTCGTGTTAGATAAGGAAAAAAACTTTCTTATTATAAAAGCAGTGCTTTGTAAAAGAATAACAAATTCTTTTGAGGTCCACTAACCTTTCCGATATCTTTCTCACCTTTCATCTCCAAGTAATCAACAAAGTCAAATTTACACATTGGTTTCTCGCAGTGAGAAAAAATTCGATTGAATTTTTTCCTTCATTTCGACGTTTATTTCTTGACGAATGTCGGACAAATAGCTTTAGAGATGAGTTTTTTGCTGGCTATATTTAAATAATTTATAAAAATGCAACTTTCTGTGATAGTTTAGTAAACAATTTCAGGCAGTGTAATTCACTCTTGTTTTTTGCCCGCAAGCCATCTTTTTATGAATAAAAACTATCCTTTGGCAGTCTAAAATAGATTATTTGTTTCATATAAAAGCTCTTTTTTCAGGTAAATTAAGACTGAAAAAAGTAGTCACCTGAAGTAGACAGTTTAAAACTATTCGCTTTGGTTAGTGGTGACAAGAAAATCTGTTTTAAGCACCATTGTCCTTTAAATTGGGTTGATTCAACTAAATATTTTCAACTACAAAATAATTAATAAAACAAAAATTTGCAAGAATCATTTAAATTCATGTTTGTGTCTTACGAATAAGGTCGAAGTGAACACGCAACAAACATATATCTTGTTAAAATTTCATTAAAATAGCAATTTTTTTGTACAAAGGTTGCGTACAATGTATCGATATAAATCAACAAACGAATGAATCGAGATTAATTACAGAGCATTTTAAATCATTAGGTTGCAGAGCATTTTACAATTTTAAAAAAATTCAAATTTGGCGTTTTACTTATCCTATCTTACAACTAAAGGCTCGTTTCCGCTCTGAACATGGAACAAAGTATTCTTTATTTCTTTTACTGATTTTTTTGCTTTGCTTAACGCTTAAGCGCAGAAAAAAGTAAGAAAAATCAAGAAAACAAACAAAGAATACTCCATTCCACGCTCGTGGTGGAAACGGGCCTAATTGCGTTCCAAATATTCTGCTTTTTCTTTTCTTTTGATTCTTTGCTTTTATTGATTGGTTTGATTATTTCATTACATGCAAACAAAAAATGACAAATAAAATTGTGTTGCAGAAAAAATAAGACTCCAGAAGCAATTTTTAAAGCGCAGATAAAATAATTGTTTTGATTTCAAAAAGAAGATTCCCAAGAAAAGATTGAACAACTTGTTCTTTTTAACGGGCTTGAATAGTCCTTTTTTTCATTTCTTGATTACCCTTGATCTGCTGTACTTGATTTAGAAACACATTGAACTGCGTGCGCAACCATGGGAGTTTTTTTCACAGATCTGAAAGAATGCAATTTTTAAGCTTTAAAAGTAACTTTAGAAGTAACTGCTCTTTTAGTTGCGTAACGTTAAGGTTTTGCTCATACCACGAAAACTAACGATCGCGATTTTGGTAACTGAATTTGGTTTTGTGTTACTAGGGTGCCCAAAAATGCCTTAATATTTTTATCAAGTTCACATTTACTTCTGATACTGCGAAGACCATAATAGTTAGAAGTAAACTTTAAGTTGAGAGTAATTATAACGGGTATTTCAAAAAAAGTTAGACATTTTTGACAAGTAATATCTTCACAATAACTTAACCAAATTCAATAAAATTTTGCAGAAAGCAGCCTATATATACGTAGTATATAGTATAGATAATTAACTTACAGACCACAAATTTTTTTAATTTAACATTAATTTTATTTGCCCCAACAGACTGTTTCGCCTGCCTGGGTTCGTCAGGGGGCGGTTAAAAATCTGAAAAACAAAATAAATAAATAAATAAAAATACAGTTTGAACAAAGCGCTTGAATGCCGGCGAAAAAGCGTAAAACAACAACAAGAGAAAAACTACGGTAGTAATATTAATGGATAAATGAATTTTATTGCCTGTTTAAAGAAAAATTGTTTTTTACGTAGCTTACTCTATTGGTTGAAAATAATGGGTAAATATAAAAAGTTTGCATTAAAAATGCGTTAGAATTAGATTAAATAGTCTGCACATTGGAAATTCGATAAAAAGATGCTAAAGAAATGCGTTTAAGAAATGATAATTATTAGGGTACGAATTAAAATTAAAACAGTAAATTTTTTTACAGGGTATAATTTAAGAATATTTTTAGTTCGATAAGTATGTAGTGTAGAGATGGATTGATTTATTCGCGGACAAAGGTGCGATGTAAAAATAAGGTAAACCGTGTTTGTAAATATATTTATTAACTGCCAGCGTAATTAAAACTTCGTAATTTAAATTTACTTCGATGTCGACATTTTGAGACCAACTCCGAGCGTTTATTCAGTAATTTATTTGGGTCAGCCTGGAATATTTGTAATTTTTCTGATAAGCATAAGTTGCATGTTTTTGAACCACATTGGTATGAAGTTGCGTGTTGTACGATTTTACATCTTATTTCTGGCGATAGTCCTGATTGTTTTAATTTCCAAACGGCTTGGGATAGTTCAGTAGAGTTAATTTTTCTACTATCTTTAAAGGATTGATTATGGGTATTATATCGGAGTTTAAATGAAGTTTCGCAGCTGCCGTAATAAAATTTGTCAGTTTCACCAGTTTTTAGGGAGGCTTTGTAAACTATTGAGTTTCTGCAACATTTTCCGATAAGTGGGCAGTTTTTATCTGATCTGCAATTGCATTGTTTGGCGTCTACTTTGTTGTCCGAGTTGTTTAGGCGTAAAGTGTTTTGCTTATTTATCAAAGCTTTCACATTTGGCATGCAACTATAGCTCAGTTTTATGTTGTTTTTGTTAAAAATTTTGTGGTATTTGTTGCTGGGTGGAAAGTGTTTATTGAGAAGGGTAAAAAATTCTTTGCCAATGTTAGTGATGACTTCATCATTGAAAGGAGAATTGAACCAAATAATCTTTCTTGTTCTGTTTCTTGATCGGTTTTGTGGGGCTGAGTTGAATTGATCTGTTTGTTTTGGTTCTTCTTTTACATAGGTTAATTTTTCTCTGTATCCGCTTTTTTCAAGAGCTAGTTGATATTCCGGGATTGTTTTATTGGATTCTTGTAAGCTGTATGAATTTTTTGATAAACGCGATGAGATCATTTTGGGTAATTGTTTTTTTTTTATATTGGGAGGGTGATTCGATTTTGTATTGATATAAAGGGGTATGTCTCCGGGTTTGCGGTATGGCCAGTATTTACCTGTAATTAATTTAGGGTGATATCTAAAAAATCAGTTTGTAAAAGGTTGGATTCTGTTGTTATCTTGAGGTCATTGTTTTAAAAGATTGTCGATATGCTTTTCTTTCGATGATTGGTCCTAATTTACTGTTTATTATTTCCAAGCCATCGTCTCTGTATAGTCCCAGGTGTTGATTTTTTATGGTTTTATTAAGTTCGTGTAATAGATATAGTCCAACTAATTCACATATTTCTGCTCCATCGTATGAACCCATTGTTACGTCAAAAAGGCTGCCGTTTTTCTTTGTACACGTACTTTGATCGCCAAATAATACAGATTTTCTGCAGTGCATAATGATGTTGATTGTGTCATCCTCAATATTGTCGTATTCTTTTGCAAAGTTAATAGATTTTTTCAGTAAATTTTCGGTTATGGATGGGTAAAATACAATGATGTCAAACGTTATAACTTTGCAGTAGTATTTGTTTGTTTTAGTGTCTATAGTTTGTTTTTTATTTTAGTATCTATAGTTTGTTTCAAGTATATATAGTATATATATAATATATATATACTATATATATATTATATACGAGGTTTGTCATAAAAGTTCTAGGATTCCGCTTTCTGTGTAAGCTTTAGTTGAGCTACAAGATTAAGTTACGAGTAAGTGGCAGATGATTTAGTAACTTCTTAAGCGTATTTAACCGCAATTTCAACTTACTGTAACATTTATTTAGCATTTCAGGTGTGAAAGAAAATAGTTTACATATTTACTGTCGTTTAACAATATTTTTTGCTTGGTAATTTAATAATGCCAACAGAACAACGAACCAGCCTCAAATTTCTAGTTCGTTTGTGAAAATTTCTTGCTAATCTGACTTGCTGAATAAAGTTATTACTGGTGATAAAACATGGGTTTTTGAGTATAACCCAGAGACCAAACTTTAGAGCCCCATCGGAAGAATCCTCAATCACTACGGATCAAAAAGACAAGGCAGTCAAAGTCCAAAATCAATTTCATGTTGATAGCATTTTTTGAAGTCTGAGACATAGTCCATTATGAGCAAAGAAAACGTTGCAGGATCTTTTTATAAACAAGCTGATAAACAGTCTGACCCTGCTGCAAAGATTCATAGACCCTGAGCACCGAGCAGTGAGCTTGTTGTTCTATGCACGTTTTATTAAACCGCGGTGCAATGTTTGATATTGCAACACACATGTCGCGTTCAATGTCAATCTTATTGCGATACTTCGACTTGATTACTGCTACCGCAGAAGAACCGGCTTTACACAAGTATGACGTTGCAAATGGCACAGCAACAATGAGGGCTTTAGAACCTACAAGTGGAAATTCAGGTTCACCCTTAACCCAGAATGAAGTGAGGGAATTAAGGTTGTATATGCTTTTCAAAGTGAGGTCAGAGGAAAGATCGATAAATTGTTTAGATTCCAGAGATGTAAACTCCTGAGGGGCATTTGCATTTTCAACAAAAGGATTTCTTATCCAATTGTGCTCTCTTTCAGTGCACAAATCAATTTCTTTGAAGCACGATCGTTTGTCATTTTTTATCAATACCTATGTCGAAAAACTTTGTTTACAGAAATACGTGGTGCAGAACTGGAGAAGAATTTCGAGAGCTTTTTTTGAAATTTGCTTATATTCTTTTCCAACAGCTATCCAAAATTCATCGAGTGGAATATCAAGGAATTTCAATCGCAGTGTTCTGTCATTTCGTAGTTCAAGAAAGTTTTCTTTCACATGCAATATTTTTTTTGCGTTGATGTTTCAGCATCAGTGGAAAAAGGAATTCGGATCCAATCACATTGTTTCGAGTTAATTGTAAAAAAGTAATGATCATACTTTTGATGTAACAAAGCTAAATGCTCTTGAGATATATAATTTAACTCTAAACACTGATTTGGTTGCTTCTGGGAAACATTTCCAGTGATTCCCGTGTTAATTCATTTTTCCAGAGTACTATTTTTTCCTTAAATCCTTTCAGCTTCAGAACATGTCAAAATGTTTTTATTTTTTCCTTGAATTTTAATATTGAGTTTATTCAAGTGTTCAAATATGTCGGCCAGGTATGCAAGTTTCGTCAATCTGAAGAAAAAAATATCCAGACGTTTTCAATTTATTAATTAAAGTTTCAAGAATATCACTGGACATATCATCAATTCGCGTTTTAATAGTCTCTGCGGAACGTGACACTTTTTTTGATCTCTTTAAATAGGGGGCCACTTTTCAGTCTTCAAGGTCCGTTCAAGTTCAATATACAAGACGTTCAGTTCACTTAGTTCAAATTCAAGTTCTCTTTCAGTTCATTTACTTCAAATTCAGTTCAAATTCAGTTCACATTCAAATTCATTTAGTTCAAATTCAAGTGCTCTTTCAGTTCATTTACTTCAAATTCAGTTCAAATTCAGTTCACATTCAAATTCATTTAGTTCAAATTCACTCAGTTCAAGTTCATTGAGTTTAAATTCACTCAGTTTAAGTTCAATATACGAAACGCCCAGTTTACTCAGTTCAAATTCAAGTTCTTGTTCAGTTCATTCAGTTCGAATTCAGTTTGATTTCAAATTCATTTGGTTCCAATTCACTCAGTTCAAGTTCAATATACAGCACGTGCTTCGTTATCAACAACGCGCTGACACATAATTGTGCCAGGCAGTGATTACGCGGGCGAGCGACTGTAGCAATTAACATCACTCGCTGGAATGCTGCTACAGCAGTTATCGGTTTGCAGCATTTAACGCTCAGCCCCTCATCGGTCATCCGCCGATAAGCGGCTGAAGCAGTCATCGGTGCTTTAAGGCAGGGGTCCGCAAATCCCAAATTTGGGTAACGAGACCTTCCATTCTGGGTCGCGAAATAATTTAAACTATTTAAACCTACTCTAAATATAAGCTTCGCATCTATGTAATAAATGAACTTGATCATTCTAAACCTATGATTATTATTGCATTGTTACCAGTGGTGGATATTAGGTAAAGCGAACGAGCAGTTGCTTCGGGCCTTCCCTTTTTTTTGGGGCCCCCTCGAAAATAGCACTTATAGTTTGAGTTTGCTATAGATGTTATTTAGAGATTATTATTTAGTTGGGACGAAAAGTGAGAAATATAAGATCGATTCAGGGTACCGACTTTTTTTTTAGAGATCATTATAATTTTGGAAGAAAAATAGCAAAATTAGAGATGAAATCGAAGTGAAGACTTTTTTTTTTAGAGATCATCAATTTTTGGGAATCCTTGCATCGGGCCCCTAACTTTGAATATCTGTCACTGAATAGTAGCCTTAAAATATTTTTCACTTAATACTACCGCTCACGAAAAGCGTGGGTCACAAGAGTTTAAGTCAAGATTTTTTGGGTCGCGTCAAAAAGTATTTGCGGAACGCTACGAGGGGCATACCAAAAGTTCTGCACAAACTGTTATATTTTTAAAACAAACAATCATGGAATAATGAAACAAAGTTTATTTCTCGACATAATCTCCCTGTAAGTCAATGCACTTTCTCCATCGCTCTGCAACCTTTTTCATTCCTTCTTCAAACCAGTCTTTTGACAGAGTCAACCACCGCATTCACAGCAGACTTCAGCTCACTTTCACTGTCAAATCTTCTACCGCAAAGAGGGTCTTTCAGTGGCCCAAATAGGTGAAAGTCACTAGGGGCAAGATCTGGGCTATAAGCTGGATGAAGGAGTAATTGCCACTTCAGTTCACGTAATTTATTCATTGAAACTTTTGCAGTGTGAATCCGTGCATTGTCCTGCAGAAAAAGTGGGCGTTTGTGAATCTTTTCAGGTCTCACTCTTGGCAGTTTGGAGTGGACTGTTTGAAGTAGACTAGAGTAGTAGGCAGCATTGATTGTCTGCTTTGGAGGACAGTAGTCCATATGGATTATTCCATCACAGTCTTAGAATACAGTAAGCTGAAACTTTCCAACTGATGGAGCTGACTTGGCATGGACAGGCCTGCTTTCTCCAGGGGCTACCCACTGCATGCACTGGCGTTTGGTTTCAGGCATAAAGTGAGTCTCATCAGCTGTGATGATTCGACACCAAAAGTTATCTCCAAGCTCCTCAAGCATATTCAAATTCATGACACAAAGATCATGGCGACTTTGTCGTTGTTCTTCTGTCAGCAGGCGAGGAACCCATCTTGCGCAAACTATTGTAACTATTGTAAAAACTATATGATCTAAAATTTAAAAAAATAATCAGTGAAAATAAAGATATTAGCACATAATTTTAGGCACAATTAGTGAAAAGCCTAAGATCTTTAATAGCTATGACAGATGACATGTAAAGTAAATAATAAAAACATTAATGGCTATTGTGCAAAACTTTTGGTACGCCCCTCGTACTTTAAGGGTTAAGGACAGAATAACTAAGTCATGAAAAAATCAATAGAAGAAATCCGCAAAACCATTTTTGTTTGGAAGAAACGACATTTTTAGTTATAGAGGAAAATTAATGCCATATTGAACATAAACTGAAGTAAATGATTTTTTTGCTCCAATGTTTTATTTTTAACATGTTTCTTTACGTTGCTTTTATTTAATTGTTAAATAACAATTTTTTTAAATATTTTGAAGACCTTTTTATTATATACATGTACAAAGGTTGCTCTATAGAAAATTTTATTGAATTTGGTTTGGTGATTACAAAGATATTGCTTGTCAAAAAGTGTCTCATTTTTTCTGCTACACCGATATATGTAGGGATCTACGTATTTACTATTTAAAACTTAATGAAATTTTAACTGAAATACATGGATAAACATTTTTATTTCAAAGCTAATCTGCACAAATATAACATTATGTTCTGTTTTAGTAAATGTGATGCTTAAAATTACTGAAAAGTATTGTTTGCATCTCCAGCGTAAAAGTCTAAAGATAGCTTAATTAGTCAGATAAAACAATCTTTTAGCTGAATAGGTAAAAAAACGCATAACTAATAATTATGTCAACTAAAAATCTAAAAAACTTTTTTTGTTGCAAGAAAAGGTTTATTATGGAATATTGTTTGATGGGATTGTCTTCTAATGGTATTGCAAGACATTTTAGACTTCATGATATGATAAATGTTCACCAAAAAATTATATCAAAATGCTAAAAATGAGGCCATATCAAAGATAAGATCCATGAATCAAATGCTAAAATATGTTTTCCAACAAAATAGCGCACCAGAACACTTTCATCATAATGTCTGTGCGTATTCATAAAAAATTTCTGCAATAAATTGCTAGGTTATGAGAGTAGTACTTATGGGTATACTGTAGGTCTCCAAATCTTACTTTATTAAACTAATTATTTTGCATCAGTATATCTAAAAAACAAAAACATACACCAAGAAGTCAAAACCGATCGATAAGTTGCAGCGAACGATAGAACAGCAAAAGTATTTTACTCAGCATGTGCGCAAGGATGTATATCCGGAGCACCAACCAGAGCAGTAGAATCGAGTACTTAAATATGTTAAACTTAAATACTTAAATATATTAAAAGACACAGCAGGCAATTGTGCAATTGCAATTCAAAGTTTCAAACCAAAATACCTAGTTAAGAAAATTGTAACCGTTCATATTATAAACTTAACAAGGACGCAAATTAAAATATTTAACGGCAACCAAATAATTTTATATAGACTGTGTTCCCTTCTACTTTTCTCTGCGAGTCAGCATTTTCAAGTGCTGTTGCCGTTGAAACAAAAACTCAAAACAGGTTGCTAGATCTGGACTCAAATTTACGTTCTGCCAACTCAAAAATTGCACAACATATTTTAGCGATTGTATCCAAAAAACAAGAGCAAAAATCTCACTAATGGAGTTGTGCAAATGTTGACTTACATTAAATTGTTCTTTTAATATATAGCATTGTTTTTTATTTTATATATCAGATTAATTAGATTTTGAACTAGCAAAATTAAATTGGTAAATGGAAAATGAAATTTGGTCTAAATCAGGAATGTCCAACCTGCTTACTCAAATTTTTTATCCGCGGCTTACTCAAAATTGCTTAAAAATTTTACATTAATTGTTTAAAATTGCTCAAAATTACTCAAAATTTTTGCACACTGCTTTACTCAAAATTTTTACGTACTGCTTACACACTGCTTACTCAAAATTGCTTACTCAAAATAAGCTAATAGTGGAAAATTGGTAAATGGAAAAGGAAATTTGGTCTAAACCAGGGTTGTCCAACCTGCGGCCCACTGCTAACTCAAAATATTTGGTTATATTTTCATAACTCCATCGAATTCGATATCACTGTTTTTATAGTAACGTATAGGGAAACAAATTAAATACGTCAGTTTATTGCTGCGTCGAGTGACGTTCAATAAACTGATCTATAAAAACTTTTGTGAGCAGAGTTCATTATAAAGACGAGCATCATTTTTAGTATTTACATTGTTTTGCGATTAAAATTGTTATTGAATATGTTAGTTTAAAATTTTTGCAATATCTAGTGATAGTTGTTTACGACTTTATTGGTAGCAAAGATGGTAACTTTGAACCAATGCGGATTACTGTAGTAGCAGCAATGCTGCTTGTGGTAAAAAAGAAAATCATGTAGATTTATTAAAAGGGTGGAAAGAGGATCAGACATTTTTAGAGATTCTAGGTCCAGTTTAGAAACGTAAGATATGGTCGTGGTTCAGGGTTGCACCGTTAGCCAAGGAGAGTGTCACTTTTAATCGGTGAAACTTAGCTGACTGGTGCTTGAAAGTATTGGTAGGTTGTCAATTGATGTGGGACGCAGTCGTCTAGTGACAATGCACAATGCATCATACAGGATACTCTCTATAAGTACTAATCATTCTAACCATATGCTTATCTGGCAGAAGTCTCAGTTAGCAGGCAAAGATGCCATACAGAGTCATATGCCGCCTTCAGATCGACAAATCGACAAAAAAATCTTCGATATTTTTGTCAATAGAACGGGTTGTTCCACTATTGACTTTCCGCGTGAAAAATCAGCCTGCTCTTTAGGGACCAATGAATCAATAATTAGTTTGACGCGGGTGTAGATAAGCCTCTCAAAGATCTTGTAAAAGACACGGAGCAAAAATAATAGTCGATAGCTTTTTGGGTCCCCTACTCACTTCATCTGCTTTGTGATTGCAACTACAAGCGCTCTCCTACAGATCTTGGAAATTTTGAGTCGGTGCAAGCAGGAAAAAAGAACTCACGTAATCGGGACTTTAAAGCAGCTCCAGCATGGACATTTTTAACATTAATGGTGTAATTATTTTAATAGTTTCACATTTTACTTAGATTTCTAATTGGTTAATTAATTTTACTTTATGTTATAATACTCGTCATTTTGTTATGGCATCTACTCTTAAACAGATGAAATTTCATAGACATTTAATTTCGAGGCCGGCTGAATGTACTTAAATTTATAATTTGGCCCATTATGAAAAAAGGTTGGACATCCCTGGCCTAAACAGAAATGGGTAATGAGAGAAAAAAGGTTGAGAACCATTGATCTAAACGGATTTGTACACTAATTTTGAAACATCTTGCTTAAAAGAGTGAGAAAAAACAAAACATAAATAATTTATTCTGTGATTGTAAAGCTTTTTTGGTGTTTAAAAAAACTTTTAGAAAGAAAACGTTTTCGGAAAAAGCAAAGCGGAAACGTAAAAAAATAAACAAAATTGTAAACGATTCGCCAAATCAAAAAAAATTTTCGTGCTTGGCGGAAAAATATCAAGTTTAAATGTTTCAACTTTTTAGCTTGGTTCAGCAGTCACAGAAGGAACAATACCACCACACTTTCCGCTTCCATTTTTTGCAACCGCTTTCAGTTTGAATCAACCTTCAGGGAGTTTTACTTTTTGATTTGCTTTATTCCACATTTAATAAAATAATTAAAACTTTTATCTTTCCTTGTTTTTTGTGTTAGTACTCTTATTATTGGTTGATATGCTGGTCATTGCGAAAAAATTTAAACCAACAAAATGTCTACTGTTTTTAAAAACTTCCCAAAACATTGCAGACTTGCAGAGTCAATATACTGTATAAAGTTTGTTTTTAAACTTGAAAATAGTGTCATTTTCTAGCTTACCTTTGAAATAACCATATTGCTTTGTTAGCATTCGATCAAAAGATTGAAAGCTTCAAACCAATTATTTATTAAAACATTTAATTGATAACTTTTATTGATACATTTTCATTTGTAAAGACGAACAGATTAAATTATAAAACTTTAACATAGCCTACTTACTCCCATTGTTTTCGGAAACCTATTCCCAAAATAAAGTACAAATACGGGTTTAAAGCTGAATTGAAGTAAACCAAGACCAAGTTTACATTATTCAAAGTCCTCTTTCCTTGCACCTACGAAATATTCGAATTCAAAGACGGAATTTATTTTTTGAAAAATCAATACATAAGTATGAATTACAAAACCATGGCGACTTCAAATGTATTGAAAAACCGTTCTTGTTGTTTCCAGAGAAAGCATTTAGTGAACAGGAAAGCCAAGCAAAGAAATTTAGTTTTAAATGATTAACCACAATAATAAGTCTTTTTATTTTTGAAATAAAAATTGTAGGCTACAAATTAAAAAAAACAAAAAAACAGAACGATCCATTCCAAGCTTGTCGGCAAAAACAAAGTGATCGATTTATTTGCACTTCGCAAAAATAAGTTAATGTTAGAGAATCTTAAAAAAATAAAAAAAGAGTCTAAATTCTTTTAAATCTAAATAAAAGAAAAATTAACAATAGTAAATTATTATTATACAACTACTCAAAAATTTTAATCACAATCATGACTAAACAAAATTACTTCATTGAAATATGCAAAAAAGAGTAATATTGATATATAGATATAGTCTTAATAGAAGTTATTGTAAAAACATTTTATTAAAAAAATTGTAAACCTCTAGTTACAGTCAAAAACTAACGCACTGTTAGTTGGAGATCAAACAACTTCTCGAGCTGTAAAGTGTGGTAGAGGATCCAACATATGGTAAAGGATAAAACCAAAACAACGCATACGTAAGTAACTTTTTTTTTCTTTTTCAAGGTCGCTTCTTCGTTTCCAGTCTTGGGGATTGGTGTACGCCAGAAAGTCAAGCTGATTATTGTGTAACAAACCATCATTATCTAGAAATTAAATGATGATCTACTAAGAACAAAACACTAATGAACAAGATGTCTAATGCTTTTTAAAAAGTTTGTGAAATTTGATTCACATAAAAAATAACTGTTATACCCATTGTTTCAAACTCTTCTGCATGTCGATCCCGATTCGAGGGAAAAAATTTTTTCGTCGCCCTAGAACAAACTCTTAACACTCTTAACTAATGTAATGTGTCATAAAGTGAAGACCTTTTCTTTTTGGTCTTCACTTTGGTGTATCTGTGTTTTATTTTTTCATTAAATGTAGAGAAAACAAGGAAGCCAAAAATTATTTTCACATTGATAGTCTTACATTTCTTGTTTAGTACCTTTGTAAATAAGGTACCGCAGCTTTATTGCTGGAATAAACTGCATCAGTCATTTATCGACCCCTTGGATCTTCCAATCGGCCATTTTAAGAACCACTCCGTTAGACTATGCACGTTTATTGAAAAAAGTGAATTCAACTCATTTTACATCAACTACAAAAAGTTTTTTTAGCGATTCGGTTTATTTTTTTTGTATAAACAAACTCACCAAAACCGGTATAACAAACATCTCTATGAAATTGAACCAAATGTTCAAGCGCTCCGCGTAAGGAAAGACTTCATTCAAAATTTGTTCATTGTCACCAGAATTTTCATTGGATTCCTCGCCAGAAAAATCTAAATAATCTAAATAATCTATATAATCATCGACTGTTGTTGTTGTAGCTGGTTCGAAAGTGCTTGATATTGGAGGGAGGTCAACATTGCTTTGTTCCATTCTACTATTTATTGTCATTTTCACGATGTCATTTCTAAAAATATATGTTTAAATGCCAAATTTTACTAATGATAAGTTTAATAAATGAACAAAAGTGTTGAATTCTTTATAATTTTCTTTTAATTTTTTATATTGCTTTTAATATCTTTTTTTTCTGGAATCATAAGACTTTAAACTATAAAGTTTCAAAAATATTATAAATCTCATAAATATTATCAGCATAATTTTACTATTTATGTCGTAAATATTATTTTTTTAAAAGTTCTATTGACGCTAGATTTTTAAAACTTGGTCCATATTAATTGTACACGACTATACAATCAGAAAATTTAAGAAGTTAAGCTCTTTTCTTCTGGATCCGATCATCAAAGCTTTAGCAAGCACGTAAAATCGAAGGCTTTCATTCATAATCAAATTAAAACTTAAAAGCTAAAGAACTGATTTGTGTCTAAATAAACAAATTTCGCAATTTTCGCAATTTGTGTCTAAATAAACAAATTTTGTTAAATGAAACTGAAAAAATTTGCAAGTTTTCATGAGTAGAACATGTTTTTGTCGGCAGTGTTGTCGATGGTTAAAGCGCCGTGCTTGTGATCAATATGGTCTCGGTTCAAAACCTACTCGCGCTATTCTAATGTGTCCTTGGGAAAGACATTTTACGGCACTTTCCCTGCTTGGTGGTCTTGGCAAGCAATAAAATTAGTACTAACATTATTTTAAAAGAAATAGTGCCTCACCAACTACAAGTCTCACGGCACGTGACTGCAAACATGGAAAGTAATCTTGAATGCTTAAAAAGTAATCCATACCATAATACATACTTGAAAAGTAATCCATACCATGAAATCCGAGACTGATTCAAAGTGAAAAACTTTTCTTTTAGAGAACACATTGATTTGGCGACGAAAATTACGAAATTTATGACTGATTCGAAGCAAAAACCTTTTCCTTTTTTTAGGGAACACCTTGTTTTCGGGACAAAAATCATGAAATCCGAGACTTATTGGAAATAAAGACTTTTTTTTGGAGAACATCTTTTTTTGGGTTTGTTTTATGCGTAAAATTAAAGATTTGCAAATAGGGACTCGTAGCCTAAAAAGTTTGAGAAACTCTTCATTATGCTATGGTTTAATCGTTAACTTCATTTATTGAGTCTGATGTTCAATTTGCTTCAAATAATATTCTATCAATAAAGAGAGCAAAATAAAATAATCACATTTTGGTGAAACGGACAATAAATTAAACTTCTTAAAAATCATTGTGCGAGTCCAGTCTTCAAGTCGATTTCAACCATGTTGTGATAAAAAGACTATAAGTCATTGGCATTTGTAAAATGTATTATTAAGTGGTCTTCATTGGAACCAACGCTAGCAAATTTCTTTTTGTCTATATAGAAACTAAAACAGTAGATACTTGTGTATGTTGACCTAACTTATACCTGCGATAGGTGGATTATTGTTTCGCTATTTTCAATAATAACAGTTTTTCTTCAGGTTTTTTAAAGTATACTTAATTCACAACAAAATAGTTATAAAAGTTACTATGAAATCTGCGTTACAATGCCTTTCGTTTTTAGATGTTCGCATTAGTATTGATAATGATAATGTTGTCACGCAGATATGACGCAAGCCACAAATACTTGTTTACTTTTAACTTATAATGGAAATTGTCATAAAAAAATTGAAATCTAGTTTAGTACTTTTGCTTACTATATCGAGCTAAATTAGTATGTCCCACAAGGTTATACTTAGAAACATGTTTTTGTCTAGTTGATCAACGTGGATATAGTCAGATATATGTTTCTGCTTGACGGTTGACAACTTTGATTTTTTTAAAATTATTTTAAAAAGTTTTTTTAAAGGTAAATTTTCATATTTCTATTCTGCATATCTTGATCATATTTACAATATTAACATTATAGAAACCAAACTGCTTAAAATGAGAAGCAACAGACTCGAGTTTCGCTCTTATTAGAGCTCGTCAGTGATGCATAAGTCCCGGTCATGAGGTGCGGCCTTGGTCTTACCACACAGTGGATTCTGTGTATTCCTTGCGCGGCAAAGCCGGGAATCATTTCCAGCTGCTTGTGATTGAGTTGTTGTCGGGCTCGCGTGGTCTAGTGGTGTTGTCTCCTGCTTGGAAGACAACACGTAGCGAGTTCGATTCGCAGTGAGATATGCATCACTGACGAGCTCTAATAAGAGCGAAACTCGAGTCTGTTGCTTCTCATTTTAAGCAGTTTGGTTTCTATAATATTCCTAAATACCTCATGTTATTTATAATATTAACATTCCATACCATATTTTATCAACAACTTAAAATAGTTTGTTAATAAATTACATAACACTATTAACTCATTACTTAAACTACATGTAAAAGTAAAACCGGTTTATAGATCTTTTTAAGCCTATTCTCTTCAACGGCCGGGCTTCTGAAACCCGGCCTTTGCCAAAGCGTTTGTAATTATTTTACTTTTTTAGGTAAAAGTTTGAATTTCTTGACTTTTTTTAATTTGAATTGTTGAGTAAGATGGTACTATTTTTAGATGCCCTCAAACAAGGGTTAACGGGTAAAATAGACGTTTCTCAGCAAATTTGTGGATTTTTGTTTGTTTTCCCAAGCAGAGCGTGGAATTTAAAATTCACGTTTTTATTAATGACATGAATTTTACCCATTTATTGGTTTTGCGTGACGAAGCAAATTACTTCGTTTGCCAGACATTGATATGCCTGCAGCGATGCAGAACTTATTTTATGTTGATTGCAATTTCGTTTTTTGAGCTTTTGGCGATTGCTTGGAAACATTTTATACATATACATACTGTTGTATAAAACAATTGTTGTTAAACTAAAACCAATATTGCTTAAATACCAATGGAGTGTACAAAATTCAATCTTTACACTAAATGTTTTTTATAAAACTTTCTTACAAACATTCATTTGCGTGAAAAAATTAAATTAAATACTGCGCATGTTAGCTTTTATGCTGACACCTCCAGACAATTACACTTGGCTTTTTATAATTGCCTTTCACTTTGCATTTGAAGTAACAGGTCGTTTCTGTTAAAAAATCCGAAGTAACAGGTCGTTTCTGTTAAAAAATCCGGCGTATTTTTTATGTATAAGTTTACTTGTTTGAAAAAGTTTTTTTTAAAAGTTTATAGCTTTTGAATGTGGTTTGGCAAACAGAAAACATAAAATACATAACAAACAGAAAACATAGAATAAAACAAGACGTTTGATACGATTGAATTTTAATAAAACAAAAATTTCCAACTAGTATAAATTCATGACGATTCTCAACTCTTAGATTTATACAAATGACTTCTTTCCTCCAAATAAATTTTCAAGCAAAAGTTTAAAAACGGTCCTTACTTATTGCAAACTGTTTGATAAATTTATTTCGAAAGTTAAATAAAGACCAAAAAAGCTCCACTCTGGAAATTCGAAAAGAACTTTTTATGCAGAGGTCAAGTAAAGACAATTTTTGGCCTTCATTTGCCTTTGGCAATAAGTTTTATGTTTGAACTCAAAATGTCATTTTTAAAAAATTTTGATATGACGCCTGGTCTAATATGATTATTTTATTATATTTCGACATCTTTGTAGTTTTAAAATGACCCACTATTTGAAAAGTCTAAATGAGATCAACTTAGATTCTTACTTACGGATGACCTGGGATGTTTACAAGGTTTCTTCCACGTAAAACCAAATAAAGCTCCGGGCCCCAATTTTATGTGCACAAAGCTTATATTTCATGTTAAAGCTGCTTTGAAGTCTTGATTACATAACTTTTTCTTTTCCTTCTTGCGTCAACTCTAATTTTGAAAATCTTTGGAAGAGCGCTTGTAGTCGCGATTCGTAAGACAATAAGAAGGCTGTAGAAGACTCAAAACGTTATTGACAAATTTATCAACTTTACGTCCTTTAGGAAAAATTTGAAACGCTTACCTATGTGCACAACGAGCCAATTGATAATTTTGACGCGAAAAGTCAACCGTATATCAAGTCGTTCTGTTAATATAAATCATCGACAATTTTCTCAAGACTAAGAAGAAGACCAGTGCTGTTTGTCAATCTGACAGCTTTATATGACACTGTTATTTCATACAAGCTTGGCTTTAACTGCAAGCTGCTGAGGTTTCTGCTGGATAAGAACATGGTTCGAATGATTATGAAGCTAGTTCGCAACAAAAGTTTCACTTTAAAAACGATAGTAAGCAGAATAGCCTCGGGTGTCAGAGAAAAGTGTTCCTCCAAAATCAATCACAACTGATCTTTTTTTAACATCTAGAAGTATAATCTGCTTTCCACAATTTCCAGATTAAGAAAAAATGTGAGCTTAAATCTTACTATGATCAACATTCACCATTGTGATTAGTTCCGATTTTTCTTGAGTTAAAACTAGACAAATCACTCAAGTTTGTCACCACCGTTTGGCATTTCTCAAAAAATTTTCTTCGCGTGTCCCGCTGCTGAGGTAGCCTGCGGCCTCAGGTTGGGTGGTGGTGCCAAAACATCCAATACAGCTCTCTTATTTTTAGTCTATTCAACCGCTGAGTACTGGTGTCTCGTTTGTTTTCGCAGCGCACATACTTGGTTTTTATACGTATATATAGTGTCTTGAATGACGCTTTGCGCGTAGTTACTGGATGCCTCCATTTCTCTCCAACGGACCACTTACCAGTTTTTTCAAACATTCAGCCATATAAGCTTTGACAACTAGGAGCGACACTCTTTTTAAATAAAAGGTGGTACTCAAGAACTGTGCTTTGGTACTCTTTCGAACCTGCGGCACACTTTGAAAGATTTCAAAAATTTGTGGAGCACCTAGACCAGGTGAAGAGCTAAAACGCTAACTTTCTGTTACCTGAAATTTCATTTGGCTTTCATAAAAAGCCTAACAACTTCAATCTAAACTCTAAAAATAAAGTGATGACTTTTTTCCATCTGCAGTTTGCACAAATTAGCGCAAATTGCGCACAATCGAGTCTGAGAGAAAATTGATCAAAAAAAGTTATTAATTTATTTGTAGAAAGTTTTATGTTCATTAAATAAAGCTTCATCTGAAAAAAAGCGTTCAAAATTTGATAAAGACCAAAAAAAGGTCTTAACACCAGTAATGTTAAAACCTTTTTTAATGAGTTTGGTCTTAATGAGATGTACAATGAATTTTTTAAGTTTGTTGGTTGCTAAACATAATTTTTTTTTCTATTTCAAAGTGTATGTTTGTCGTTTCTCCGCAGCCACGAGTTGCAGAGCACTGCTCTAGATCCTGACTATGGTTTATTTATCGGTTGTCAAATGCTTGCTGATAAACATGAAGGTCTTAAGCTTGTTTGTGCCTGCTGCGCAAAAACTTAAACAATCTTGCTGAATTAGGCATCCGTTCTGCCCAGTACATGAATCATAGATCAAACACAGAGTACTGTAAGAGTACATCTCGGCCTCGTGTTTTCATTACCAACGCCTTGCCTTACCTAGCTCGTTCGAAATAGCGTGCCCAGAACAGTTTGAGTTATGCTTAAGCGCCTACAAACGGGTTTAGAATAACTGGTTGCAACCTAACTAACCACTCGGCTGCGTCTAGTTGGGTTGCGCCCAATCGGTTGCGGCCAGTTGGCCTATTCCGCCTGCACATTGTAGTTGAGCGTTTTTATTTGTGCATAGACAATTGAGGTCTCATTCCTTTCTCTCGTTGCAAATGCAGCGCCATTGCACAAACCGGTGCATAACTTGCACACACAAGTTTGCAACAATGGGTATTTATCGAAAAACACTATCTCTGAATGTTAACCCTTTAACAGGCACTGCCAAACGATATGTTCCCGTTTACTAAAACTTTTTTTAACGAGTAGTGGTAAATAGCTCGCCAATAAAAATGCTTGTTTTTGAAAAGTAGAATAATCAGATTTTAAGATGGAAATTCAAAGTAATCAATTACTTTCAAAAAAATGTGTGTTTACATTTGTAAAAATTCTTGGTTACCCCAACTGGTGAAATGAGGGGCATGTTTTATTTTTACATAAATAAGATGTAAATATAAGATATTTAAAAGTAAGCTTAAGGTTTGTAGAAAGAAGGATTGTTTATAAAGTTGATTGATTTTTTTAAATTAAATGTTTTTAGTGTCTGTGCAGTGGATGCAGCATTACTACCACCACCCAGGTAATATATTTCCAGTAATAATACCATTTCCATTAGGCCTGTGTCAGCTATTAGGTAATTTAAAGTGTGATGAAATTCCTGTGCCAAATCCTCCAACAGAGATCCAAAGCTCTTCAAAATCCAAATCTGAAAGAATTGGAAGTGACGGAGAGCACTACCAAAAGGAAATAAGCAATGACACTTTCAAACTGTTTTTACAAGCTCAGCTGATTGATCTCACAAAAGAGTTAAATCTTTCAAAAGAAGCTGCACAAATTTTAAGGTCGAGATTAAAGAAATAAAACCTTCTTGAAAAGGATACAACTTTTGCATCCATCTGGTTGTTTCGTAATCGGCTCTTTTTTGGTAAAAATTCAATTTAGCAAATAGTTGTTGTTTCTGAAAATTTGATTAGCGTTGTTTGGCTTCAGAAAATTAAAATTAATTAAGAATCGTCCTGAATTTTATCAAAGGTCTCATTGTATTCAATTCACGTGCTTATTTCTTCTCAGTCGCGTTAAATTAGTTCGCATTGTATTTACTAATGCTAAATGCAGTGACGCAGGATTATTTTTGTTCTTTTTGTTATTGTTAATCAATAGAGCCGTGTGTTGTGTCACAAATGCTTTGTTCGTTTGCCATAACTTCTTAAGCTTCTCTCTATAAATTTGAGAGCTGACATACACAGATATGACAGAAAAGAATAGAAACCAACATAAATATTTTCCTATTATTAATATGTGCTTATTTATGTTTACAGGTGAGAATAGTTCTCGAATAACTTAGAGTAAATCCATAAAATTGCATCTAACACCATTGAAGCACGCCACGAACCAAAGGAGCATCAATATTAAATTTGTGGCCATTAATTTTTGGTTTTGTTCAAATTTCTATAGGTGTCTATGCTTTTCGGTCATGTCTGTGTAGAGGAATTCATTCAGTTGAGGTCTTTCGCGTAAGACGGAGTTACGTTGTTTGTAGAGGACATTTAAAGTTTGTTTGAATCGCCCGGTAAAGTTGCTTGCTGTCGTTATTTTGAATTTCATAGTTGGTTAAATTGGGGAAAATTTTTATCGAAAATTCTACCCTCTGTGGATCTATATACTGATTAATTTCGCTTGAATAAAGGTTGTGTTAAATTCAAGTCGTGAATTTAGTAGTTGTAAGGAAGAGATAGGATTGGAGAAGTTCATCCAACGAACTCTCCTAAAGACATTCGCCAACCAGAAGACGGACTTTCTGAAGTGGTGCAAGATTTTTGTGAAGAAAGCATTATTATTTTGACGTCAGGTCATTAATAGCTGTAATCTTGACTAGGCCGGTCAGATTGACATACGTTGACAGGGACGTCAACATAATTTTCGATATAGGTTTCAGGCAATAGAAACATAATTTTCGATTTGCTTAGTTGCTATTGCAACACCGTTACAGAGAGAAAGAATTTACAGAATTTTTTGTAAAGAAGATACCCTGGTACAGATATTCAAGGCTTGATTGAGGCATTTGAGATGTGATATCAAGGAGAAAATTGGAGACTGTTTATCGACTCATCAAAGATAAGCATGAAAGCTGTGTTGTTGTACAATGGGCCATCTGTGCCATTTATACCTGTTGCACATTCTATTGAAATTTCCTAAACATATGAAAACAAAGAAATGCTATTGAAACTGATAAAATAGGCTACTATAAACATAATAGGATGATATGGACTGATTTAAAAATTCTAACTCTCATACTTTAACTTTAAAGTGGCTACACTAAATTTTCCTGTTTCTTTTGTCTTTGGGACAGCAGGGCGAATGCTTCCCACTTTATTCAGAAACTATGCCACCTAGAAATGAATTTCTATCAGCATCTAAAAACGTGAAGGCACATCTTCTTGTTGCTCCAGCTAAAGCTTTTTTACCGTCATTGCATATCGAGTTAGGGTGCATGAAAAACTTTGTGAAAGCTATGGACAAAGACGGAGAAGGATTTAGGTACCTTTAAGGAAAGTTTTTGGCTTTATCCAATGATAATTTGCAAGCAGGTGTTTTCACTAGACCCCAAATCAGAGCAATGTTGAAGGATGGAAATTTTGAGAAAAGTTTGTCTGTAATAGAATTGCAAGCATAAAAATGGTTAAAAGCTGTTATCCAATAGTTTCTTGGAAGCAACAGAGCCTCCAATTACGAACAGCTTATTGTTACCTACATGCTCAATGCCTTTTAGAAACTTGGGTGTATGATGTATGATGAAATTCACTTATTCCACCTCAATTACTTTCAGATAACTGTGGGATGTTTAATGAAGAGTAAAAGTGAACGCTTTAACAGGAGATAACAGTAATGAAGGAACGCTATCAGAGCCAGTGGAAAGCCGGTATGATTGCTGACTATTGCTGGTGTCTAAAGAGAGAGGACTTTTTTGAACATGCAAGAAAATCGGGAAAACGCGCATTTTTGATGATATAGATACCGATGCGTCTGGCTGTTGTACTGTTAATAAATGTCATTTTACTGACTGTATATCAAATGGTGTCATTTTTCAACAGAGTTCTTTTGTTTTTGATCGTAAGAGAACAAAGATTTTTCATAATTCTGTCCAAACTTTGAAATTTTTGAGTGAAATGTGCTTTTGACACCATGCAATATTTTACAATTATTCACCAGAAACAGCATATCAAGTGTAGCATTTATCTCCAAAACCTGGTGTAATGGGGGAAAAAATACAGATTCGGAATCAGAACTTCCAAATTAGCTATTATTGCATACTTTCAACAAAAAAAATTTGAAGTCGAAAAATGCAGGCCAGTGTTATTGGAACAGTAGATTAAAAAATGATCTTCACTTTGAATCTGACTCGGATTTCTTGATTTTCGTCCCTAAAAGTAGTGATCTCTATATCAGTGCTTTTTTAGAGCGCAAAACCAGGGTTTTGTTGCGCAAATGGATCGTGGCACTAAGCATTGTGCATGTAGCGCACCTTAGAAGGAACGTTGGATGCAAGCGAAATACAATTCCAAACAAATAGACAAAAAAAGAAGACACAAAAATGAAACAAATTTGAGTAATCAATATTTTAAATCTAGTTATAATATCTAAAATTTTGAGAGCCATTTAATCCAACATTTTTTCTGCCCTTTTATCAGTTCGCACGCTGAGGGCGCGTTTCCATTACGAGGGTGGAATGGAATGTTTTTTTTGTTTGTACTATTTATTTTTTGTTTCGCTTAGCGCTTAAGCGCGGAAGAAAGTAGAAAAATCAATAAAACAAACAAAGAATGCTCCATTCCACGCTCGTAGTTGAAATAGATCTTAAAGCTAAGCTATAAGTACAACACAAGACACAAGTTATCTAAATCAAAGGTTTTCAACTGGTGGACCATGGTCCACTGGTGGGCCACACAGAGATTGCATGAAAAAGTGTTAAAATCATATATTTAGAAGCTGGTTTTGTTTACAAAAAATAATTTGGTGAAATTGGGTGTGAAATGAAAGTGAAGAGTCTTTTCTAGAAATCAATACTTTTTAGGGACGAAAATTAAGAAATCCGAGACAAATTCTAAGTAAAGACTTTTTTTGGTCTTCACCTATAATTTGGAAACAATTTTGTGCAATTGGGTGCGGAATGAAAGTAAAAACTAAACACATTGGGCCACAACAATTGCGTTTCAAGTTTTTTGGACCACGGTGTTATAAAGATTGAGAACTCCTGTTCTAAAGCATTGCGAAATTAAGGCTAATTGCATGCAATTTGATTATGATAACAATCGCTCTTTGTATTTGGTGAATTGCTTTGTGTCTAGTTCTGATTTTCGGAATATCGAGGCTCAGCTTTAATTTATTTTATTTATTTTTATTTTGCTTTGTTCGTCCGCCAAAGGCGCTCGCCGCAAATGTATTTGCATCTTCCTGGATCTCGTGAAACACATAGAGAGACTTACAGAGAGAGACCGGCCCAGAAGCCGGAGATAGAAACTGTGAGAAACGCAAAAAGATTGGGAGATTGTGAAAAATTCCAGTTATTGTGCGCAAATATAAACTCAGAAAAAATTGCTCCTGAGAAAAGAATCCATAAACCTAAAAAATTTTTGAGAGAGAGCTTTGTAGCCCCATGCTCGTTGTTTTTTAAAGAAGCTTTTTAAAGAATTTTTTAAAGAATCGCATTATTTTCAATTGAAGGCTCGTATTCCAATTCGTATTTATTTTTAATTGTTCGTGCGGAGCTAGCTCAACTTATATAGGTATGTCAACCTGTCATTTGAGTAGTAGACTGAAGTTTTCACTTGAAAACTTAAAGTTCCTCTGAACAATATATATTATGTCTTGCAACATTTGTGCCTATATCAAATATAAGGTTAATTCTTTAAAATATTTAAAAAATACAATTCTAATTTCAAAACCAAAATTTACGAAGTTTTGTTAATCGAAAAACGTAAGTCAGGGCTCAATCGACAATTATTTGCGAATGGATCGTCGTTTCTGTTGAATATGCGTTAAGATTGTTGTTTTGGCTATTTGGATTCTGTTCGCTGTATCGGCATTGCTGTTGTTATTTCGCGCTTTTATTTCTAAATCAATTATTCACTAAATTTGATTAAAATTTTTCTTTCCACTTTATTCGTCTGAAGAGGATAAAGTGTTGTTGTTTTATCCTTTTTATCTTTTACTCTAGTATGAATGACAGTGTTGCTGAATATAACTGTATTGTGGTTGAAGAAAGTGTACTCTACCCCTAAATTGCATTTTTTTAAAATTTACCTGCAACTCGTTAAATTTCTGCAAGTAGCCGGTGAAGCCCCCTCAATGCATTGATCAAACCTTGTCTTTTTGGGAGGAAATAATGTTCTAAAAACATTGAATTTGAGTAAAATTTGACATTTTAACAAAATCATTAGAAAAAATTTGATAAATTTATTTCGCAACTTACTTACCTGCACTGACAAAAATTAATCCTGCTGTATATGATGAACGGCGTTGCCAAACTAATCGCAAGAATCCATACAAATAGCGTCACAATATAAGATGTAGAAGGTTTTTGAAATTTCGTGTAGCAAAGCGAATTGTGATGACATGCAGTAACGTAACGATCTATGGTCATTATCTGTTCGTAAGGAACTCAATTTAATAATTAAGAAAATTTGAAACAGTTAAAAATCAACTTTAGATGATAAATTGCACTTGCCACGAGAAACAGAATAGAAGCGTAGTAATTGATGTAGAGGACTCCTTTAAAAAATTTGCACGCTTCTTCTCCGTATTCCCATTTATTTATTGTGAAATTTGATAGGGTAAACGGAATTGTTATCAAAAATATCAAATCTGCTATGGCCAATTGTAAAACGTACCTATAGTAACAAGCAACATTAATATCTTTACTACAGTATATTTATCTACGCTCAAACAAAAGGCTGATTATTTTATTAGTTCATTAGCACATATTGGACATGCCTGATAATTTAATTCAACTTTTAAATTAATCACCGTTTAGTCGCCAGTAGCAACTACAATTAATCCATTTGTAAATTAGCAAAAGTTTGTTCTTCAAGCTAAATTTTTGTCACGTCTTTACTAGAAAATAAAAACCAAAAAACTGTGTTTTTATTCGTAAACAATGCTTTTTAGTAACATACAGTAATTTATGCATCCATTGAAGTTCAGCAATGGTTTTTTCAAATGTAAAAAAATAACCAATGGGATTTAAAAAAAAACAACTAAAAAAACAAAAGAATTAATAAAGATGTTACCCAATATAAATGTTTAGGTCCACTGGCGTACCGAGGGGGAGGCCATTGTGCCATGGCCCCCCTCAGACCCTAAAAATGAAAAACTGTAAAGCAAAACCAAGCAGTTTTGGCAAAACCAAAGCTGGTTTTTGCGAGTATTCGTGGTTCGCTCTGGATTTCGAAGCATATGCAAACGCTTTTTTGGTTTTCGAAAAGCTTCCGATTTGACCGGTACGAAAATCCGTAGTTTTAGGTGCAATTTTGCAAAATTTTCCCGGGGCATGCCGCTGGACCACCTTATAATGGTCGTGCCTTCGGCACTCCCCAAGTTGATTTGTGACGTCACACGATTGTGAAGAAACTTTGGTCCCCTCGGAAACTTTCTGCGCACGCCACTGTTTAGGTCAGTGATTACCATCTTGTGTGTATTACTAAATGTGCTGTAAAAGGTGATGTCCACTTTCGTTTATTTACCGCGGAACTTTCTGTTCAATATTTTTGCTAGTTTTAACTGATGAGTTGGATCCGGAGCTCCGTAGCTATACATTTTTTAAGAAGCCGTAGCGAGAGTTCTGAGTAGAATTCAAGCAAAGCCAGAGCTAAAGCCGGAAGCAGTCTTTACAAAAATAGAAAGATGCCAGCGGTTCCGATATATACATTAAAAGTTTACTCTCAATCTTCTGCTGATACAATTTGTTTAGAAAAAAGTAATAAAAGTCAAAGGTCTCACTAGAAAATCATTTTATAAATTCTTTTATGCCTTGCGGGTATTTTGCCAAGTAAACCTAGGAAAAATTCCAACTTATAATATTTGTACAATTTTAAGACTGGCTGTGTTGGCTAAAAAATCCAGTTTATCAAAGGTTTTCATAATATCTTAAATAGAAGTTTACCACTGAAATAAAATAACGTTTTACCAGAGTAGAAAAATTTTATGAATAATTTAAAAAAACAGATTTTAATAATTATGTGCAAAAAATATTCACATTTACAGTAATATTTCATGTTTGTAAACAACTCTTTGTTGTCGACCTAACTTGGGTTTACTTTACGGGATGCAATGAAATTTGATTTTAAGACAAATAAATGAAAGTCAAACATTGCTTTTGAAAGATTAATAAATTGGTTGTCTTAATAGAGAGATGCACATTATTTATTGTGTAACAAATGACGTCCGATTGCTCAGTTACAAAGAGGTAGAAAATTTGCTAATTTGCTAATTAACTTGGTGACTTTCTATATAGTTGCTTTTGTTCTTGACGTTCTTGACCACATTTCTCTGCATTTAAGAATGTGTAGAAATAAACATTTTAATTTCATTGATTGAGTTGTGTTATATTTTGTTGTGGAAAGCTCTGTCTTAAATTTAGAATTATACTGAAAATTAATTTATTTTAATTTAACAATTTATAATGGAAATTTTATACAGCTTTAAAAATTTCCAATTGCTTCTAAACACCTAAACCACTTTCTTCAATATATTGGAGTCGGACCAAGTGCCGGAGCTGGAGCAGTGGTATCAAGGAAATCGAGAGATGTAGCTGGCGTAGTTTCAAACTGATGCCTGCTCCGATGCCCTGGTTTTAACTGATGTATGAAAAACACTGAAGGTTTTGTTTGGTTGTGAGATGTCTTGAACGTGATAAGTGTCGTCCAAAAATACTTTTAATGTAATGTTTTTATGGTAGTGCGCTTTGTAATTTTTGTAATGTAAGTGTACTGCTGCTCAAAAAGTTGTGGCGAACACTAAATGACAAGATTCAGTCCACGTCAACAAAAAAACTCAAAGTTAATTTTTTTAAAAATTCAAAACACAAAAAGTTTTATCTGTATCTAAAAAGTACAAAACAAAATGCAGCAATGAAGGATAAACAACAATATCAAAACCCTATAGAGCTATTTCAACAGTTAATATAATTAAAGAATTCAATGCATTTTACATCAGGTCGTAAATCGTGCTGTATATGTGTTCAAGGACAGTATCTCTTAAAGAAATATTTTTTGATATAACTACGTCGTTCTATTTTAGAAAATGCTTCACAATTTTTTATGATTAAAGAACAAACAACTTTAATTTTTAAGTTACAGATACATCGCAAAGCGGACATTTAATTAATGCCCTTGTTGAAACAGAAATTAAGTTAAATTGTTACAAGTATAAATAAAATTGACAATTGTAATAGAAAAAAACTTTAGAATATTGTTGATTTTAAATCGGTAGTTTGGTTTCATCTAGCTTAAATGTGAAGTGCTTAAAATTTTGACTTTTAAAATACTGTATAGTAGTTAAATTTCGTGCTTACCAATGCGTCAAAGACTTTTTGCTTTTTTTTTCAATCAATAGAATCAGTATCACAAGGAAGTTTGCAACTAGCCCCACAACAAATATCAATATCAAAATAATGGAATAAATAATAATTTGAAGATGAAGATCAGAATTCAGATCTATAAAAATATAAATTTGTTTTAATAAAGAACATATTGCGCTAAAATTAATAGTCAATCACTCTTCATAATAATAATATTGAAAAAAACAACTTTTTATTCCTAAAATGTGTCAAATTTGATCTGAGGGTGAAATTTGTGCTGCGATATTTTTTCTAAATCTACCCAATGAACGATGATGCAGATGCACTGATGTGCTAAAAACCAGCTAGAAAAAAATCATGAAATTATAATTAACAGAAAGATGCCAGCCCACGATGCCACAAGTAGCTAATATGTCAATTCAAAGTAAAATATAAACTCATTGTTCAATCAATCAATTTATTTTCAAATTTTTTCAAATTTTAGCGTACGAGTATTTGTCGTTTATAAGATACTAGTGTATAAACAAGTGTTCGAATGTAAAATTTGAAATTTTGGTTCAACCGCCAATGCGAGTGCTAGTAATTTCGCTGCAACTAAAAATAAACTCTATACAGCTGGTTCACAAAAAACATGATTTTCCTGAATCATGCATGATACACTTCTAAAAAAATTTTACTGAGAAAAAATCTTCAATGCGATGTTGATGAAATCGTCGCATGATTAGAGAAAGCTTATTGGCACACACGCACCTTTTAGCAAATTTGAGACATAAGTTATATAGGATGGCTCATGATCCTACAATTACTCTTTAAATTTAGAGTGACTGCTACGTTTTGGAGCAGAGCCCAAAATCAAATTGTCCTGGGTTTAATACGAACTTTCAGAGTTTGATTAAATTTTTAAAAGTTTAACATATCCTGTTGTGTATCAACGAATTTCATTGAATTTCAGTATAGTTTTGTCTATTACAATATCTATTATCGAAATATTATCGCAGATGTATTATCTATATAGAATATACTGAATTAAATTATAAATTACGATGAATATTACCTTTTTATAGTTTATTTGTATATTTTTCCCATTCATAGTGAAGACGTTTTTCAGTCTTTGTCTTACTTTCAAAACCCAAAACGCAGTGTTTAGTCTTACGAGGTAAAGTAAAAAATTTTATTCGATTTTTTTAGTGTTCACACTTGATAATTTAAAGTAAAGATTTTAAAAGACTCTTGTCTGAGTCCTTATTTTTATCCAATTTTTTAAAATAACCCCTTTTTTAAAAAGGTTTTTTATTCTTGGCTTATAGTTTTGTGTAACTTCATTTTTACAAGCAGCCTAAAAGTCCTTTGACTTTGACCGAGCCGCCATGTTTAGGCTCATTTGTTTATAAAAGAAATTTCGTTTGTGTTAAAATTTGTGTGTTAAGTTAATCGCGTGCTCAGGTCTTCTTAGTTGAAATGGGCTTGCCCCAAACACCTTGGGTTACATTTACTCGCTTGCGGAATCATGTCGGACAATCCCATTTGTCCAAGCACAAATGGACTTTTGCTTCTTTATCAAATTGCAAGTGCGGCACCACTAAACAAACCGCATACCACGTCCTAATAACGTGCCCGATACATCAGTCACCACATGGAGCACGAGGTCTGACAGTTTTAAATGACGAAACCCGATGCTGGCTCAACACCATCACTGCCAGCATCTGATTTGGGCAGTACAGCAGCCTTGAGTAGTAAAAGGATAAACCCTCTACCCTGGTTCTGTTTGTATTTAATCCAGAGTGGATGTACATCCAAACGACGACGATAACAACAATTAAGAGGACTAAGGAGGAGGGAATTTAATATAAAATGCTCCAGCTCAAGCTCTGGAGTTAGTCAAGAATTTGAGTAAACTTAGCGGATAAATTGGTGCTGAAATTATTTTTGTTCCGACTCCAACTTCAACTTCGTTTGAATCTTACACAAACATTCCAGCTCAGGCGCAAGCTTTCTTTAAATTTAACACAGAGCTTTAATTTTTACTCAGACTCCTTCAAAAAATCACGGTTCCGGGCTTTGGTTTCAAACCACAGCTCTGGCTCTACAGCTAAGGCTAAAAAGGCACATAGATTTATCGCAAAAAAATAGGTTTAAACTGGATTGGCCCAGATGGCAGGTGCTTTCTCGTAGCCTGGGCTGTGAGACGTCTGTTATTGCTCTCAAATATGACAGACCGAAACCGAACGGAAGGTGTAGCGTCGCCAAGACGCGAACCAGGTCCGTGTTCGCGCGCTAATTAAAGTTCGCTCATGGCGCCTGGTAATTATGCGCGCTGCAATTGTCTTCCCTTTGGCGATCTCTGTTATGGTAACGATAACACGAGACAGTGCTTTTTTTTGGTTTTGACCTTGCTACAAGAAGGTTACTTACTAGAGCCTGCTGGCCGCTTATATCTTTCCCTTTGGAATTTAATAGCCTATTGGCTGAAGTGTTCGGAAAGGAACAAATTTGTTTAAAACTAATCTGATCTAATCTAATCTAATCTAATTTGTTGAATCTAATTTGGTGTTTTATATCTAATCTGGCGTATAATTGTAAAGTCTGGAATAAATTAATATTGTCTGTCCAAGTTCTATTCATTTCTACTTCCGAACTAACAAAGAGTTTAAACAAATTTGTACGAGTTATAGCGAATTTGGCGCAAGTTTATAACGAATTTGGACAAGTTACAACAAATTTGGAAGAATTTAGCAAATTTAATATTTATTGCTTCGACGATCGATTCAATTCAAATAAGATAATTCTAACTGAATAAGAACTTTATAAATTATTTTCTTTGAATAAGAACTTTGAACACATTGCAAGAAGCAGAGTTATTTTCGTTCCATTTGTCTGTGGTGTCAACGGACGCATCTCAATTCAAGTCTTGAAGAAAATTCCTAAGAAGTTGGAAGACCGCAAGGAAAACGGTATTTGAACATTTAAATTTGTCCGCTCCAATACAGAGCACGGAAGGTGTTGAAACTTTAAGTAACTAATTTACTATTGTTAATTATTTATTGTGTCAATTTATATTTGTTTGAACATTTATTACGAATGGAGTCTAATACTCCCGAGATTAACCCGCTTCAAGACGATGTACAAAATGCTATCGAAAGCTTGCGATCTACACTAAACAATAATTATTTAACCGCCGAAAAATTAATGTCGTTGCGTAATCCGGAAATTAAGTCGTTAAACGAGAGCGTTGCTAAAGTAGAAGATTCATACAATGAATTAATGAAAATAATGTCAAGCAATATGACACCTGCGCGAACCATAGCCGATGTAGCAACTAATAAACGCGAGTTTGATGAGCGAATAAGTGACTGGTTCACTCGCACAGGGACTATGGGTTCTAATAAAGATTTTGCCCGTTTTTATGCCGCGCCCACTAGCTCGACTAAATCTAGTAAAAGCTCACGGTCTTCTTCTCTCACCGTTAGGCGACTTCAAGCCACTCTTAATCTTAAAACGGCGCAATTACAAGCTAATCATATGCGAGAACGGGCGGAAGAGCAACAACGTAAGTTACAACTAGATGCGGAAGAGCAACAACGTAAGTTACAACTAGATGCGGAAGAGCAAAAGCGTAAGTTACAACTAGATGCGGAAGAGCAACAGCGTAAGTTACAACTAGATGCGGAAGAGCAACAGCGTAAGTCACGACTAGATGCGGAAGAGCAACAGCGTAAGTCACGACTAGAAACGGAGCTGGAAGAAAGGGAGGCTCTACGCAAAATAGCTCTTGCCGAGTTAGAGTGTAAAGTGTGGGAAGAGGCAGAAAGTAAGGATGTCAAGGGTCCCTCCTTTTCTAATCCAAATCCCTCAACTTTGTTAACTCCAAGTAGTGTAGGAACTCAATTTCCAACCGCTTCTATGGCTACTAAGAGGGTTACTTTTGGTCAAACAGCTGTATCAACAGCTAATACTAGCCGTTCTGGTTACGAGGCGAATAGTGGGGCAACGCCCTTGAATGAAGGTGCTTCTCGTCCATCTTTAGATGCTCCGCAACATTTACCTACCCGATCTTATTCGCCATTTACCAATACGCCCTACCAACCGTGGCTTTACAACGTCGATTATGATAGTATGTTTTTGCCTAGACCTGAATTTCCTAAGTTTAAAGGGGATCCCCTCGAATTCAAATCATTTCTTAATAACTTTGAAACACACCTTGAGCCAAGGGTTCATGATGAACGAACTCTGTTTTGCCACTTGCTTCAACATTGCAGCGAGGATATACAGGGCCAAATAAACCATTTAGCTGGCCAGGAAGCATGCTACCAAAGGGCCAAGCAAAAACTTGTTCGAGAGTACGGATCGCCATGGATCATATCTGACACTTGCTATCAAAAACTTAAGGAATTTCCGGCAATTAAAAGTGGAGCAAGTCGACAATTGAAAACCTTTTGCGAACTACTAGAGAAGACCCTAGAGATAACAAAAGACATTCCCCGATACACAAATCTAGATACTTTAGATACTCTTACCGCCTTGGTAGGAAAGTTGCCTTATAATTTACGAGGGCGATGGGTGAAAAGGTCAGTAGAGATAGAAAAAACTAGGGGCTTTGTAGCGGAATTTTCCGATTTAGTTGAGTTCATGAAACAAGAATCTGATGTTGCTAATTCTTTGTTCGGCCTCAGAACTTTGAATGATAAATCTAACCCCAAGTCCAAGCCCTCTAGCTCTAAAGCAACAGTAGCTTTCTTGGAGGAAGAAAATAAAAGGACGGGTTTAGGATCTTGTTGGTACTGCAAAGATACAAGACATAAGTTGCTGAATTGTGCCAGTTTCTTAAACTTATCGTTAAACGAACGTTATAATTTCGTAAAAACAACGAAGTTATGTCACAAGTGCCTAAGTTCTAAGCATCGGACGCCAGCATGCAAAAGGACGAATACTTGTAAGGTCGATGGCTGTTCTGGAGCATTTCACCATACCCTCCTTCATCGATCTGTCGATAGCAAAAAACTTAATACCTGCGAAAAATCCACATCGACTTCCGACACGATTGAAAATACTAACGTATCTAGCGCTTTACTTAGCAATAAAATTCGTGCTGAGAGTTCTTCTGGAACTGTATACCTATGCGTTGTTCCAGTCCGCGTAGCTCACAAAAATAAAAGTATTTTGACCTATGCATTTCTCGACCAAGGTTCTACCCACACTTTTTGCGACGAAAACCTGGTTAAGACATTAAACCTTAACGGTCCTGAAACCAGCATTCAGATTAAAACTATAAACGGGTCCTCCAAAGTCTATAAAAGTATATTATGCGACTTAGAAGTATCTGCCCTTAATAACGATAACTCGTTTTCTTTAACCAATGTACATTCCATTGAAAGTATTTCTCTGCAACCTAACTCAATCCCACCTAAAAGAGAACTCTCTCAATTTCAACATCTTAAGGATGTAAGATTTGACACTATACCAGGCGCTTCGATTCAAATGTTAATAGGTGCTGACGTTCCAGAAATGTTTTGCGTGGGAAATATACGAAAGGATCGTAAAGGCACACCTTACGCCATCGAAACCCCTTTAGGTTGGTCTCTATTAGGTCCCTCAATGACGCTTTCTTCCCAATCAAACTCCAATGTTAACTTTCTAAGTTGTAAAGATAATGAGCTGCTGCAAGCAACTGAACGCTTGTGGAAGTCAGATTTTGAAAGGGGTACATCAGTATTGAACGTTCCAAACTCTAAGGAGGACAGAGCAGCTTACGACGTGATGGAAACTAGATTATGGCTTGATGGAGGACATTACCAACTGCCATTGTTGTGGAAAGACGAATGTCAGAAGCAGCTTCCAGATAATCTACCTTTAGCTAGAAAACGACTGTTCCATCTGAGGAACCGATTGCTTAAAGACGAGAAGTTGAGAAAGGCATACACAGAAGCGATCGAGTCATACTTGAGTGAAGGATATGCCCAAGAAATTACTGAAAAGGATATTCAAAATGCTTCCACTGTGTGGTACATTCCCCATCATCCCGTAGTTAATCCGAGTAAACCTGGAAAGCTTAGAGTAGTTTTTGATTGTGCGGCAAAATTTAACGGAACTTCTTTAAACGACAAATTAATGAAGGGTCCAGATTTGGCCAATAGTTTAGTTGGTGTCCTTACTCGCTTCAGAAAGAATAAAGTCGCCCTAGTAGCAGACGTAAAGGCGATGTTTCATCAAATTAAGGTAGACCCCCGAGACCAAAACGCGCCCAGATTTTTATGGTGGAACAAAGGAGACCTATATAAAGAACTGAAAGTTTATAAAATGGTGGTACACCCCTTTGGTGCAACCTCATCCCCGAGTTGTGCCAATTTCTGTTTGAAGCAAACCGCTCGTGAATTTGGTCATTTATATCCATCTATGATATCAGGAGCCGTGCTTCATAATTTCTACGTTGACGACTGCTTGGTTTCAGTTCCAACAGTTAAGGAAGCAGTCACGATGCAACAAAAACTCACAGAACTTTTGGCCCGACGCGGTTTTCACTTGAGGAAATGGATTTCTAACGATGACAAGGTGTTGGAATCTATCTCCGAATTAGAAAAATCAAATTTAGTCCAGTTTATGTTAGATAACGGTGTGAAGGAAAAGGTCCTGGGCATTCAATTGCATGTAAAAGGCGATTACTTTACTTTCGACATTCATGTCAACAAAAAATCTTTCACAAGACGAGGGTTGATTTCCATGACAGCAAGTGTTTACGACCCCATGGGATTTGTAGCGCCAGTAATTTTGGAGGCAAAATTATTGCTTCAAGATTTGTGCAAACAGAAAGCTAATTGGGATAGCGTTATCAGCGAAGAAGAAAGAGTTAGATGGTCTCGCTGGCTCGAGGAATTGCCTTATTTAAGTGAGCTTAGGATTCCCCGGTGTTTTACCCAAGTAGCTGCTGCTAGCTATGAGATTCACTGTTTCGCTGACGCATCTTCGTTTGCATACGGCGCATGTTCGTATCTTCGTATAATTGATACAAAGGGTTTTGTCCATTGTTCGTTTCTTTTGGGAAAATCTAGATTGGCCCCAATTAAGTCTATATCAATACCTAAATTAGAATTAACAGCCGGTGTCCTAGCCGTACGCTTATCTTGCTTATTGAAGGTGGAGTTAGACCTACCAATAGTTTCAACTTTCTGGACCGACTCTACAGCCGTACTTCATTGCATAAAAAATAACACCAAACGCTTTCCTGTGTTTGTGGCCAATCGTTTAACAATCATTGAACAAAATACTGAACTTGATTGTTGGCGCCATGTGCCGTCAAATTTGAATCCTGCCGATCTTGCTTCTCGTGGCATACGAGCTAACTCTAACGAAATGAAAAGGTGGTTAAAAGGACCAGAGTTTTTGACAAAGCCCCGCACCGAGTGGCCTACAAATAAGTTGTCAAACCTAACTCCGCCCGAAGAATTTATATCGGCTAAGGAGCAGACTATTTGTTCAGCCTTGGAATCTCGCTTTACAGGTGAGCTAAACTCAATAGATAAACTCATTAATCGCTGCTCTAATTTATACAAACTGAAGCGTTTGACGGCCTGGATTTTGAAATACAAATTCTTCTTGCAGAATCGCAACAGTTTTGATTGTAAATTGAAAATCCTTAAACAGATTACTGTCGAGAACTTGCAAAATGCAGAAATTGAACTTGTTAAATACACCCAGAGGCAGCATTTTCCATATTTGTTTACGAAAACATCTTCACATAGATGGCCTTTATTCATGCGAAAGATTAACCCTATTTTTCTTGACGGAGTAGCGCGGGTAGGTGGCAGGCTCGCACAACTTGATATTGACGTAGACATAAAACATCCAATAATTATGCCTCAATGTTCTCATTTGACTGAGTTAGTTATAAGACAGCATCATGACAAACTCGGCCACGCAGGCACTAGTCATACCTGGGCCTCGTTACGACAGCGCTTTTGGGTTGTCAAAGGTGCAGCTGCTGTCCGCCACTCTATAGGTCAATGCATAAAATGTAAAAGACACAATGCTTCGGTAGGCAAGCAGTTGATGGCTGATCTTCCGAGCTGTAGGGTACAGACAGACAAGCCACCCTTCTATAAAGTAGGCGTTGACTACTTTGGTCCCTTTTTGGTTAAGCAGGGAAGAAGCCGGATCAAAAGATACGGATGCATATTTTCATGCTTGACAACAAGAGCAGTGCACATCGAGGTGGCTAGTGACCTATCTACAGACTCCTTTATAAATGCATTGAGAAGATTTATAGCCAGAAGGGGTCAACCCGATGAGATTTTCAGTGACAATGGCACTAACTTTGTAGGCGCCGAACGTGTTTTGCGCGAATCACTTCAGAATCTACAACAATCAAAATTGAATAATTTCTGCCTTCAGTTAGAAATTAAATGGCGCTTTAACCCTCCCTATGCAAGTCACATGGGTGGCGCATGGGAGCGAATGATACGCTCAGTGCGCAGAATTTTAAATGCATTAACTCAGATGCAGACATTGACCGAAGAATGTTTAGTAACTTTAATGACTGAGGTGGAGGGGATTTTAAATTCCAGACCTTTGGTCCCATTAATGCTCCATGATTCTGAATAGGAGCCTTTAACCCCCAATCATCTGCTACTGCTAAGAGGCAATCCTAACTTACCGCCTGGCACGTTCGACACAAACAGTTGCTACACACGCAGGCGTTGGGCCCAAATGCAATTTTTAGCCAATCAATTCTGGCGACGTTGGGCCAAAGAATTTCTTCCAAATCTTTTGCAGCGGCAAAAATGGTTCAACCGCAATAGAAATTTCGAAGTAGGGGATGTGGTATTACTAGTTGAAGACATGCAACATAGATCAAATTGGGTAGTGGGGAGAGTGATTCGAACCTTAACTGATAAGGAAGGCCTTGTGCGAGTGGTCCAAGTTAAGGCGCGCAATACCGTATTAACTAGACCCGTTACGAAATTGTGTTTAATTGAAAAAACGGCTCAGTAATTTGAGTGAATTTACGTTGCATTGTTTATTTGCTATTTATGATAATTTGTTTACGAAGACTACGTTGAATAGTGTAATTTTTGTTTATTCTAAGTTCAATCTCCATTTGTGTTATTAATTTGATGTGTATTTCTGTTGGATTTACTTTATTTGTGAACTGCTGTTACCGCCGTGTTGACGACGCCTTTGTAATGTTTAAAATGTTAACGTAACATTTTGGGGGGAGTGTAGCGTCGCCAAGACGCGAACCAGGTCCGTGTTCGCGCGCTAATTAAAGTTCGCTCATGGCGCCTGGTAATTATGCGCGCTGCAATTGTCTTCCCTTTGGCGATCTCTGTTATGGTAACGATAACACGAGACAGTGCTTTTTTTTGGTTTTGACCTTGCTACAAGAAGGTTACTTACTAGAGCCTGCTGGCCGCTTATATCTTTCCCTTTGGAATTTAATAGCCTATTGGCTGAAGTGTTCGGAAAGGAACAAATTTGTTTAAAACTAATCTGATCTAATCTAATCTAATCTAATTTGTTGAATCTAATTTGGTGTTTTATATCTAATCTGGCGTATAATTGTAAAGTCTGGAATAAATTAATATTGTCTGTCCAAGTTCTATTCATTTCTACTTCCGAACTAACAGAAGGGTATCCACTTATTCCGAAATTCAGCGTGGGTCTGCTAATCAGCAAACGCTCTTTTCAGGATAGGCAATGCCTGGAAAAAACTGCCTTTTTCAGGACACATTACCAACAAGTTCCGAAGACCCACTATTCCTCAGCTGAACATCAAAGGCCTGACTGCATAAAAGATGAACATTCTTCATTACCTTGCTATGCAGTTATAGACATTCGTCATCCTTCTACAGGAAGCCCACTGCACTGATGCAGAGAAGTTGTTAGTTCCAAGCTACCAACTAGCTAAGTCTTCTTTATGCAGGAAGCATAGCCTTGCCGCGTTTGTCCACGAGTGACTAATGTTCATGCTTTTGGACCAATCTCCACCGACATCGGAGATCGAGTAATTGTGTGTGGACGTTGATGGTTATAAAATAGTCAACATCTACAAACCTCCACCAACACGATTGCGATCTCCGAATCTCCCAGTGTTTTCTCACCCTTGTCTTTATGCTGGCGATTTTTTAACTGTCGTCACGCTGATTGGGATTACGATATAACAGTCCGGACCGTGAGTGCTTGGCTGGCTGGGCAAGTATTAATTGTCTTGCCTTCCCATACAACACCAAGGACGCCGCCAGGTTTCACTCCGGTCGCTGGAGCACTGGCACCAATCCAGATCTAGCTTTCGCTAGCGTAGGTCCTAACAGTCGCTTACCGGTTAGACGAGTCCTTAAAAAGTTTTCCAGGTCACAACATCGACCTTCGCTTATTACACCATCAAGGTTTACTCTGGCAGTGCTAAGCATGCCTGTAAAGCGATGGAACTTCCGCAAAGCCAAATGGAGTCGT
This sequence comes from Diplosoma virens, assembly GCA_963680785.1. Taxonomy (NCBI): domain Eukaryota; kingdom Metazoa; phylum Chordata; class Ascidiacea; order Aplousobranchia; family Didemnidae; genus Diplosoma; species Diplosoma virens. The sequence continues at coordinate 10,761,794 of OY796892.1, forward strand.
TACATTGCTTTGACGAATAAATTCGCAAAGACCTTGTTGCTGCCTGATTCACTTGTTTTGGATGTAGCTTATCAGGACTTCTGTAACATCATCAAGAAAGCAGCCAAAAAGACTATTCTACGCGGGTATCGAAACAATTATATTTCTTGTTGGGATGCAGAGTGTGAATCCCTCTATAGAACTTTTTTGCAGTCTCCTCAGGGAGACAACTCAAGTTTGGCTGCTACAGCTCTGCTTGCCAAGCTTGACAGTAATCGGAGAGATCGATGGTCTGAGGCAGTTTGGAGCATCGACTTTTCACACTCTAGTCGAAAAGCATGGAGTACTTTGAACAACCTTACTGGTAGGTCACGACACTCTCCTCGTCACTGTCCTGTCTCAGCTGATGCTATTGCATCTCAGCTGGTCAGAAACAGGAGATACAAAGTTGTTGACCGCAAGTGATCTCGACTTGTCTCTCAAGAAGTGTCTGACCTTTGAAGGCCCACAACACCAGACACAGTAAATATCTCTGACAATTTTTTACAGAGAGAATTTACTGCTGTCCTTCAACATTTAAAACCAAGTAAAGCTCCGGGACCTGATTCCATCTTCTCAGAGCTTATATTCCATGATGAAGCTACTTAGAAGTCCTGGTTACGTGACTTCCTTTCTTCCTGTTTGCGCCGACTCAAAATTCCCAAAATCTGCAGAAGAGCGCTTGTAGTAGCGATCCCATAGCCAATGAAGCCCGTGGGAAAACCAAAGAGTTATCGACCAATATCTCTGCTCTGTGTCCCCTACAAAATCCTCGAGAGGCTTATCTACGTCCGTGTAGAGCCATAAATTAATCCACTGCTCCCTAAAGAGCAGGCTGGATTTCGACCCCGGAAGCCCGTGGGAAAACCAAAGAGTTATCGACCAATATCTCTGCTCTGTGTCCCCTACAAAATCCTCGAGAGGCTTATCTACGTCCGTGTAGAGCCATAAATTAATCCACTGCTCCCTAAAGAGCAGGCTGGATTTCGACCCCGGAAGTCAACCGTAGATTAAGTTGTTCTTCTGACCCAGAGCATCAAGGATTCTTTTGAGGCTAAGAAGAAGGCCGGAGCCATATTTGTCAATCTGACAGTTGCTTATGACATTGTCTGGCACCGTGTTGTTACCTGCAAGCTGCTGAGGCTTCTTCCGGATAAGCACATGATCAAAATGATCATGGAGCTTGTCCGAAACCGAAGTTTCACCCTCCCGTGACAGCAAGCAAAGCAGGTTACGCCGCCTTAAAAACGGTCTTGGTTCCCCTCCTATTTAACATCTATACGTACGATCTGCCTTCCATGATCTTCAGAAAGTTTGCTTATGCTGATGATCTAGCGTTGTTGCACTCTTCTGGAGACTGGAAAAATTTGGAGGAGACTTTAAGCCAAGACATGTCTATGCTTTCAGCATATCTCCAGACTTGGAGGTTGAAGCTCAGTCACACTAAGACGGTCACGGCAGCCTTTCACTTAAATAACCGAGAGGCCAAACGCAAGCTAACATTCTACAACAATGATAGAATTTTACCGTTCTGTCCAACCCCTACTAACCTTGGGGCAAAACTGGACAGATCGCTCACGTTTCGTCATCATTTAGTGGCATTGCGCAAAAAATATCCTCGTGTGTCACCTTGCTGGAGGCGACTTGTAGACTCGGGATGGGGTGCTGATGCCAAAACACTACGCATAGCCGCCTTATCTCTGGTCTACTCAACAGATGAGTACTGCGCGCCAGTCTGATGTCGCAGTGCTCACACTCGCCTTATCGACAGTGTTTTGAACGACGCCTTGCGCATAGACACTGGATGCCTGTGTCCCACTCCAACAGACCATCTACCCATACTTTCAGGCATCCAGCCAGCTGAGCGTCTCCGACTGGGAACGACACTCTCCTTGGCTCACCTTGAATTTCTGGACCCTGATCACATCTTGCACGGTCTTTTAAGGGGGTCCTTAGATGCTCGCCAAGTGAGACTAAGATCTAGGCGCCCATTTGTTTCAGCTGCGTGGAATCTTTTGGACAACCTTGCTGGACTTGACATCTGCGCTTCTGAGTGGACAAATCATAAACGGAATGCGGAGTACTGTGAAAATGCTTCCAGGCTCCGTGTTTTTATGCTCAGGACCAGTGCCAGGCCTGTTGAGATGGACTTGTCCCGAGCACCTTGGGTTAAGCTCAACCGCTTAAGAACTTGTGTTGATCGATTCCATTCGTCCATGCACAAATGGGGTCTCGCTCCTTCACCGAATTGCGAGAGCGGCGTCACTGAACAAACCACAGACCATGTTTTAATAGCGTGTCCCATACATCGGGCACCATATGGAGCACGAGGTCTGACGGTTTTGGATGACGAAACTCGATGCTGCCTTAATAACATCACTGCCAGCATCTGATTTGGGCAGTACAGCAGCCTGGGGTAGTAAAAGGATAAACCCTCGGCCCCAGTCCTGTTTGTGTCTGACCTGGAGTGGATGCCCTTCCGAATGATGACGACGACGACAATAGGTTTAAATTAAGTACTTAGACAATTTTTGGAACAAATTAATTAATTTTTAAAAGAGCACAGATATAATGGCAAAAATGTATAAAAAACAAGTTTTTTTCTTATAGCTTGTTTCACTATTTTTTGGTAAACTGCTATAAACGTTGAAGAGATGCATTTCAACACACATTTCCTCCGTTTTGCGCCCTTGCACAAAGTTTTATATCGTATGTCTGTAAAATTGTATATCAGCTTTAAGCTTTTATTTTCAATTCTATACTAAGGTCCTTTGTTTTTAACATTTCTTTTATGCGTATAGCTGTGTTGGAATCAAAGCTTTTTATTGATCTACGATTGAATAGTTTCTCGTCTCATTAAATTGCAAGGGTGTTTCTGAACAACACAAAAATCGAAATGCAATCATGAACAATAACAAGATTTCTCAGTTTAACACAATACAATGACGCGGTACTTTAATTCAAGGCATTCCTGCAAGCTACAGCTAAAAAAGCTCCCAACAAAAACTTATTTTTTTAATTGATTAATGAACAGGGAGTCATTGTTTTAAAAGATTTTAAACTGCTAAAAAATATTAATACTTTATTTGGACCAAAAAATGGTTATGGTACAAATGTCGCTTTATACGAGTATTATTTTGCAAAATTTAATTAAACTTACATTTTTCGTCCATTGGCGCAGCTTGAAAACCAAACAAAATAGACAACTAATTGCAATTTATATAATCAAAGTTAAACAATAATTTAAAACTTTATCCGTTTATAAAACTACTCTATAGATAATAAAAAATCAACCTGTGTTTTAAACAGAGCAAAATATATTTTCGATTGGCAACAAATGATGAAATTTTATCATAAATCTATGAACACTTTTCAAAAGTTTTCTAATGAGTTTATTCCAAATGACAAACAGCCTATTAAAGACAAAAGCTTTACCAAAAATAGATGATCGAAAAAATTATTAAGAGAAGAGTTTTCGAAATTTAAAACCATACAAAGTTAAACGTGACAGAAGATATTTCGCCAGCTGCAAAATACACTTCTCAGAACAGCTTTTGAGTCATGCGGCTCTGAGAGCTAATTTGTACAGTTAAACAACCAAATTTTAAATTAAAAAAAAAGTTAAACTTATTTTATTTAAATATTTGCAAAAACAAGAACAAAATTTGTCTTTAATATTATTTTGATTTTTAAGTGATCAATAAGTAGGAATAAAAAAATAGATTTTTTATCAATCAAGGTAATCAATCACAGCAAACATTTGTAAACTTTAAACATAAAGTAGCTATTTGGTTTATAGACTGCAAGAAAACCAAAGCTTGAGTTTTACAACTGACACTAGTCCATCCATCTAAGAGCTGAAACGTCGTTAAATGAGGTAATTGATGTATTTTGAACACATTCAGCCAAATAACAAAGATAAAAAAACATTGTTTCAAAAAAGAAAAAAGTCAAGAGCTTATTAACCCGTAAAGGCGGAAATGTTAGCTCACTATGACTAAAGCATTCTGCCAGGGTCAATAAATAATTTTTTTATCTTATTTATATAATCCTAAAATAGTACTGATCGATACAGCACGAATAAGACCCTATGGCAGTGCTTCTTAATCGTTTTTTGCGGCGACCCAAATGTAAAGCGAAAATAGAGAGCAAAACTTTGGTGACCTGTTGTATTAATGGAATCGAATTATACACGTCAAAGGACTGTAATTTGTTTTATTGTTGTATCTTTGTTATACGTTTGCATTGTTCAGTAATGAAGAATGATTTTTGTTATCAGAATTATTTAAGTTGAATTTTTTGTATTATTTTTCAGTTTAGTTGTTTTTTATGTAGTGTATGTTTAACGTTTATTTATTCGTCTTTTATTTCTTGCAGCGTCTTAAGTAAATTGAACATTAAATTTTGTTATTAAGTTTTTTTTTATTTAATTGTTTAAATTTATGACCCAATCTTTTTCACAAACTTTTTGCATGCATAAAAAGTGAACTAAACAAAATAAAATTTAACTTGAGCTTAACCATGCTGTTCTACATAAATGCACAAAATTATCATAACCCTATAAAGAAATCGTTAAATATTGTGCTATAATATAATTTGAGGGCTTAAGGCAGTGGTTTTCAACCGCTGGGCCACACTAGTGTTTTCAGTGGGCCACAGAGCATAAATCAAAATAAAAGCAATGATCAAAATATCGGAAACAAATTCCAAGCGAGGACCTTTTTTATGTTTTTGGGAAGAAAATTGAGAAATGGCAGACAAATTCCAAATGAAGACCTTTTTTTTCGAGATCACCAGTTTTGCGACGGAAATTAAATTTTGTTGATCCAAGTGGGTCGTTAAGTTACCTTGGGTTGAAAGGTGGGCGGGATGAAAAAGGTTGGAAACCACTGGCTTAAGGAATGTGCTACAGTTTGGTAACTGAATTTTTTTAGAAAAAAAGTACTTTTAAAAGCAAATCTTATATTCTGTAGCATGTCTTTTGTTTCAAAAAAGAAAAATTTTAGACGGAGGAAATAGTTTTCAAAAAAATGTAAGATTTGTATTTGTTTAAAATCCAGTTTAGCTCTTCTAATTCTAAACTAAAAGACCAGTTTAATCTTAAAAAACACAACAATCAAAGTATATCTTTTAAAAGCACAGTTTAACTCAAATGTTTCGTCTGTTACATCGGGTGGACTTCTCAAGTATGAACAAAGATATATTTTTTTCATTTTATCTCTATATTTATCCTCCGGACTCGTCTCCAGCGTCTCCGTCACTTTCGTCGGAGACGCTGTACATAGGGCAAGCAACTATCCGGAGCTGCTTTCGGAGATGCCAAGATATTGCTGTCCTGTTGATATTTTTTATTTTGTTTTTTTAGTTTTATAGATATGTGACTGAAATTCGGAGCTGCTTGCAAAGACCACCAAGCGAGTTAAAGTTCCGTAAAGTGCCTTTCCGAAAGACATTACAGAATGGCGCAAATAGGTTTTGAACCGAGACCATGTCAATCACAATCACAGGGCTCTTAACCACTCGACCACGCTCCCGACAACTCGCATTTGATTAATTTAGTTGTTTTGATTTGTATTTTTTTAGCGTGTACAGCGATATTTGTCTTTGTCTTATTTGTAAGATATATTGCTGTTATGAAAGAGTATAACAAGCATCGGCAATACGAAACAATTTATGGAGATATATATATGATGTGTAATGGCGTACAGGGGCAATGTTAACCCTAATTTGCCTAAAGGGGGGGCCCCTTTATATAAAAACGTTATAACTCTAAAGTTTGGATGATAAAAACCTAAAATTTATTTCTGAATAATTTGGTATTTTACTTGAGCAAATCCGATGGGTAGTTTTAGTGTAGCAGGCTATTTTTTTGACTTACCTCATGATTTTTATACACTTTTTGTGTACTAAAATTATGAGATAAGTCAAAAAACGTTTTGAACGTCTTGCTGTGTTTGTCAAGATTGCTGCGTCACGTAGTAGTTATTTGTTTTTGCAGCAGAGCGTGAGTAATCCGATTATGTCCCAAAACAAAACAATCAACAAAAATTTGAGGATCTCCAATTTATGCAAAATAATAAGAGACTAATAGCAAATATACTAAAAATAAAAACATTCGACTAAACCAGAATAAATTTTTTCCAACATATCAAAAAATTAACTGCGCAGCTACTGACTGTCTGTTAAGAGTATTGGACATGTAAACTTAGAGTCCTCCGAGGACCCCCTTAGGTAATCAACAGAAAAAAACATTCTAGGTAAATAAGGGTTAAAAAAGAAAAATTAAAGCAACTATATTTATCATTAACCACATAAAAAATTTTCTTTGTCGATAGTATAAATTGTATAATTTGTCGGCAGCGTAGTCGAATGGTTAAGGCGCCGTGCAAGTAATCATCATGGTCTCAGTTTAAAACCCACTCGTGCCATTCTGTTGTGTCCTTGACAAAGATACTTTAGGGTACTTTTTCCTGCTTGGTAATCTTGGCTAGCAGTTCTAAATTTTATTCATACCTCTATTAAATTACAAGCGGACAGCAATATCTTGGCATCTCCGGAAACAGGTGACGGTAATTGCTTACCCTATGTATTAGCGCCTCCGTTGCTTTCCTGTAAGTCAGGAGGATAAATATAGAGATAAAATAAAATAAATAATTAGTCTTACAAAGAGACTGTAAGAGAATTTCGACTTTCGCGAAAGAATAACCAAATCATCACCCTCGCCCTTAAAAAACATTCTTTTTAAAAAACATTAAAGTAACTTTTGTCCTAATCATAAAAAATTGCTAAAGGCATAAGGCTTGTCTTTTAATACAGTTGTTTGTAGGATGACAAATTCAGCTGCCAAAGTTGAAAAACGTTTCCAATTTTATTTATTTATTACTATAGGGCTATTTTTTGTACATTACCTTTTGTTGCACCTAACGAAGTGAGCAGTAATTTATGAAAGCTAGTGTGATTAAAACACTCAGTCAACTTTACTGCAAATATTAGTTTTGATTCGTTTCTGATTGATTTTATTAGTTGAACACGGCTTTTCTTTCTTTATCTTTTGGCTACAGTGAGACAAAAATCTCAGTTATCTCGTACATTAGTGATTTACGATCATAAACATTACTAAAATGTGTTCTTTTGCGAAAAAATTAATTTGTAAAAAACTTTAACATGCATTTAAAAAAATAACTTTATGCATAACGTAAATAATTTTTCATTTTTACTTTTATTTTATTTCGTCTTGACTCGCAAGAAAGCGTCGGAAGCGCTATTTTTAGAGCAATCATCAAGCGATTGCATTGACCTGCTTTCGAAGATAACAAGATTTTGCTGTCTGGTTGAATTTTTTATTTGTTCTTTAATTTTTATTAGAAATATAACTAGAATTTAGAGCCGCTTCTAATGCTCTTAACTATTCTAACCCTCATAATGTTCTTAACTACTCCATAAGCTGCCTTTATACTCGCATAATAAACACACATTTAGAGACACGTTTTTTTTTCAGTTACATAAGGATATTATTTCGTTTTTACCAAATTTTAAATTGGCAGACATTCTGACCATATAAATCGAGGATTTTTAAACAGAAATTGCGCACTCCGGGGTGAGAGTCACCAAAAGTTTCTCGGAGAGGCTTAAAGTTGGTGGAATATTGTAAAACATATAAAACTTGTATTGCTGATTCAAAACTTATACAGAAAAGAAGGGCGAAAAGTTTTAAAATTGATTATAAGGAATCGCATCCCCAAAGTTTTAGAATATCTAGTGTAATTTGCAGAAACCAAATAGTAAAAGTATTTATAACTGCTCAAAAAATTGCAAAAATAAGCAAAAAAAGAGTTTTTTTATTTAAGATTTGATGAGGTAAAATTTAGACTTATAAATTCAATAAAAAAATCCCCAGGAATAGAAATTTTGGTTATGTAAGTTTCGTGAGGTAAAAAAGCCCAAAAAATAGGCTGATAACCGAGTACGATTCCACCTGCAAGCGTCCAAAATGAGATTTTTATGAAAGATCGACCATGCTGCTTTAACAAAGTTTGCGATTCAAAATCAATGAATATCAAGCGGCTAATTTTTCTACTTGAAACCTCAGATCTTAATTTGTTTGGTTAAATTAACAAAATGTCTCAGAAATGGCCCCACAAACAACTTTTATTTTTCAAACCAGTGTAAAGAGACATGTCAGACGCCAAATCCAGATTGCTCAACCATGTTAAAAAACTTAGTAAGTTGAAAAAGGTGGTGAAGATTGTGATGTGTAGCAGCTTAATCTTTAATTCATAACTCTGTTATCTTGACAATTCAACTGTGAAGAAAGAAGAAATTTTAATTATTAACTTTCGGATGAGTCAAGTTTTTTAATGACGACACATAGCAATAAGTAATCATTCTTTGCATGTTCCCTTTTAATATAAAGTAACAAACTTTTTTGTTTTAAGATAGGCGCACAAGAGCATCGATTTACAGGTAAATTATATTCAAAGCAGCTTACTGTCTGTTTCTGGCTGTCACAAATTTACCCAAAAATCCGGAAGGACCAATTCAACTAGGTAACCTAAATACTTGCGCTGAAGTAAAGCTGTATCTTTATTTTTATTTTATCCCGGCTCTAGAAACAGTTCGCCGCGAGACTTAAATATTTAATATAGTTAGTTCTGGTTGATAATGATTGGATTCGTTACAAAACTTCTCTCTACAAATAGGAAAAAAACACAACTTCTAGCTATAAAGAATATATTATTCACAAAATCAAAAGTACTTAATCAATTTTCGTAAAACGACTCTCAAGATTCATCAAACTTCAAAGCAATTCACAGAGCCAACAACTGCGAATAATCACCCATCAACTTCATACTGATTAACTTTAAAAATAAATTAGCACCCGGCTGGCTTATAATATTAAACTTGTATTTCGTCCGTCACACAGGCTAAAACAATTCTATTTCACTATAGAATTAATTTCCAAGGCGTCAACACTGACCCTTAAATAACTTAACATGGTCACACAGGCAACAGTAACACAAACTTATTCTAGACACTTTAAGAAAAAATGAGTGATAAAATTTTCAACATTATATACAGGGTGTTTCAAAAACTTTGACATCATTTGACATGTAAATATTAAAAAAACTACACAGTCGAATCAAATGAAATTCAACAGAGACCAAAACAAGTTTTATTCCTGAAAATTTGAATAAGAAATTCAAAGGCACCTGAATTTTATGAAAGTTTTTACAAATGTTCAATATGCGCACCGCCTGTGACACGGCACATATAAAGTCGGTACTCCGGCTCCTCCTAAACATTCTGCAGCATGTCGTGGGTAACAGTCTCCAGTGCGGTCGTGTTTCTTTGTTAACTACCTGTCTTGTAGGAGAGTTGAACTGGAGATTGTTACACAAAACATGACTTGTTTAGACTTTTTTGTATATATGGCCGTTTTACTTGATCAAATATTTCGAGATTTACACTACTCTTTCCTTTCTTTGTTGTTCTTTAGTCATTATTTTTATTTTTTGAAGCAATATATGTTACATGTAAAACTCGCTCTTTATTTTTGAAAACTTGCTCTTTATTATCTCCAAGGATTTAAGATGCGCTTTTGACCCTTTTGATCAGTGGTTCCCAACCTTGTTTTATGTATTTATTTATGTGGTTCCCAAATCTTAGCTACCTGTTTTGAAACAAGTGTGTATACAAAACCTACCTTTACTGGACAGTACTTACGTTGGGAATCTTTCAGTCCCACTAAACAAAAAACAAACCTTATATCAACTTTGGTACACCGGACATTAATGATATGCACGAAATCTAAACTAAACGAAGAAATTAAGCATATCAAGAACATTCTATTGGACAATGGTTATCCTGAATTGATTATTGACTGCAACATTTCCAAGAAAATTGCTCAGTTTTCTATGCCCAAACGATTTGGTCCTGAGAAGTGTCCCGTATATTTGAGAGTTCCTTGGATAGGGAAAGCTTCCACTGGTCTTGATAAAAACGTCAAAACGGCTGTTGAAAGCTGCTATGGCTCCGTTACCACCACAGTTGTATTTACATCCAAACGCATGTTGCCTGTAGCCTGCAAAGATGTTTTACTTACCACGCTGAAAAGCTCCGTTGTTTATGAATATTCGTGCCACTGTGACAGTAGGTACGTAGGACGAACATCACAGCGACTACAAGATAGAATCAAGCAACATGTTCCTAAATGGCTACAACAGCAAGCGAAGCGCCCTACACGATCTCAACCTGGCAGATCTTGTAAGCTAAAACGTAACAATCCAGATTGTGACTCGGCCATAGGACAACACTTGCTTGATAACGAGCAATGTGCTGCAAACTATAACGACAGGCGTTTTAAAATTCTTGCTGTGGCACGCAACTCGTTCCATCTGTGTCTACTCGAGGCAACTTTTATCAAAACCAAACATCCGGTTTTATGTAAACAAAAGGAATTTGTTTACACATTAAAACTTTTCAAATAACCTAAGTTGCGAGTAACAGTGTTTCTCCTTGGTAATTGCACATAGTGCGTTTCTCCTTTCCGAGATTACACTGTATTGCACCACACTGCTTTGATTTTGTGCAATTGTGCCTTTCTCCTTTCCGAGACTGCAGCACCTTTCTCCCAACTGTTGAGACTATAAATACCTTGATTTTCTCTGGTTCGTCCCATTTTGACGCGATTGCCATGATGAGAGCGTCACGAAAAGCTTATGGCTCCGATAAAATCGATTTTGTTTAAAGCGATATTAAAATTCTGTACCACAAAGAAGCTCTTTAAACAAAGTTTTTTGACTTGTGAAGAAGCTGCTCACGTTGGTTATTGGATTTGCATTCAATGCGTCGAGTAATCGTATCATTACTAAGCTGCAATTTTTTAGCTTTTAGTTGAATACTTGCAGAACAATATTCTTCAGCAAACATAACAATAGCTTGCTTCATAATTTCACGATCTGAATACGGTTTCATATTGCAAGCAAGTAGATGGCTCACTTTGTAAGATGTCTTAGTTATTTCTTCGGATTCATTACACTTGAACATACTCGTTTGCTGCTTTCGTGCTGACTTAAGTGACTCCAACTTTCTTTTCCTTGATTCTTCTTTATAGCAATCATACTTTGCTGAATGTATTTTGTAATGTCTCTCCACATTAAAAGATTTAACACTACTTATCACCACAGGGCACAAAAGGCAATGTGCTTGTTATCTACTTCAATTTGAAAATATTTCTCTTCCCAATCATTTAAAAACGTCCTGTTTTCTTGTTGAAAAGTGCGAGATTTTTTTGGAGGTTCCCTTGGCATTTTGTTTGACTAACTAACAGCTAAATTTTTTTTCAAAACTACCTTAGCCCTATTCTCCTCAAGCTTTTTCGAGCTATTGACTCCTCAACGACCGGACTTCAGAAGCCCACCAAATTAACGATTTATAACTCAAAACTACTTAAGCTATCTTTATGAAATTTAAGCAGAGTAAAGGTCAGTTATTTAACTTTTGTTAGAGCACAAAAGTTTTTGAAAATTTATTTGATAAAGTATCCAAAATTGAAATTTAGTAAGGTCACTTCAATTTTTACGTTTCGACACTCATTTAACTAGCGTGAAATGCGATTGTAACGGTTTCGCTGTTGTAACAGTCGTAAACTTAATTAAAAATTAGACGTAAAAAGTGACGTCAACGCGCATGACAATTACAAACAATGAAGAAGCTAAGAAAGCTTGTTTTACTTTTTGAATGATCGAAATATGAAAAATATTTTAGAGCAGTTTCATTTACTTGCTCACATGTTTTGTCTACATGTTTTTGTGGTTACTAAAAGTTATTGCTGCTTTTTTTAAAAATGGATAAAAAAACGAAAATAAATTTTTTTTTTACGCAAAAGAATTTAAAATTGGCTATGTTTTGATATTTAGCAGTTTTAAAATATCGACTTACAGATATTATAAAACCAACAAAATTTTATCTGTTATATATCACTCTTTACATGCACATCGTATTTCACCGTCGCAAAAAGAGTTTTTCAATTATTGAAATGAAACTACGCCATTGCATTACTTTACAAAAAAACATTGAAAAAACAATATTACTCTATATAACTGTTACCGTTAGTCATAGAACATATCTCGGCATCGATCAATGCATAAAACCAAATTTGTAAGCAGTGCCGCAAAAATGTGGAAGAGACGCATGTTTGACACTGATTTCGTTAAATCTGATAAATTTGTCTTTTAAATTGATAAATTTCTTTTTTAAAGGCATCAATTTTTCCAATTTGGGAAAATATATCTGAACTTTTCCCTTGAAGACTGGTGTTGAGTATAATGTTGAGTATAATCAACGTATTGAAGCAAGAAATCACTTTCCTTACAAAACAAGGAACCCTAGCGGAACCCTTAAAACTCACGGAACCCCTTTAAATGCTTTGCGGAACCCCTGTTGAAGAGCACTGCCCTAGGCATAGCGCCTCCGCCGCTTTCCTGCGAGTCAGGAGGATAAATATAGAGATAAAAATAAAATAAAAAAAATTAAATTAAATTAAATAAACACAAAGGCCATTGTAATTACTTTGAGACCTAAATGTTAAGTCGAAAAAAATAAAAAATTTGTAAAAAAAATGAAAAGCAAAAAAGATTTAGATTTCTGCTTTTTGAGATTTAGAAATTTTTGCTCCAAGATTACTTAAAAATTGCTTTAATTTTTACATTTTAATTATCTAATTTTGATTTTATGGCATCAGTAAAGCATTGAACTAAAACATTGTGTAAAAACAGAGCTAATTTTCAAGTCAGTTGGTGCACTTTTCTATAGTTCAAAAAGTTCATATTTGTGACTCAATGGTATAAAAACTATCTCATTTTAAAGAGATTTCTTACACTACTCAGCAATCCAAAACGTGTACCACTAAAAAAAATAAAACTTTTCAAATAAATCCCAATTGGTGCCATTAAGCGTCTATTACATTTGCTATAACAGCTCTATAAGCATCAAGACTGCTTTGCATTGTAGCCTACTATTTTGTTATTGCACAATATACTGCATAAAATTTTGAGCGTGTAGCAAATTTATTTCTATCAAAAGTATAAACCTGAAAGAATTAAAATCATTTTCTCACGTTTGGCTTATTTTTAAACTGAAAAAAAGAACAAAAAACATTTGATTTGAGGTAAATCTCGTGCAATTTATCATTGTTTCCTCTCCTTCGCGCGCGCTTATAGTTAATTTATGATTTAATAAAATAGTGAGGTACTGAAAAGTTGTATAGTATGTAAAAAAAGTAAGGATAAAAATTTTAAGTGGTCTTTATAGCTTGGGGTTTTACCATAAAAACCAAATGTTAATCTCCGAAATCTACAGCGCTCATTTTTGCTGTCAAAATTTACGTAAAAGCATTTAAATCAATAAAAGAAAATTTTACACAGTTTTACAGTTGTCCACCAAAGTAAACATTTTTTTCTATTCAATCGTAATCCGTCAAATTCAAGGGATAAATTTTTTGGTCTTCAGTTCACCTTCACAGCACAAATTTTTTTAAAAGTTACTTTTAGTCTTCAAGTTAAACAATGCTTTTTCGGATCTTCGTTAAAACTAACTGAAGTTAAAATTTTTGTATTTTTTGCAATTTTGACAACAGCACAATAGTTTTTACTTTATCACCAAGAAGTAAATAACTTAGTGCTGTCCAGTACAACTTTCGGGTAAAAAAATAATTACCGATATGGCGTACGGGAAAGAGTTTCGTCACTGTGTATGCTTGATCCAAAATAAATCAAAAAACTTAAACTGGTTTCAAAACATTTTCATTGAAAAATAACTTCCAATGATGACTATTTCTTTCGCTGTTTGGTCGGCTTATTAATATTCAACAATCTGATTTTCTGCCATTTAAAAAAAACAGTTATGTAACAATAAGTGACTTGCTATAAGAAATTATATTTTCATTTCGACATATTTTGGTGCTTTAAGTGTATACAATAAAAGGGAGTTACCACTCAAATCTTCATTTGGGTCATCAGGTCTGTAACTTTTAGTATCAGCTTTAACAAGATGTAGGTAGCAAAGAAAATTATATTTACCCTTAAAGGAAAGCCTTTTATTACGTGCTTTATTACAAAAATTGCTATAATTTGCAAGAAGTTATGTCTCAACAATCTTAGCCGAGAAAAACAAGAGTGTTAATAAACGAGGAAATCGAAGATAGAACTCCTTGAAATAACTAACTTCAGCATATTTGCCTTAAACAGTTTGATAAGGAAGATTGAGAGCCATGAGGGTGAGAAGTTGAGTTTTAGCAACATATACAAAAACTCTGGGAGAAATGAAAAGGATAAATCTGAACTATACACAGAGATTAGATCCATAATGGGGAATGATAATTATACGAACAGGTCAACTGCCCGTAGGACTCTTAAGAATAAGTGATAGGTCGGGCAAAAAATGCGCACTAAAGTAGCCTACTAGCTCTCTCTAGACATACCAGCCACCTGATCCACCAGGGAGAAAAATATAATTTGAAACAAAAGGCAGTAAAATCACAGAATTAGATTATATACTGTACACAAATTACTCCAAGTTACAAAAGGCTACTAAAGTAGCGATTTAATAAAAAGGTTGAATGAATCTACTGTAAAACATAGAAAGCAAAAGTTAAATTATCGATTACCTTAGATTACCAGGTGATCTTGTCACAAGCATGACTATTTCCAAAATACAGCAACCAGTCACAAACGCTGATTGAATTAGATGCGTAACCCGGATGTAACAATTTTATTGAAATAAAAAGGACCACCAAATAAGCGGATTAGCCGTAACAATAATTCCCTTACTTTAAAAGGCTGCCAAGAAAAATTAACTAGGGCTTCTCTCCCTCAACTTTCGCGAGATTTTTAAGCAGGGTTTCCCAAACTTTTTGTTCATTGGTACCCTTTGAACACTTTATAGGTTCGCATGTACCCCCAAAATTTTGTCACCTTTTTAGCGCTAGGGTCAAGTTGCTCTGATGCATAACTCTTTATAGCTGAGCAATTTATTGCAATCCCTCAAAAAACTGTAATATTGCTAGTTTATTGTGATTAAGAGTTTTATCTTTAGGTTTTATTGTGGCAGTTTAAACTCAGAAGGCTGACCATTAACTTGATTTTATTTACAATTTATTTATTTATTCAAATAAAAATAAAAACAAAACATTTACAACATTTTAGACAATTGATTTTTTCTTAATTAAAACAAAATTTTAACGTTACCTAACTGATGTCGGCCGGAAAGTATTGTAGCGATCGCCACATTTTCACGCTTGACATAATTGTATTTTTTTTTTGTTCGTTTATTCATTTTTTTCTTTTTGGATAAAAAACGAAAGAGTCTTGCGTTGTAAAAAAGCACATGTAGAAAAGTTCTTGTACTGTTGGCTTTAAAAATAAAGAAAATCTGTAAAAGTTTGTGAAATTTACATGTAGCTAGATATATATATAAACTTCGCTAACCGCTACAGTATTACGATCTGTGACAAAGCCACATTGCTATATGAAAATGGGCTTAATATCAAGTAATTATGCAAATGTGGAACGCCAGAATCTGAAATTCAAAGTGTTAGAAATAGAGCATACATGTAGATCATGTCCTGATGTTTTGAGTTAATTTCAATTTAATTATCACTAGCACTGAAAATGTCGATTCACATAATTGTGATGATAGAAAGAAAAGCATTTAATTATAAGTGTAGCAATCTATTGGTATGAGTTGCAGTACATCATAAAAATTTACATAAATCATCAAAAATTCAAAACGATTCACATAAATTTTTCTCAGAATACACATCGCGTGCAAAACTATTATGTTGGAGTTTAACCAGTTCCTCTTGAGTACCTGTTCCAGCCTGCAGAATCCGAGCGTTTGCAGTGAAAGGATTTCTTACAAATGCAAACTCATCTTAACCTAGACTTGGAAAATATTTATCGATTTCCCACTCGAATTTCATAAGATGTTCAATGAACAATTCTGTGAAACTTTTGGTCTCAAACTGTGGATTATGATTCAGATATTTTTCCATAGAAGGTTTTCTTGGTGAACCACTTAAAATTGTGATTTTAAGTGGTTCACCAAGTATTAGTTTATTCCAATTTGGTATATCATTGGAAACTAGCGAAAATACTGTATATGGAAAATATACTTCATGCAAATTTAATCAATTACCCTCATAACAAACAAGTTAGATAAGAATATTCTCTCACATATAATGTACCCCTTTAAAAGTAAAAATGTACCCCAGTTTGGGAACCCTTGTTTTAAAGCATCAGGGTTGACAAGAAAAAGAACAAAAAAGAAAGCCAGTGTTCTCTTGACACAGAGCAATAAGGAGCGAAAATTACTCTTTTCCTCTAATATATTAGGCAAATTGTCAAAAAAAATATTTTTTTGGATGAATCCGGATTTAATTTGCATACTTCAAATAACAATGGATATTCCCCTATTGCTGAAGATGCAGTTTTATACTAGCCAGCTTCTAGGGATAGAAATGTTTCTATGTACGGTATTATATCTAATTCTGGGGTCGATCATTATAAGCTAATTGATGGAGGATACAATCGCGAAATTTTTGCAACCTTTTTATCTGAATGCAGCCAAAATGGACTTTTTTAATAATAATGTTGTGCTTGTTCTTGATAATGTTAGGTTTCATCATTGTGCGGAGATAAAAACGTTTTTGAAGTCCTTGAATGTTGAAATCATGTATTTTCCAGCTTATTCACCGGATCTTAATCCTATAGAAAATGTTTTTTCATGCATTAAATAAAGATTAGACCGTATAAGGCCAAGAGCAACTACAATAGCTCAACTAAAACAAAATGTGACAGAAGTTATGAAAAATTTGGAAAGCTTCACTGAATATTACAGACACTTCTGGCAAAAAGTGAATGAAATAGTAAATAAAAGAAATTAAAACTACTTTATTAGAGCAGATTTACTATTTTATTTTTTTGGGCTTTTTATTTTTGAAATCATGTTTTTTATTTTTGAAATTTTGAGTTTTATCTTGAAATCTTGCTTTTTATTTTTGAAATCATGTTTTTTATTTCTGAAATCATGTTTTTTAATTTTGAAATCTCGTTTTTTATTTTTGATATTTTGCTTTTTGTTTATAAAAAACCCGTAAATGGATCATTCCGGCCTGCTTTTGAAGGAACAAACATGTTACTGTTTATTGAATCTATGTTTAAGAAATATTTAAACCAGCAAAAAAACTCATCTCTAAGCTTTTCGTCCGACACTTGTCAGAAGATATCCTAATCGTCGAAATGAATGAAAAATACATTTGATTGTCTTATAAAGCTAAACGAAGATGATTGGATGTTGAGAAAAGCGTCAAAACGCGTAATCAGCGCAAGGATTTCAAAATTTTAAAATTCTAAAGCAGTTTTATAAGACTTTTAAACCTTCGTCCTATTTATAATAAAATCAATAACTTTTTTGTCAATTCAACATTTATCTCCTGACGAAGGTCGGACGAAAAACTTCGATTTGAGTTTTTATTGTTTTATGTTTAAATTCTGTACCAAAAATTACTTGCTTAAATACTTTCAAAGAAGGTACAGCAACCAACAATGCCATTTGTTAGAACGAGAGAAAAAATTCGCACTTTGATTTCTACAACAGCCGTTTAAAGACTTGCTTCGCTGAACGTTTACTTTCGAATTTTGTAAAATTTTATGATATTTGCCGAGTTTTTGTAAATTTTTTAAATTTTATGATATTTGCTCGTAAAAGACCTGAATTAAAATTTCATAGCTGTCAATCTAAGCCAGTTGTTGTCAATGGTTTGCCACTGTTACGACAGAAACACATTTGTGACTTTTTTACTTAGCAAATATTTCGCGAAAATAAGCACCGCAAGTAGGAAAGTTATTGTTTTGTACTAACAAAATTTCTTGCTAAAATCTAACAGTTGTATAACAGTTATATATTTATATTGATCTGGAAAAAGTCGTATAAAAAAAATTATGTCGTTATGAATTAATGTGGATTGAAATTTAGCTTTTTTGAATTTTCTTTGCATTATTTTTTAGTAATCAGGCCAAAGCAATAAATTTAATATTACAAACATAGAGTAAGAATGGTCAAGTCAATCAACGAGCAAGTGCCGACAGACCTGTTTCGTCCTTATTAGGACTCGTCAGGACACTACAGCTTGTTGCTGACCCCAGCTGAAAAAGTTGAAAACTTAAACAGCTGGCACAACTTTCTGTTTGTGGTATTACACCTCAAACATCCAGTTGTGGACCTGAACGCTGGGTAGGTAGTACAATGAAAACAATGTTCCACCAGCGCAACTGCAAAAGACACCGCTAAGCCGCAAGGGCATACTGGCGGCGGTTCCGATATGCTAACCACATCGAATTTAATAAACCACATAAATTTAATATTGATAGTTAATGCTATTTGTGTACATTATGCAGTTATTACTCTGACCTGATTTTTGACGGGATTTTGGTTAAATTATTTTTTGTTCAGAGTATGTTTACCCTTTTGCTATTAAGCCACAATTCCACAATTTAGAAACAACCAACTTAATTTGATATCGAATGCTGAGTCACTTCTTCGAAGACAAGGTTTACTTGTAAACAACCCACAATAAAAACAAAAGTAAAAATAGTCATAGCCAGAGTTATAAAGTTGGTCATGTTTTAGGGGTCCAATTCTAATTTAATTAAGGTTTTAAATTTAACGCCAAGACTTTAGCACAAAATTTTGCTCTGTTCGTTTTTTTCCAAAAAAAACTAATTCTTGTTCGATGATTTTTCGGACTTTTATTTTATGTAGAAGACGCTTTTACAACTTGATAATATTTTTTATTTAGTTGCAGAAACAAAGACATTTATTAATGTTGTTTATCATCATCATGTCTAAAGCATTATCGAAGTAATTACAATCAAAAAGTTGTTCATTCGTAATTGTCACAAACTTTGTTCGGGAATCCCAAAGGACCAGTTGAGCTAGGTAACCCGAATACCTGCGCTGAAACAAAGCTGTGTCTAAATTTTATTTTATTCCGGCTCAAGAAGTAGTCTTGCTATGAGCCTGACGGTTTATACAGTTGGTTAACGAAAGCTCGGATTGATTTCGTTGAAGATTCTTTTTCACAACAAACAGATACCCTTGTCTCTAATAAAAGCAAATGTATTACGAAAATATCACGTCCGACCAAACTTCTATTCCACGCTTTGCCAAACTGCAAAGCGAAATCAACACTATAACTCGACTCAATCAACACAAATAATTCTACCTCTGTAGAACAAAACTGCCAACCACTGGCACAAAATAAATTCAACAATTGTCCACCGACACAAAATCTAACGGTCCACCTCCTGTGGCCAAACAAAATCACCTTCGCTCGAGCCGCCACTCGAGTCGCTTCAAATTACCTCACAACGATAATAATCATCATAATTTCTCGCTACGCATCGGCTTTATATAGAAAACAAAATCACGTGACGTAAACTTTCTCGTAAATTCAAGATTCAGCCAGAAACCCCTGCAGAGATCGTTACGCGAATCAAGTGGCATATACGCGAATTTTCCAGTACAATGACGTTAGTCAAAAACATATTACGTCAATAAAAAGAGAAAAAAGAGAAAAAGATACATGTATCGAGCCATAGAACAAATTGGACGTATATCGCAGACAGCGCTCAAAGAGCCGCATTTATTCTCTTATAATAAAACTACGAACTGCTTTTAACGGGGATACACTACACCGTTATGATTAAAATTATGAATGAAGTGTGACAGTAATTGCTCACTAAAAATTTTTTCATGAAAAATTTCATTTTGATCTCGTCTATTTGATGCGAATGTTAAGTTTTTGCGATTTTTTAAGATTTCCAGCTAAACTCGTATAATATCTTATGATCTTTTACGAGAGAAAAGTCATCGCTGCTTTACATAATTTACAACCTCTTATTTCTAGCAAGGTCATACGTAAAAGGGATCCAAAAGATTTAAACCTTTCTAAATTGAAGAAAATTTTTAGAAAGCATGTAATTTTTTTAAAATAATTTTTTGAAGTCGACAAAGTTTTTTATATCAGCTCTGAGGCTTAAATTTACTGAAGTAGTTTCTAATTTTTGATAGATTATAAGAAATTATTTTGAAAATTCAATTTCGTTGGTATTTTTTTGAGACCACTTGAAACCCAATTAAGTCTTGGCCACTTGATGGCAAGTTTTGTATATATGACCGCTAGAATTTATGTTCCGGGATCCCTGGATTCCGAAATAGCAGAAAATTTAATTTTTATAAAATTTTTTCGTTAAATTATAAAATTTTTTCATTGATAATAATGATCAATGCCACCAAATTGATCTGGAGATGCAATTTGTAGTTGGCTGTCAAAGGTGTCCACGCAACGGATACGGAGTGGATATCCGCAAAATATGGCGGATCCGGAGCGGTTTCAGATCTAATTTTTAATTTAAATTGCGGATCAGGAATGGATACCGATCTCTCTGTTTTGTTTCAACAGTCACAGACTTTTTTGGAACAAACTTGTTTAATTTTAGAAATCGTGACTAAATTTCAGTTTTATTCATCCCATTGTGAAAGCAGTCTGGTATGGTCAAATTTTGGTTTGATAACCGCCATGCAAAGAAAATGCACTTGCGAATCAGTAAACATAATATGATAGTATTATTGAAATATATTTTGTTTTGTTTATTTTGTAATTATTAAGCACCTAACTACTAATTTGATTAAAAAATAGAAGTTTAAGTTTCAATAAAATCGAAGTAAAATTGAAAAAGTCAGTGGAATTTTTGGTTTGCAATCTGGCTTTGCTTTAAATATCTTGTAAAATTTGCAATAAAATTTCAGTTATTTAATGAGAGGGGTAGAAGTCATACCCTCAATATTGGTTTTTCATTTTATTTAAGATTTTATGAAATTTAAAATTTAAATTTTTTTCGGAAAATTTTCCGACAATAAATTGTCCGAGAAATCGAAAATTCTAATGGCAGCATGTCGTGTACATAAAATAATTATTTCTTTCATAAAAAAGTTCTTGATGTTTGAGTCTTCCTGTTACTTTCTGTCGTACAGTTCAAACTTTTAGGCCTGTCTGCACATTGAATTCATTTTGCATCTTAAATTTCGATTCAGTTTTTGACTTTAAATAATATATTTGGGAAGTAAAGTTTCGGCAAAGAGGTTGTTTTTTTCAACCAGACAACAATTGAAAATAGCAGCCATAATGGATTCAGCATTTATGGACTATAATGGATTCAGCATTTTCAGCATTTATTAAATAAACATTAAAAATTATTATTTAAAAAAAAAAACGAACGTTTTCGGCTTACTTCAGCCCTCATCAGGTTTCTACAATTAGTAATATTAATTAACTTTAAATTTACACACACACATTTGGGAAGGTTTAAACTTTTCTTTTCAAGTTTAGCTTGCAATTAAATCTATAATTGTCACACTTCATTCATAATTTTAATCGTAAAGATATAATTTATCCCCGTTAATAGCAATTCGTAGTTTTATTGTAAGAGAATAAAGGCGTCTTTTTGAGCGCTGTTTGCGATATACGTCCAATTTGTTCTATTGCTGGATACATGTATCTTTTTTCTCTTTCGCTCGACAGTATGACTTAATATGTTTTGTTCAAGCTTTGCTATCTCGAACTTAGTAGAATATTCGCGTAACGATCTCTCCAGGGAGTCTTGGCTGAATCTCAAATTTACGAGAAAGTTTACATCACGTGATTTTGGTTTCTATATAAAGCCGATGCGTAGCGAATTAATATGATTAGATGTGATTTGAAGACGACTCGAGTAGAAGTAATTGGTTGGGGGCGGAAGGCCCGTAAGTTTTTGTATTGGTCGTCGAGTGTTGAATTTATTTTGCGCCAGCGGTTGGCAGTTATATTCTACAGAGGTAGAATTATTTGTGTTGATTGAATCGAGTTATAGTGTTGATTTCGCTTTGCAGTTTGGCAAAGCGTGGAATAGAAGTTTGGTCGGACGTGATTTTTGTAATACATTCGTTATTATTAGAGACAGTGGTCTCTGTTTGTTGTGAAGAAAAGTCTTCAGCGAAACCAATCCGAGCTTTCGTTAAACCAACTGTATAAACCGTCAGGCTCATAACAAGACTACTTCTTGAGCCGGAATAAAATAAAATTTAGACACAGCTTTGTTTCAGCGCAGGTATTCGGGTTACCTAGCTCAACTGGTCCTTTGGGATTCCCGAACAAAGTTTGTGACAATAATAGAGGACCTGCTTATTATAAATAATTTTGTCTAATTTTTTTTCATTTCCAGTATTAATCCATTTACTCCATACCAAGATTTATTTTATCATTAAATGCTTTGTTTTATTCATTAATGTTGTTTATTTTATCATTAAATGTGGCAAAGGTTCGCATATGACCCTTTTTGTCACACATATGCGGTTTTTGCGGGTTTAAGCAGTGAAACATTTCAGCTTTTAACTCTCGAGAGACAGAATCTTGTCACATATTTCAATGGCGAAACCAAATTACGCTGTTTTATATACAGCACTTGGTATGACGTCATGGATTGCATCATGTTTTGTAACCGTTTCCACTTTTTAATTCCTGACGTGTTTTTGCAGTAGAAGAACAGCTGCTCAAACCTCGTCAAACTTGTAGTTAAACGCGACTTCGTTGCTCTAGGTGAGAATCAAACTCGGAACTTCGTTGCTCAGCTTAAAACGAATTTGTAGTTAAACGCGACTTCGTCGCTCTGGGTGAGAATCATACTCGCAACTTTGTTGCGCGGCATAAGTTAAGTTTCAACGTGAAAGACTACTGGTGTGTCCTTGCAAGAAAAAGACAGCTGAAAGTTTAGAATAACGTCTTTGACAAGATGACGTGTCCTTGCAATAGAAGGACAACTGAAAGACTACTGACCTGTTTTTACAATAGAAAGGCGGACAGTTTAGAACAGCAGCTTTGAGAAGATTACTGACATTTTTCAGCACAAGAATCAAACTCGCAACTTCGTTGCTCAGCACAAGTTAGGTTTCAACGCAACTTCGTCGCTCTGCCTGGGAATCGAACTCGTGGTTTTAGCTAGAGCTAGGGTTAAAATCCCCCGCCAGATCCGGCACAGACCCTGCACAGCTCCGGCACAGTTGACGGCAAATGACCCATCCCTAACTACTGCTGGGACAAATCGTCTCATCCCGTAAAAATAAAAATGCACGAAATAACAAATGAATGAACAAGATTATAAATTTACAATGCTTATCAATATTGTTTTTTTAAACATTTTTAAAGGTTTGTGTTTTCGTACAGCTTTTTTTTATGTAGCAGCATATTATGTAGGAGCTGGTTGCAGGTGAATACTTTTTTGACTTCTGTTTCTTTGTTCCATGGTTGTTGCAACCGTATTCTTCGACTTCAGTGAAAATATTCTTATTATTGAAGGATTTTTTTTTAAATTCCTGAAATATAAAGTATCTTAGAAACTAGTATCACTGAAAAATAATTTAATGTCAAATATTCCAACAACTATTGAAGATTTTTAAGTGCTATGTGGACGGTTTGACGCGGGATAAAGTATTTGTGATAATCTTCTTGCAAAAAGTCACAACTAAATATTTGGCTCGGGGTTTTAATAATCGTTCCTAAAATTAAAGTTACGTCTTTTTTAAGAATAAATAAATATTTTAGAGCAATTTGTATTCTTATGTCAGGGATTTGACTAAAAGTTTTAAAAAATATTCAAAAATTTTTATCAGTTATATGTATGCATCATCTCCGAGCATAGATTGAAATTGCTGCTCCAAGTCAAAGGGTCTTTTGGCTGTTGTCATGCAAGTCAAAAAAATAAATTGAAAAACACAAAAAACTCAATTTAGAAGTCTTTTCTGCATTGCTCCACACAACAGTACACTAAAAATTTTAAAACCATAAAGGATAATTTAATACTTGTCTGTAAAAACAGCTCAGTTGAGTTTAACTTCTAGCTGTAAGAAAGTTAATAAAAATCCGAATTGGAATGCTTCAGGCCCTTTCTAATATTTTGAGTTGATTAATAACTTTTAAAAATGTTTCTACGACTATTGCTTCGTCAAGGCACGAATAGAAACATAAGTTGTGTTCTGATATCAGCATGACTTCGTAAATGCACGGTTGGCCATCTTACATCAAAATCAAAAAAAGAAAATTTTGTCATTGTAACAACAATCGTGATGGAAGACAAATAGAAACGCTGAAAATAACTTACTGAAATTTGCTTCTGCATCCAACTCCGATGAAAGAGTAGAGAAACGGATTCCGAGCCGCGTTTGTAAAAGCGATGGTGAAATTTACTCGATTCAATTGTAGGTCCCGATGGTTCTGCGATTGAACGGAAATCGTTTTTCGTAAAAAAAAAGTTATACGAGAAGATACTTTTTTTATTAAGCACCCTGGACCGTTATGAATATATAATATAAAAAAATGCGTTTTAAAATATCTATTTTGTTTAGATATTATAACTGCATATATATGAAGTCACAACAAAAAGATATTAGATTTAAAGCTAAGTACAGTCAGAAAATACCTGCAATAATGCGATTTCAAAGTTTAAGTTTCACGAAGCAAGTATTTAATCAACTTTTTTCCCTGTTATTAAATGTTACCTGTGTATCTGACATGAATAAACAACAAGCCGTAAACAAAAAGTTTATTTTGATTATGGCGTCATTATTTAGGATTGTATTTAAATGAAACTCATGTAAAAAAAAATCATTAAAATTAAAGCATCGAGTTGCTCTCTGCCCTTCTATCAATAGTTTAAAAAAGTTAATCGGCATCATAAAGAGCTTGCCGAACTCTGTTGTGTATGAACACGTATCTCTTAAGTTGAGAAATTCACCCGAACAAGTGGTTTAGGTCTGTAGCCTGCAGAAATTTCTTTGTTATACTCAATAATAGTATTCATGCTATTTAACACTAGAACGACCAAGCGCGTCAATTGACGCATTTCAAGTATTCAATTTCCCGTATCTCCGCCTGATATCACTCTTTTCTGCTGAAACTTCTTGACAATTATTTTTTTGTACAACGCTTAGTTTTGTGTGACTTTTAAAGTTTTTACTAATAAAACGACGAATTTAGTTACATATCTGCCTAGAACGACCAAGCGCGTCAATTGACGCACACACCTATAAATTTCACTTAAGAGTCTACAGAAAGTGTGATTACAGCCTGTTAAACCACTACATCGTGAAAAATAAAACAACGTGATATTCAGCTTTGTCTGAGCAGTAATTAAGCATTGTGATGTCCCAGCAGGATAGGATATTTTCTCCCCAGCATCTTAATGCGCTATAGAAATTTGGGCTTACTTAGTAACTATATTTGAGATTAGCACGTGTTTGTGAGTTGTGAAGATTTAGAAGGAAGAAAAGCAGGTACTAGTGTTGTCTAGTGACTTTACTGTTATTGGCAATAAAAGCGTTCAACTCCCTGCGTATATGCGAGCTTTTATAATACGCTTCAAGTGTTGACTTACCTCTGTTTTTTTTAGCTTTTGATTTTGAAACGTGTTTTGCTAGTCATAGTGAATCCAATATGCTAAGACGTGTTACTACGCAGCAGGCTTTGCTGCGGTTACATGACATTTCAGCAGACTGCTCAGATGCTGAATACTCTGACAGCGAGCTAGATGACGCATTGACAAATGATGCACAAGTGGAGCTTGACTCAAGTGGGGAAGAATCAAATGTCGATAGTCCTAGCGAAGACGATAACAGCGATTCACAGAATCAAGTGCAGGTGAATCAAGACTTGATCGAAAAAGACGGAACAGCTTGGCAAACTTTGACTATTTCCCATGTGCAACGAGGGCGCTTGCAACAACAAAACATACTGAGCTTTAAACCTGGCCCAACTGCATTTGCAACAAGCAGAATCACTGAAAACAGTCAGTCCACTGTCATCGTTTCGCGTTTTGTTTGACGAGGCAATGCTTAGAAATATAAAAAAATGCACTGTAGCTAAAGCCCATCGCGTTTCTGGCAGAATGAACTAAAATACGACATCTGATAAGCTGGACAAATTTATTGGACTGGTTATTGCAAGAGGAATTTTAGGACAGAGAGGTCTGCCACTGGAAAGTTTGTGGATACAACTTGGGTATCGAAAGTTTGTGGGATACAACGGGTGGTTGAAGAACTTACTTGGACAACTCCAGGTGGAAATACTGGAAAAAATACAGTTACACAAAGAACCTCATCAAAACTGACGAACCTTCTGAAAAAAAGCGAAAAACATGCGCAGCAATAAAGTACCGTAATAGAACAACGGATCTGTGCATTAGCTGCCGGGACATGGTATGTGGGAAATGCGCTATAAAAA
Source organism: Diplosoma virens (assembly GCA_963680785.1). Lineage (NCBI taxonomy): Eukaryota > Metazoa > Chordata > Ascidiacea > Aplousobranchia > Didemnidae > Diplosoma > Diplosoma virens. Next base: position 10,788,180 of record OY796892.1, read on the forward strand.
TTTACCCAAACTGTGTTGAATAAATGTAACGACAAGTCGCTTACCTTCGTAAACCGCTGCAGTTATTATTTTACAAACACTAATTTGTTTTTTATATTTTTTTGCCTTCAAATGCCGCTAAAGTACAAAATTTTTGTTTTATGCCTAGCAGGTTCAATTTTTAATTGTTCTGTTTCTTCTTCCAAAAAAAGTATCATGTAGCTGATTGGTTATTTTTAAGAGTGCAATAAATAGCATTTAATGCCATTACCACTTTAAGAATGTTTTTTGACCAAATAAATAAAGAAATTGCAGCTTTTGTGCATTATGCGTCAATTGACGCACTTGGTCGTTCTAGGTAGTTTGAAAGCGCTGTCGTTCTAGTGTTAAATAAACTTATTATAGATTTCTAAAGAACAAATATTTAATAGTTTCTTGTTTTTTTCTTTCGTAAAAAACTTTCTTCAGCTTACAAGCGGTAAAAGCTAGATTAATTTTGATTATACTTACGAAATCTTTAAAAAATGGAAAATATTTTACAGTTGTTTAAGTCTAAAAGACTAAACAATAAGGCTCAAATAAAACTGCTGTTTAGACTGCGTTGAATAAATGATAGAGTAAAAGTAAAAGTTTCAAGATAAGGTAAGCAGAGAGCTGTTTATATTGTTACTATAAAGTTATACTTTGTTACATTTAAATTTAATACAGTTGTAAAAAAATCTTGGAAATTTTCTAGTAATCGCAGTTATAGTAAAAATAATGTAATTACTAGTTTGGAGAATTGGTAATAAATTACAATAAATTTGTTAAAATTTTATTAAAAAGTTTTTTCAAAAAAGCGTACTTTTAAATCATTTTATTGGATTAAAATTTCTCTAATTTTGTCAAAATTCTCTTTAAACGCTTCAAAGGCTTTTAGCGTTACGTAACGATGACATGTAAAAATGACATGCTCTATTGATGTCATCAAAGCAAAAAGTTGTAAAAGAGAAGCAATGTTAAAAGGTGAGTTGTTGATTCGCCTAACTTACCGTCAAAATTCTTCTAAGATGTACGATGTGATAAAGAAGCCAGCAGATGGCAAAACAAGCTACCAACATTAAACATATAATCGTAACTCGACGTCGATCTTTCATTCCCTGGTTTCTTGCATTATTTCTTCTAAGTTTTGTTTTCCAAAATAGCTTACATATCAAGCCATAGCCATCACCTAAAAAACATGTTTCGGTTAGACTTATGACCCAATTTTTATTTATGAAACGATATATTTTTTAAAAACTCCAGCTCAGGGTTTTTTTAAACTTTTTAATTCGCGTCCTCCTCCCCTTTCATCATGCAAACAAAACCCGCGCTCCCCTTGATGATACAAACAAAACTCAAGCCTTATCATGTTAAAAAATAAAACAGCATTGAACAGAAAAACAATAACTAAATTTTGTTGATAAGAAAGATGTTACTGTTTTTTGGGAACAAAAAGTTTAATTCGTAATTTTGAAGCAGGTAACATGTTGTTATTATCGAAACGGCTAATCGGCTTCACAGTCACGTTTGTTCTTATGTTTTGTCTTTATACCGTGGAAGAAAAGCCACTTTCGCAAATGTAAGTCGATGAAAATAGAAGGTGTGTACGTATAGCTACAGCATCTACTTTCTTTTATATGTGCACATATTACTCCTAGAAATCAGTCAGGGTTATAGCTTCAAAATAGTTTTTTGCAGTGGATTTACATTTCATTTCCAAAAATCTTCCTGAAAATCTTTGGAAAAAATGTCCTTGTTTACACAAAAAGGATTCCTTGTCATCTTCAATTTTAAAAGTTCAGTGTCGCTCAAATTTGAAAAATAGCGTTCGAATTCTTGTTTTGAAGGTCGCAGATGACCCTCCCCTCGACTTCAAGCTCGCCCAAGTTCAACTTAGTTTTTTTCGAGGGCTGTATCTAGTTTTAAAGCAGAGTCTGATGATTGAAATCCATGTTCTTGCAAAGCTTGGTAAACAGGTTTGTATTGACAGTTAATTAATGTTTCACCAATTAATGTTGTGAAGTTTCTTTTTTTAAGCAATTATTCGAGCGATTTTGAATGAGACTATTACTATTGCTGCAGACGAAGATTGGCGAAAGCATACTTGCAATTTTAATTTTTTATGGCCAGGATGCTTTGTCTGAAGATGACGCTGCTAACAACTTGGTCATATGGCGTGATTGCTGAGATATTCATAGTATATCCACGCATTGTGATACCACTTAATTTATAAAACGGTACTTTTAGTAATCACTGTCATGCCTTTTCTTTTTCACATTTATATTATGTCAATGCAATTATCTATTCAGTTTCCAGCCATTTTCTTGCGCCCTCCTTATGAACCTTTCACGCCCAACAAAGAGAGGCGCTCCCCAATTTAAGAATCCCGGCTCTAGCGGTAAATATGCTCATTCATATAGCCTTACCTACCGGAGAGAAGAGGAGCTATCGCCCCTAAGTTTTTAAAATTTGGACACAATCATAATTTTTTGGGCAATGATGAGAAAAATTTGAGCAAAATTAGGAATTTTAGGGCAATGACAATAATCAAAAAATTTTTGGTGCCAAATGCAGAAAAAAGTTTGTTTTTTTACAGAACACTATGATTTGGGGACGAAAATCGAGAAATCAGAGACAGATTCAAAGTGAAGGCTTTTTTTCTTTAGAGAACGCTATGGTTTTGGGACAAAAATGGAGAAATCAAAGATAGATTCAAAGTGAAGACTTTTTTTAATGAACGTTAAGTTTTTGGGACGAAAACTGAGAGAAATCTGAGAAAAATTATTTTTTCACAATCAGAGAAAAACTTTTATCTTTTTTATATTTTATACTTTTTTGGTCTTCATTCTAGAATTTCAGCCGTTTTTCTTGTCATATCCGTAAAATACCTAGAAAATCATGAATCAGGCAAATGTCACAAATTTTGGGCAAAACTCCATCGCCCCCCAAACTTTTTTGTCTGGTATGCCTATGCTCATTTGGATTGAGCTTGGGAAGTACCAACGATAGAATTTACTATTAAAGTAAAAACTATTTCATTTAAAAATTAGGACAAAAATAACCACAAACTCTTTAATCAATTTTTTCAATAAAAAATTTTTATATATTTAAAGAATGCATAGGTTACGAGTAAAAAGATTTCTGAAAATATATCATGAATAAACTTACTCAAGAATTCTATGGGTTAAAAAAGAAACTTTAAAAGAATTTTATCAGATTCAGATTCTATGGATTAAAAAATTTAGGTGAACTTTTTGATTTGAGCGAGCAACATGAAATCAGTTGGACTACCGCTCCTTCACTCGAAAAATAATAATGAGAAATTAAAATCTAAATTTAAATATTGTAAAAAATTTATTACTAAAAAAATCAATTTACATCTTAAAATGTAAAGACTGAGAATTCAAATTCAAGACAATTTTTGACATCACTGCGTGAGCTGATTTAGGTTACAATATTCTATCTTAAGTGATGTGCAAAAGTTTCCGAAGTTTTTGCTTTTATTTTACTTATTCGTGGTTTAAATTGTAAGTAGCGTTTTACTCTATAACTGGAACTCAACTGTTTCTTCAAAAACTAATGGGATTTTGTGTTTTTGAAACACACATGAAGGTTTTTTAAGCTATCTCAAATAGCGGAAGTGTTGCGTCAACACCGTCTATTTTTTAATGATACAGCAAACTACTGGTTTATGTTTTATGAATTTATAAAGTTTTATTGGAATTATTAAAACTGCTTTATAAAAATAACTTAATTTAAAACCTATTCCTGTAGGTATAGAAATTTAATTCTATTTGGCATTCTCACCACAATTGGAAACAGGTACATGACGACAAAGTTGAACCAGACATAAGCTTTAAAACCATCCGTGGATTCGAAAGTTGAATCAGATTCTGACACCCCTTCGTCGCTTCCAGTTCCACTAAGCTCTTCGGGAAAACTGCGATATGTAGCGAAATTGCATAACAAACATAAATCTTATTAATTTTTTTTGACTGCTCTTTCCTTGATAATTCAAACTCAAATCAGAAAGGTATTTTAATTAGAATCGATATTTTGTAGGTCAGAGTTCAACCGAGGTCTTCAGAATCAATAAAAATTTCTAAACGTCCTGTTGCTGAAAAGCTTGCTGCATCACTATTGGGTATTTGAACTTAAGCTTTTAAGCAGATGTACGGTTAGCAATTTATTATCTCTAAAGATGTCGTTTGTACACTGACAGATAATATGTCGTTACATATATCAATCTAATTTTCGTATGGATTATCACCTAAAGATCATATAAAATAAGAACTAACGCTAAAATAGGTTACGAGAAAGATAATAAAAATTCGAAGAATAAATTTTATTGCCCAAGACAAAGTTTTTACGTATTTTGCATTATTGTTTGAGAGTAATAAATAAATTAAAACATTTTTCTTAACAAAAAATCCCAGCTAAATACCACTCAATTTATAAAATTTATAAATATTTAGCTGAGATTTTTTGTTTAAAACAATTTTTTAAATAATTTTCTTAGTTTATGTATCCGATAATGGATGTACCACTCTTTGCAACCTTAAATTTACTATGATGTCCATATTTCTAAACTAGCTATGGGCGTTTATTTACTAAGTTTTTGGGATCACCTTGAAATATACTTTGTTATTTTTCTGATGGGCATAAGTAACATGCTTTAGAACCGCATTAATACGAAGTTACGCGGTGTCCGATGTTCTATTTTATTTGTTGCAATTGTACTGATTGTTTTAATTTTTAAATGGTTTTTGATAGCTTAATGTAATTAATTTTTTAAATTTATTCATTCAAATAACAGCGGAATCTATGTAAGCAGTGGCGTATCTAGGGTATGGTAGCCATGGCTTGTGCCATGGGCGCCGTTTGGACTGGGGAGCAAAAAGGGAGAAAAGTTTTAATCGTAAAATGTTTCAATAAAATAATTTCAACTTGGAAATAATTGAAACTCGTATTTTTACTCAAATAATAATGTACAAGTACCTCAATTCAACAACAGTCTATAAAAATTGTCGTTAAACATTAAATTGCTTGTTACCTAATTATATTGCGTGGTTGAGAAAAAGCAATTTAATATAAACTGGAAAAAGAAACAAGCGAAGTAGGGGGCGCATTTTTAAACTTTGCCATGGGCACCATTTTACGTAGATACGCCAGTGTATGTAAGTTTGTCTAAGGCAATAAAAATTTATCTATCGTTTAATATTACTTGTTGTTGTTGTATGCTTTTTCGTCGACATCCAATTGCTTTGTTTAAATTGTATTTTTATTTATTTATTTTATGTGTTTTTCAGATTTTTAAGCGCTCTCTAATGAGTTCAGGCAAACCAATCTGTTGAGGCAAATAAAATTAATTTTGAAACAAATTTTGTCGTCTAAATATTAATAAATTATAACCACTCTCACATGACGGCACTGAGCATTTTTCTGATAAACATTGGACAAAACTTTAAAAAAACAGGCTTAAAAAAATATTTTTATATAAAACCGCAAAGGCTGTTTCGCCACAAAAAACGGCTCTTCATTACTTTTATTTACTTGAAAAGCATTTTCCCTCCAGCCATCGTCTTCACAAAATTTGTAACAAGAGCACTGTGAAGATCAGCTGCAGCTGTATGCCGAACATTGCAGCGATCCTGTCCAGGCACAACACAAGCATTTTGGCATCAAAAAGCACCACTGTGCAACCTCCTTGCAACTGTCGACGCAAGGCTGAATGTCCCCTGAACGGAAACTATCGCAAAAAAATATTGTAAAGCCAGCATTTCAACAGATGGCAACGACCCTCCTAAATTCTACTATGGTTGCTGCCAAACGAAATTTAAATCCCGTTTTTATAACCACCGCCAGATTTTCAAGAACAAGCAAAAAAGACATACTACCGAGTTATCGAAAGCCTTCTGGAAACCCATAAATAATGGGAAGGATCCTCGCATTGAATGGAGCATTTCGGCCAACTCCAACAACCTACCAACCTGGTGCCGCCTCTTCCTCTTGCCTCTCCGCCGCATTCCTCTTGTTGGAGTTGGCCGAATCTCTGCTTTGATGAAAAGCTAGCCATTCTTCTTGGCGGATCCAACATCAATACTTAATAAAAAAACGGAACTCACCGGCAAGTGCCGTCAAGTTTATTGATTTTTCAAGTTATTGACCCGGCAAGTTTATTGTTATAATTTTTCAAATTGCTTATTTTTTAGTTTTTATTTTATTTTATTTGTATTTATCTTGTTTTTTTTGTTGTTGTTTTCATTTCAGGTAATGGCCTGATGAGCCGTTCATTGTGGCGAAACAGCCTGTTGCGATTTTTAAATAAAAAAATTTTATGTGTAGTGTTTTAGTTTAATTAATAAATTTTGCTCAGATCCTCATCATTGAACACTCTTAAAGCTTAATTGATAACACTCGTCTTTGTCATATATATATATATATATATATAGTGTATACACTTGTATACATATGTCTAATCAAAAAATATAAATATTAGTTTTAAAAGATATTACACCATGCTATGTTCATACCAGTGCAAAAAATTATATAGTCATCATTTTTTGTTTTCCTTGACACTCAAGCAGTGATGTTTTTAGTACGGAGCAACGGAGCGGCTACACCTGGCCCCCGCATAAAAAGCGTCAAAAAGTGCCTTTCTGAACAAAATATTGTTCTATTTCTTCATAGTAGCACTATAACGGTAGCCCCCTGTCCAGTGGTGCATATTGGGTGAGGCAAATGAGGCAGTTGCCTCGGTCCCCCTCGAAAATAACACATACAGTTTCAATTCGCCGCAGATGTTTTTTAGAGGTGATTATGAAGTCGGGACGAAAAGTGGGAAATACAAGATCGATTGGAAATAAAAACCTTTTTTTTTAGAGAACACCCTGATTTTGGAGCAAAATAGGGAATTCAGAAATCAAATTGAAGTGAAGACCTTTTTTTTCAGAGATCACCATAATTTTAGCAGAAAAAAGTGAAAGACGAGATCAAAGCTCTTTTTCGTTTTTAGAGAATATCAATCTTTGGAAATCCTTTCCTCGGGCCACTGAATTTGAATATCCACCACTGCCCCTGTCTGCACCTCAGCTTTAGAACAAAAGTAGGGCTCATGTACTCGAATGCGTGACCCGACAGTCGATCGAACGACGTTTGATTGAACAACACTTGATAAAACCACATTTCATCAAAACGACACTTGATTGAAAGGATATTTCATCAAAACGACACTTGATCGAATATTAAAAGAGAAAATCAGCAACTTTAAATCCGTCCTGGTTTTGTAGAGTTTTTGTTCCAAAAACATAGTAATCTCTAAAAAAAGTTTTCCCTTAGAATCTGTCTCTGATTTCTCCAAGGTGTTTCCAAGAATGGACCCATGCTACAACTCCCCCTCCCCCTCAATACGCTACTTAATACAACGTAAAAAGAATGCAAAAAAATGGCCAGGAATAGGCATCTTACGAAACATAACCATGGCAAGAGATATACTTGGTGGGCCTCAAAAATGTTTTGTCTAGGCACCTTGTTAAAAACCCTGACTTGACATTGGCAAAAATTAAAAAATAAAAACAAGCTGTCTTTTTACTAATGGCCTCTACTTTTTATGAATCTAATTTACAATAAGAAAGAGATTGTTTAATCGCACAAACACACAAAAGTAAATACATATATTTTTTTATTTAGCAACTGTCATTTTGATCAAGTGTCGTTTCGTTCAAATGTCGTTTCGATCAAATGTCGTTTCAATCAAGTGTCGTTTCGATCAAGTGTCGTTTCAATTAGGTGTCGTTTCGATTAAGTGTTGTTTCGATCAATTGTAGTTTGATCAAATGTTGTTTGATCAAATGTCGTTTGATCAATTGTCGTTTGATCAACTGTCGTAGTAGCCTACCACTCGAATGAAGACGATGACTTTTTTAGAGGTCACCTACGGCTTCGGGACAAAAAAACTTGACACACTAAAACGTAGCGCCCCTTTTTTTCTTGCACCAGGCCCCTTTTTCGCAAGATCATCACTGCACTCCAGACAAGATTTTTTTAAATTTTTTGACAAGATCAAACACTTAATCTTTTATAAAGAATAAATGTTAAGCATTTTTTAAAAAATTCTCGATAAACTTAAACAACGATTTTAAGCACGATTTGTAACATAAACTGCAGCCACTTGATAGGGCAGTTTATGGGTCTTTCAAGCGTTATTACAATAGCGCTTGTGATTGTTGGATGAAAGAAAATAGAGGAAAAATAATGACTATTTATGACATTCCTGATATGGTTGGAAGGGCTATTCCTAGAGCATTCACACCCGTTAATATTCAATCAGACTTTCAATTACATGGAATTTTTCCTTTTGACCGTGACATCTTTAGTGATTTAGAATTCTTGCCATCAGATGTTACTGATAGGCTTATTCCTAGTGCAGGTACTGACCATCTTACCCAATCAAAACGCCAACAATTATTGAACGAGCAGCCTTAAGTTTCGGAAAGACCTTCATCATCTACAAATCAATCTCTTTAAAATGTTACTCTCAAAAACATTCGACAATTCACCAAAGCAGCTCCAAGAAAAAGCAAGAGCTGTACAAATAGAGGGAAAACTAGAATTCTAACTAACACTCCTGAAAAAAAATCAAATTATAACAAACGCTGAAAAAAATACCACCCAAAAAATCTGTAAACGCATAATAAATGAATCGATTGAGTCTGGCTCTGAAGAAGCATCATCACTGGTTTTATCAGAAGAGAAGAATTGTTCGGATAATAGCACAACCGAGGACAAAGAATTGTCAAAGGTCACCAAACCTAGCAAAATCAAAGAAGAAGAATTTGTCCTGGTCCGATTGTGTGCAAAGAAAAGTGTACGATGTTATGTCGGACAAGTGATTGATGTTTTTGAAGATGGTGATGCAATTTTCAGATTTTTAAAGCGATCCTATTACTCTGCATTAGTGGGTAAACGTCCCACCTTTATTTTTCCAGAGGACACTAAATGATGCATCGGAATTCACACACAATTTAGAAGATATTGTCTTTAAACCGCCAGTTCCATTGAAAACAGGAGGAACCAAACGTTGTCGGCAGAAGTTTGACTTTCCTGTTGATTTATTAAGTTACAACCCTCAATAGGTTGACTTACACCATAATAAAAGATTTTTAAACTCTGCATACGGACATATGATTTGTGTTTCAACTAACCCCATGCCGTGTTTTAACAAGCCCCGCCTAAGGGGTTAGTTGGAACAAGTAACGTACGTTTATTTGAATGTAATTTGTAAATAAACCTCTTACAATTTTTGGTCAATCTTTTGTGATATAATTTGTGCAATATAATGGTCATTATGCCAAACTAGCTTAAAATCTTTCTCATCAACTTCAAACCCTACAATTTTTGTAAATTTTGTTCTAACTAACCCGGTCTCTCCTATTTTTAAGTATAGCAGTAATTTATTTTTTGCATTCTGTTTTATCGGAAGGGAATTTACGAGGGGCGTTCAGAACATAATGCAACTGATTTAATTTCTTGCAGCATTCATTTAACTAACATTTGATTCTTTTACAGATTATAGATTGGTAACTATGGTTTACAGGTTTTGTAAAAAAAATAAGGGTTTGAATTACTGCAATTTGCAATTTAAATTTTAAGCAATCCTTCTATATTTTCTTCGTTAGAAGGTAAAACTGGCATGATTGCCACCAAGGAATCTCGGCAGAAGCAAAGAGTTGTTATTGAATTTCTACTGTCTGAGGGAGAAACAGCTCAGAACATAAGCAGAAGGCTAAAGCAAGTGTATGGTGACTATGCAATAGACTACAGCACAGTGACGAGGTGGGTGAAGCGAATCAATGATCGACAGGAAGAACCTGCTGAAAGCGATCTTTGCGATAGGTAAAGAAGTGGTAGGCCATTTTCTGCTCACAGTTCTGCTAACATTGATCAGGCAGATGCATTGATTAAGGAAAACAAACGCATCACTATTAATGAGCTTGCTGATTCATTAGGAGTAAGTGCAGGGAGTGCTCTAAAGATCATGAATACCCTGGGGTATTCAAAAGTGTGTGCAAGGTGGGTTCCAAGGCAGCTCACAGAGGCTCATAAACAATCCCGCCTAAAAGCTTGTTCTGAACTTCTGGACTATTGCAATAGTGACAAAACCTTTTTGCAGCGAATAGTGACTGGAGATAAGATTTGGGTTCACCACTTCGAACCAGAGTCAAAGACAGCGTCAAAGGAGTGGCGCCATCCCATCTTACCGCGATCGAAGAAGTTCAAATCTCAGCAGTCTGCAGGACAAGTGATGTTGACTGTGTTCTGGGATAGTGTTGGTGTGATACTGGTAAACTTCATGTCCAAATATCATGTCCAAAGGAGCAACAATCAATTTTGATGTTTACATCGATACATTAAAAAAGTTGAAAGCAAGAATACAAAGAGTTTGACCTGCTTTAGAAATGTCTAAGATTTTATTGCAACATGACAACGCTGGGCCCACACCAGCCTCAAAACCCGTGAGGTCATCAGCTCCTTTGGCTGGACAATAATTTTACATGGCCATATTCGCCAGACCTGGCACCGTCTGACTTCCATTTGTTTGGGGCCCTCAAAGCACGTTTGAGGGGTTAACATTTCTCCCGTGATGAAGAAGTCAAAACTGCTGTTAGGAAGTGGTTAAAAACGCAGCCAGTAGAATTTTACCATGAAGGAATATGTGCACTCGTTTAAGGTGGGAAAAGACGGTTTGGAGAGAGGGAGATTACATTGAGAAGTAACTATAAAATGTTAATGCTATACTATACCTTCTTGTGATGCACAATTTGTGTATCTTTGAAACTCAGTGTCATAAAAAGAAACCTGGTTGCATCACTTTCTGAACACCCCTCGTACATTCATCGAAAAGCAGTGACAAAAAATTGCAGATTTCGTGATAATTTTCTTCACCGTTTTGCCAACAATTACTTTGATATCACTGTTAGTTTATCACTGAAGCGGCAGAGGAGAACAATAAGTTTTATATGATTGTGTGTACAAGGTCATTTGTGTTAGCATAAGCTGTATAGCCTAAAATTTTTAATATTGTAATAGCTTTTTTAGATGTTTGGCAATTAACTATATAATGAGAAAGTAAAGTTTGGTTACTCTGAAACTCTGAAACAAAAGTAGTGTGTTTACAAAATAAAATTTTCAGAAATTTTTACTTAAAATGGTGTAAATATGATGTCAAGGACTAACTTTAGTAAGCCTGCCTTGAATTTAACTGTGATACTTTTCATAACCATTTATTGTAAAGAATTTTTGTGTTTCTGAGTTTAACTACTTCTACTAAACCGCACATATCAAAGTATATAATTAATTGAATTATAAGAAGACGATTTACTTTACTTAAATCATGTAACGAACTTGGATTGTAGATGACTTGAGGATTAATGTCAGTCAGTCATTTCATTTCACTTTATTTCTATATTTGTACTCCTGACCCGCAGGAAAGCGACGATGGACCGATACATAGGACAAGCTCCTACCCCGATCTGCTTCCGGAGACCCCAAGATACTGCTGTCCGCTTGAAATTTTTTATTTTTATTTTTTTTTAGTTTTATAGAAATATGAATAAAATTTACAGCTATTTGCCAAGACTGCCAAGCAGGGGGAAAGTGCCGAAAAGTGTCTTTTTTAAGCACACAACAGAATGGCACGAATAGGTTTTGAACCGATATTATGTCGATTACAAACACGGCACTTTAACCACTCGACCACGCTGCCGACTTAAGTCAGTCATTTTTATTTCCTTCAACTTGTCAAAACAAATATTTACATCAACATAATTACCCAACAAAAAAAGAGACATGCAAGTAAACGAAAACAACGTTGTAATATGCAAAAATTTAATAAAAGGTAAAATAACTAAAATCAAGAATTTGCATGTTTGAATTACTTAGTGAGAAATAGAAAAAAAAGAGAAAAAACATAACAAAACAAAAAAAGAATTTAGATACGCAGCCCGGTTTATCTTTACGATATTATTTGATGGCTTGTAACCCAGGCACAAGGAGGCTATCAAGTACTAAACCTTGCCCAAATGCCCAAGAGTGACCAGGAGGAATTTGCAACAGGGTATTTTAATTCATCCTGACTTATCAATTGATAAGCTTACAACCAGATGCAATTTACACTCCCATGAGAAATTGATGATGATGATGATGATGATAATGATGATGATAATGAAAATGCGGAGTTGATCACGGCTGGTGATGTTGACGAAGAGGTTTTTGTTGATAATATAGGAGATATCAAAGTTTTGAAGAGAGAGACAATAACGACACAGATAATGATGATCAAGCCTTAAAAGTAATTGAGATGTGAATTCTGATTAAGGTGATAAAAAAGGTCGTACGTTTGACTACATCCAAGTAAAAGTGGCATTTTATATACAATCAAAGAGCTTCCTAGCCAAAATGTCGAGTGGTTAAAGCACCGTACTTGTGATCAATATATTCTCGGTTCAAAACCCACTCGCGCCATTCTGTTGTGTTCTTGGGAAAGACACTTTATGGCACTTTCCTCTTGCTTGGTGTTCTTGGCAAGCAGTTCTAAATTACAGTCATATCTCTATTAAATTACAAGCGGACAGCAATATCTTGGTATCTCCGGAAGCAGGTCGGGGTAATTGCTTACCTTATGTATTAGGGCCTCCGTCGCTTTCCTGCAAGTAAGGAGGATAAATATAGAGATAAAATAAATAAAATAAATAAATAAATAAAAATAAAGACGACGTCAAAATATCTTTGCACAATGACCTAGGGTTATTGCTGCATCATAAACTAAAAGCGAAAATTTTAAGCATATGTTCGCACAAAAAATAGTGCAAACTGTTTTCAGGAACACTAAAAGAAAAGTTTTCGGGAGTTTTAACATGCTCATCTACACCTCAAAATTATCATAACTTTTCAATGCAGGAATTCAAAGCTGCGTTACCATTTATAATTTTTTGCCGTGACAGAGCAACTTTATTGATTTAAAAATATATAGTAAGTCCAAGGCAGCAAATATTTTTACAAGGCTGTTATATCCTTAAACTGCTTCAAATGCTTTTTTGATGCACGATCTTTGATAAAATTGGCACACACAGGAGTAGAAAGCAATAAATGACGAGTTTGTTGCTATTTCAAAAATATGGAACTTATTTCTTGGAAATATTTGATTCGTATACCGGTATGATTCACATGAATAGCATAACTGTGGATAAACAGTTGATGGGATGAAAAGTCCGAATTCCAGGTAGAACGTACATGAAGAAAGTCAAGAAAATATGAACTTAAAAATTTCCCTTAATATATGGACTTTGAATTCCAGGTAGAACTGACAGGGTGTTTCAAAAATACTGTTAAAAATTCTGTTATATGAATAATTCCTTAAATATTCAATCTTCAGTTAATTCTTTCATTACAGATTAAAGCTAAAAGTATATACACTATAGTCAATTTCGAAATTTTTTCAATATATTAGTAAAATGACGACTATTGTGAAACGAAAGTTTGTGATCGAACAGCACCTGAGGAAAATGACAAAAAGTGAAATACTCAATATTGGAAAATACTTAAATCTGCACCCAATGTTCATGAAAAGAACATTGGATAAGTATGTGGACGTGGAGACTAAAAATGTTCAGGATCGTTCTCGACCGCGCCGACCAAGGTCTCAGAGGACCTAAAACCTTATCAAAGCAGTCAGAGAAAAACTTCGGAGGAATGCTAGGCGATCGATCAGACAAATGGTAAAAGAAGACCATACATCAGTGGCATCTATGCATAATGTGTGTAGAAAGGATCTGAGAATATATCCTTACAAGCTGCAGAAGTGTCAAATGTTATCTGAAGTCACAAAGCGGAAGAGAGTCCAAAGAGCCAAGGGACTGTTGAAGAGACACAAGGACGGCACGCTAAAAAATCTTGTCTTTGGCGACGAAAAGATTTTTACAGTTGAAACAGCACTCAACCATCAAAATGACAGAGTACTGTCAAAAAACCTGCTAGCCATACCTGAAGGCATGAAAAAAGTTTGCAGATCCCAAAAATCTTCTTTTTTAATGGTGTGGGCTGCCGTATCGTCAGAGGGGAGGTATCCTTTGATTTTTATTGATAGTGACGTCAAAATCAATGAGGAGGTGTACATACGAGAAATTTTTGAACGTGCTCTGATACCATGGACTAACTCTCTGTACCCCGATGGAGATTAGATCTTTCAGCAAGATGGTGCAATGTCCCACACTTCCACCATGACTCAACAGTATTGCGAGGATCATTGTCCCCGGTTTCTGACCAAAGAGGAATGGCCACCGAGTTTACCTGATTTGATTGTTTTTGATTTTTGCGTGTGGTCTGTCTTCGAGGGGGAAGTTTGTGCTATCCCTGCAACGTCTGTGAAGGTCTTGAAGAAACGATTAGTAAAGGCATGGGCAGAAATTGACCAAAAAATCTTCCGTGCCGCGGCTGATGACTTTCCTCGCAGACTTAGGGCTGTCATCAAATCCAAGGGTGTCCATTTTGAATAAATGTTTTTTTTTTATTCGTTACAGTCCATCGTAGATTGTGAAGAATGCTTTTGCATAAACAATTTTTTGTATCATTTTTATAAAGGATTATTTCTTTAACAGTAGTTTTGAAATATTTTGTAGAAATCTAGAAAAATGGACTTAGAATTCCAAACAGAATGTACATGAAGAAAGCCAAGAAAACACGGACTTAAAATTTTTTGGGCATCTAAATCAAGCACTGGATCGCTATGAACGCAGTGATAACAGTGGGAAAGAAGTGTGCCCACAACCTAGAGAAGTTATCAATTTGTGCAAATGTGATTTTTTTGTAAGTGAATACATAGGCTACTAGGTGACAACTTTTCTATATTTTAAAAGTTATTTGTCGACCAGGTTAGCTATTTAAATATAACTTTTGCTCATTTTATGGTCTGTATTCTCATACATCACTTGTTAACATAAATTTGAGGAAAAACTACCAAAAAATAGATACGTCTACATACGTAGTTTACAAAATGTAAACAGTAGTGCGACAGCGTATGTGTTTTAAGTAGTTCCGATAAGAGTTAACAGTCTATAAATTTGACATCTATCTGACTAATTTCTGTTGTGCCCTTAGAAAATGCACTTCACGAATATTTCCTTAATAAGGTCACACTGCTTACCTAAAATGATGAATCAGCTTAAAGCAAACTCAACTAATCGGCCCATACGACCATACGAAGATGACGACGATCTCGTGAATTTTCAAAATCCGTTTATGAAAATTTTCTTGATTTATTTGTTGTATAAACTGTGTATTTGTTGTAAGTTGTTGCGTTTTTTCTCTAGGATATTACTGAATTGTTTTGATTTGATAAAAGTTACTTTTGCATTCTTCAGCGAAACGCTTTATAGGCAACGGAAAAAATATTTTTATAGCTTTCCCTACTTAAACATAAATAAAAATAAATGTTATTGTTTATAATTTTCCTATTCATACAATAATATACAGTTTTTGTTCGTGTTAAATGAGGAAAAAAACTTTCTTATTATAAAAGCAGTGCTTTGTAAAAGAATAACAAATTCTTTTGAGGTTTAGTAACTTTCCGATATCTTTCTTACCTTTTACCTCCAAGCAATCAACAAAGTCAAATTTAGACATTGGTTTCTCGCAGTGAGAAAAAAATTCGATTGAATTTTTTCTTCGTTTCGACGTTTATTTCTTGACGAATGTCGGACAAATAGCTTTAGAGATGAGTTTTTTGCTGGCTATATTTAAATAATTTATAAAAATGCAACTTTCCGTGATAGTTCAGTAAACAATTTCAGGCAGTGTAATCCACTCTTGTTTTTTGCCCGCAAGCCATTTTTTTATGAATAATAAAAACTATCCTTTGGCAGTCTGAAATAGATAATTGGCTCATATAAAAGCTCTTTTTTCCGGTAAATTAAGACTGAAAAAAAGTAGTCACCTGAAGTAGGCAGTTTAAAACTATTCGCTTTGGTTAGTGGTGACAAGAAAATCTGTTTTAAGTACCATTGTCTTTTAAATTGGGTTAACTCAACTAAATATTATCAACTACAAAATAATTAATAAAACAAAAATTTGCAAGAATCATTTAAATTCACGTTTGTGCCTTACGAATTCAATAAGGTCGAAGTAAACACGCAACAAACATATATCTTGTTAAAATTTCATTAAAATAGCAATTTTTTTGTACAAAGGTTGCGTACAATGTATCGATATAAATCAACAAACGAATGAATCGAGATTAATTACAGAGCATTTTAAATCATTAGGTTGCAGAGCATTTTACAATTTCAAGAAACTTCAAATTTGGCGTTTTACTTATCCTATCTTATAACTAAAGGCTTGTTTCCATTCTGAGCGTGGAACAAAGTATTCTTTATTTCTTTTACCGATTTTTTTACTTTGCTTAACGCTTAAGCGCAGAAAAAAAGTAAGAAAAATCAAGAAAACAAACAAAGAATACTCCATTTCACGCTCGTGGTGGAAACGGGCCTAATTGCGTTCCAAATATTCTGCTTTTTCTTTTTTTTTATTCTTTGCTTTTATTGATTGGTTTTATTATTTCATTACATGCAAACAAAAAATGACATATAAAATTTTGTTGCAGAAAAAATAAGACTTTAGAAGCAATTTTTAAAGCGCAGATAAAATGATTGTTTTGATTTCAAAAAGAAGATTTCCAAGAGAAGATTGAACAAGTTGTTCTTTTTAAAGGGCTTGAATAGTCCTTTTTTTCATTTCTTGGTTACCCTTGATCTGCTGTACTTGATTTAGAAACACATTGAACTGCGTGGGCAACTATGGGAGTTTTTTTCACAGATCTGAAAGAATGCAATTTTTAAGCTTTAAAAGTAACTTTAGAAGTAAAGGCCCGTTTCCACTACGAGCATGAAAAAGAGCATTTTTTGTTTCTTTTATTGATCTTCGATTGAAGCGAGCGGTTAAAATTGAAGCGAGCGCAAAAAAAATCAATAAAACAAACAAAGAATGCTCTTTTTCACGATCGTAGTGGAAACGGGCCTTAACTGCTCTTTTAGTTGCGTAACGTTGAAGTTTTGCTCATACCACGTCAGCTAACGATCGCGATTTTGGTAACTGAGTTTGGTTTTGTGTTACTAGGGTGCGCAAAAATGCCTTAATATTTTCATCAACTTCACATTTACTTTTGATACTGCGAAGACCATAATAGTTAGAAGTAAACTTTTTATATTTAGAGTAATTATAACGGGTATTTCAAAAAAAGTGAGACATTTTTGACAAGTAATATCTTCACAATAACTTAACCAAATTCAATGAAATTTTGCACAAAGCAGCCTATATATACCAGGGGTCCGCAAATACTTTTTGACGCGACCCAAAAAATTTTGACTTAAACTCTTGTGACCCACGATTTCGTGAGCGGTAATATTAAATAGAAAATATTTTAAGGCTACTATTCAGTGACGGATATTTATAGTTAGGAACCCGAGGCAAGGATACCCAAAAATTGATGATCTCTAAAAAAAAAGTCTTCACTTCGATTTCATCTCTAATTTTGCTATTTTTCTTCCAAAATTATAATGATCTCTGAAAAAAAAAGAAAAAGGTCGGTACCCTGAATCGATCTTATATTTCCCAATTTTCGTCCCAACTAAATAATAACCTCTAAATAACATCTATAGCAAACTCAAACTATAAGAGCTATTTTCGAGGGGGCCCCCAAAAAAAGGGAAGGCTCAAAGCAACTGCCTCATTCGCCTTACTCAATATCCACCACTGGTAACAATGCAATAATAATCATAGGTTTAGAATGATCAAGTTCATTTATTACATAGATGTGAAGCTTATATTTAGAGTAGGTTTAAATAGTTTAAATTATTTCGCGACCCAGAATGGAAGGTCTCACAACCCAAATTTGGGTCGCGACCCACTATTTGCGAACCTCTGATATATACGAGGTGTGTCATAAAAGTTGTAGTATTCCGCTTTCTGTGTAAGCTTTAGTTGAGCTACAAGACTAGGTTAAGTGGCAGATGATTTAGTAACTTCTTAAAAGTATTTAACCGCAATTTCAACTTACTACTTACTAACATTTATTTAGCATTTCAGGTGTGAAAGAAAATAGTTTACATATGTACTGTCGTTTAACAATTTTTTTTTGCTTGGTAATTTAGTAATGACAACAGAACAACAAAACAGCCTCAAATTTCTAGTTCGTTTGTGAAAATTTCTTGCTAATCTGACTTGCTGAATAAAGTTATTACTGGTGATAAAATATGGGTTTTTGAGTATGGCTCAGAGACCAAACCTTAGAGCCCCATTGGAAGAGTCCTCAATCACTACGGATCAAAAAGACAAGGCAGTCAAAGTCCAAAATCAAGTTCATGTTGATAGCATTTTTTGAAGTCTGAGACATGGTCCATTATGAGCAAAGAAAACGTTGCAGGATTTTTTTATAAACAAACTGATAAACAGTATGACCCTGCGGCAAAGATTCATAGACCCTGAGCACCGAGCAGTGAGCTTGTTGTTCTGTGCACGTTTTATTAAACCGCGGTGCAATGTTTGATATTGCAACACGCATGTTGGGTTAAATGTCAATCTTATTGCGATACTTCGACTTGATTACTGCTACCGCAGAAATACCGGCTTTACACAAGTATGACGTTGCAAATGGCACAACAATACGGAGAGCTTTACAGCCTACAAGTGGAAATTCAGATTGACCCTTAACCCAGAATGAACACCAGTAACCCAGATAGCATAACTGGCATGTTTTGTTTTTAAATGGCGAATAAGTTTACTTGGAACCATTGCATGATTTGCAAGCTGTTCTCCACAGACTACACATCGTTATCACACCAAGTGAATCCATACCGAATATATTCTGCATTGTACTTTTTCTTTACAGATTTTTGTCTATTTGCAACACCGCTTGTGTTAAGTATATTATCGGTTTCTGGTTCTGTTGCTATCCCCAAAAATTCATCCATTGCTTGTTTATTTTAGTTTTTAACAATTTCTTAAGCACTGCAATGCAATCAATTTACTTTATTACTAAAAATACTACACGGTAGCTCGAAAATACACGGAAACAAGCTTATTTAACTCTTCAAGTATGGCACTTTCGAATGCTAACTGTTTTATCAGCGGGCTTAAAAAAAGAGATAATTCTCTCGAATTTAGGCTAATTGTTTGAAGCACGTGATCGCACATTTGTTTAGAAACAATGCGCTTTGTTTCCCTTTATTACCAGTGGTGGTGTGATCAGTGCTGAGCTTTGCCAATAACCTAAGTAATTATATTGCTTGTAATTATATAATATTGCCAGTGCTTGTTGAAATGATTCGCATGAAAAATGAAATAAAACATGAGAAAAAATAAAAAAATGGAATAAAAATAAAAATTTTATTTAAATTCTTTTCAGTTTTTTTTCAGTTCAGTTTATTGGTTCAAAATACAATATTCCGCGGCACACCGGTTGCGGAGTACTGGTTTAAAGCACGAACCATCTTAAGCATTCGTACAGTAATGTAATCAGTACTGGTGTATCTCTATTAAACCGATTAATTTTGGTTTATTTATTTACAAACGATTTTACTATCATAAAGAACAAATTAAGGATAATACGATCAATTGATTTAAGAAAAACATACTAACTAACGCGAGCGAGTAGCAAGTATTGAAGCGTTGCGAAAGCTAAAATTAAATCCAATAGTAGGCTATATTGTGAATTTAGTATGGACAAGTCACTCTCCAGTCACTGCCAGTCTATCACGCACCAACTAACAAGCGGTTCTACACAGCTGCTGCTAACCACACACTGTAAAATTGTACGAAGCTGCTAACAACTTTAACATTGTAATTTTGGTGAGGAAAGCAGTAGATGCAACAACTTTCGTATGCTTTCGCGGCGCCCAGTTTGGGAACCGCTGAGCTAAGTACAAGTTGTAGAAGATTCCATTCAGCGTTCCTTGACGTTCGAGATAAAAAAAAAACAAGAAAGAGAAAAAAGAAAAAAATGCGTAGAACTGTTTCAAAGGTCACGATCCTGGAAAAGTGCAAGCAATGCGCTATGAATTAAAGCAAGGGTGGGCAACCTGCGGTGCATGCGCCACGCGTGGCACATTGGATGGTTAGTGGTGACGCATTGCAGTTGGGGAAAATATTTCAACCGAAAAATGTTCCACAACTTATATTTAGCTATATCAGGGGTGGCCAACCTGTGGTGGATTGCACCCTGATTTCCAGCGTTGACCTTCTTTTTTTTTTTTGAAAACAGCTTGGTTTCAGTAAGAAAAGTAAAAATTCAGAGAATTTTTTCCAGCGATGATCTTTTTTTTTTTTTTTAGAGATCATCTTGGTTTCACTATGAAATTTTGAAGTCTTTCGTTTGTTTGGCGCAGATGAACTGGACTTGAATAAAATTGGGGGTTGAGGAAAAAAGGTTGGCTACCCCTGAATTAAACGGTAAAACGAATTTTTATATTAGACTTATAAAAACCACTTGCACACCAAATAACTTAAGTGGGGGTGATGTACCGATTAAGCAAGCACTAGTAACAATGAAAAAGATTACATCATAATCAAAAGTTAAAAAATCATTGTAAAAGATTAAAAGTCAAGAAAAGATTCACGAGGTTAAGATTAACATTATGAATGAAGGGTGACAAAAGAATTACGTGATAAACTGACCGAACAGATGTTTAACCCTTAAAGCACCGGCGCCGAATTTTTTGCAGATCAGCTGTGTAATGAAAAAAGCCTAATTTTGGATGCTTTTACTACTTAAATAAAATGATATAAATAAATAAAAATGCATTAAAAACAATATTTACTTATCGTGCTACACTAGGTCATGCGTCATTCCAGTAATCGAACATTAGAGGGTATTAGATAGGGCTGAAAATGGGGGAATTAGATTTTCCTCTCCAAGGTCGTAAGCACACAGTACAAAATCGGAAGACATTTAGTTTTTATATACAAACACGAATAATATACAATATAATAAATACATAACAGTAAAAATAAATACATAAATAATCAACGATGGTGTTACAATCAAGTGATAGCCTTAAAATCAGTGAAAACCCGGAGCGAAAAAAATAAGGGGGTCACTTTTCAGTCTCAAAAAAAAAGTTATCAATTTCAAAGGGCCACTTTTCACACGAATAATATACATTATAATAAATATATAAAAATAAAAACACATGCAAAAATAATCAGTGATGGCCTTACAATCAGGGCAAGCCCACTACCCAAAAAATAGGGGGCCACTTTTCAGTCTTCAAGGTCAGTTCAAGTTCAATATTCAAGAGATTCAGTTCACTTAGTTCAAATTCAAGTGCTCGTTCAGTTCATTTACTTCAAATTCAGTTCAAATTCAGTTCACATTCAAATTCATTTAGTTCAAATTCACTCAGTTCAAGTTCATTGAGTTCAAATTCACTCAGTTTAAGTTCAATATACGAAACGCCCAGTTTACTCAGTTCAAATTCAAGTTCTTGTTCAGTTAATTCAGTTCGAATTCAGTTTGATTTCAAATTCATTTGGTTCCAATTCACTCAGTTCAAGTTCAATATACGGCACAATAACATAAGCACGCGCTTTGCGCACAGCACGTGCTTACGTTATTAGCAACGCGCTGACACATAATTGTGCCAGGCAGTGATCACGCAGGCAGCGACTGTAGCAATTATACATCACTCGCTGAAATGCTGCTACAGCAGTTATCGGTTTTGCAGCATTTAGTGCTCAGCCCGTCATCGGTCATCCGCCGATAAGCGGCTGAAGCAGTCATCGGTGCTTTAAGGCAGAGGTCCGCAAATAGTGGGTCGCGACCCAAATTTGGGTTGTGAGACCTTCCATTCTGGGTCGCGAAATAATTTAAACTATTTAAACCTACTCTAAACATAAGCTTCGCATCTATGTAATAAATGAACTTGATCATTCTAAACCTATGATTATTATTGCATTGTTATTAGTGGTGGATATTGGGTAAGGCGAATGAGGCAGTTGCTTCGGGCCTCCCTTTTTTTGGGCCCCCCTCGAAAATAGCACTTATAGTTTTAGTTTGCTATAAATGTTATTTAGAGGTTATTATTTAGTTGGGACGAAAATTGGGAAATACAAGATCGATTCAGGGTACCGAACTTTTTCTTTTTTTTTTTCAGAGATCATTATAATTTTGGAAGAAAAATAGCAAAATTAGAGATGAAATCGAAGTGAAGACCTTTTTTTTTAGAGATCATCAATTTTTGGGTATCCTTGCCTCGGGCCCCTAACTATAAATATCCGTCACTGAATAGTAGCCTTAAAATATTTTCCACTTAATATTACCGCTCACGAAATCGTGGGTCACAAGAGTTTAAGTCAAATTTTTTTGGGTCTCGTCAAAAAGTATTTGCGGACCCCTGCTTTAAGGGTTAAGGACAGAATAACTAAGTCATGAGAAAAATCAATAGAAGAAATCCGTAAAAGCATTTTTGTTTGGAAGAAACGACTTTTTTTAGTTTTAGAGGAAAATGGATGTCATATTGAACATAAACTGAAGTAAATGATTTTTTTGCTCCAATGTGTTATTTTTAACATGTTTCTTTACGTTGCTTTTATTTATTTTGAAGACCTTTTTATAATATACATGTATAAAGGTTGCTCTATGGAAAATTTTATTGAATTTGCTTTGGTTATTACAAAGATATGGCTTGTCAAAAAGTGCCTCGTTTTTTCTGCTACACCGATATATGTAGGGATCTATTTACTATTTAAAACTTAATGAAATTTTAACTGAAATACATGGATAAACATTTTTATTTCAAAGCTAATCTGCACAAATATAACATTATGTTCTGTTTTAGTAAATGTGATGCTTAAAATTACTGAAAAGTATGGTTTGCATCTCCAGGGTAAAAGTTTAAAGATAGCTTAATTAGTCAGATGAAACAATCTTTTAGCTGAATAGGTAAAAAAACGCATAACTAATAATTATGTCAACAAAAAATCTAAAAAACTTTTTTTGTTGCAAGGAAAGGTTTATTAACTATGGAATATTGTTTGATGGGATTGTCTTCTAATGGTGTTGCAAGACATTTTAGACTTCATGATATGATAAATGTTCACCAAAAAATTATATCAAAATGCTAAAAATGAGGCCATATCAAAGATAAGATCCATGAAGCAAATGCTAAAATATGTTTTCCAACAAAATAGCGCACCAGCACACTTTCATCACAATGTCTGTGCGTATTCATAAAAAATTTCTGCAATAAATTGCTAGGTTATGAAAGTAGTACTTATGGGTATACTCTAGGTCTCCAAATCTTACTTTATTAAACTAATTATTTTGCATCAATATATCTAAAAAACAAAAACATATACCAAGAAGTCAAAACCGATCGATATGTTACAGTGAACGATAGAACAGCAAAAGTATTTTACTCAGCATGTGCGCAAGGATGTATATCCGGAGCACCAACCAGAGCAGTAGAATCGAGTACTTAACACGTTAACTGCGGCGGGCCGAATAGAGGCGATAGCTGCATTGCGCGAGTTTTCAAATTCTTGCCACAACAGTTTGCCTAGAGCTATCGCAAAGAGTGGTTGTGTGCTGTTAAGTGAAGTTAACTGCTACGTATTAGAGAAATAAAATTGCGTGTCCACATGTGGCCACGCCCCAGTGTTAATATCATTTATTTTCTCCTATGCGACGTGGCCACATGTGGGCACGCTTCTTTGACTATATTCATCGCTACGTCAAAACAATATTGGTGCTTACGGGTGGGTCACGCGCACTACGAGAATCCTTCCCGTGACCACCGGTGGGTCACGCCAGAGTTAACACGTTAAAGCTCCAATCATGCCTTCAGATACCAATAGAGAACATTAAAATTTTTAACTATATAAAAAAACTTATTTATATGTCAACATGAAACACTTTAATATAGTAATTATTTATATTGAGCGGAAACGATTACGAAAAATAGAACATGGCCCTGAAGTTAGAATCGTAAAATGTTTAGACAGATGTGCTGTCCAGTTTCTAGGAGTGTTATCAATCGATCCACTTTTTTTTAATCTAAGATGAGGGCGGCTATATTAGATATAACATACATAAACATTTGGTGGTACAAAATTTGAAGATTGCGTGAAGTAAAAGATTTTTCTTCCCAAAGCTTTTCATCTGACACTCTTCAGGGGAAATTGTCAGAATGAAGCAGAATTGAAACCGAACTAAGTTATAAAGGAAGAAAGTAGAGTTCACTCTACTTTCTTCTTTCTTCCTTTAT
Source organism: Diplosoma virens (assembly GCA_963680785.1). Taxonomy (NCBI): domain Eukaryota; kingdom Metazoa; phylum Chordata; class Ascidiacea; order Aplousobranchia; family Didemnidae; genus Diplosoma; species Diplosoma virens. Next base: position 10,812,491 of record OY796892.1, read on the forward strand.
AACTTAGTTCGTTTTCAATTCTGCTTCATTCTGACGATTTCCCCTGAAGAGTGTCAGATGAAAAGCTTTGGGAAGAAAAATCTTTTACTTCACGCAATATAACATACAATAAAATATTGTCTGCGTTTTATATATATTTCCAAAATATTTAATATATATAACATTTAAAAGTGATTTTTTAAAAATTCTATTAGCGTTAAGATCGTTTCAGACTGAAAACGGACTCGAAAAATGTAAAGCAGATGGAAGAAAATGTAAAAAAAATGGAAAGACGAAAAAAATCGTCAAAGCGAAAATTTTTTCGTGCTTAGCAGAAAAAGATTGAAGTTAAATTATTTTAACTTTTTTGTTTGGTTCAGTCTGAAACCGGTCGCGAAAAAGCGAGCAGAAAGTAGGATTTTCCGCTACGCTTTCAAAAATTACCCTTTTTGCTTGGTTTTTCCGTGACCGCTTTCAGTTTAAACCAGTGGTTCTGGACGTGGGGCCTGGCAAAATTTTGGTGGGGCGTGGATATTTTAAGACACTATGAACCAATTTTGGTAAAAAAACACATGGAGGCTTTGAGCAGAAGCCTTCGCTGAAGTTTTTGTGAAAATGAAAAAATTAGAGGCAGTTTCAAAGGGATGACCTTTTTTAATCTTTCCTAGTTTTTTAGGGCAAAAATGAAGAAATTAGAGGCAGTTTAAAAGTAATAGCCTTTTTTTTTTGTCCTTTGGGCAAACTGTATTGCCACCCAAACATTTTGGTTCTTTTCAAAAAGTCCCCGTAAGCAATTTTTTTGATAAAATAACCCGGAATCGCTTTTTCAGTATCAGTATGGAATAAAGAAAAGGACCTCTCAAGAACCGATAATAATCGCAAAGGGACCCGAGTTAATTTTCTGAACACAAAAATCGCTTACGGTGACTTCTTGAATACACCCAAAATTTTTGCGCTCTTAAACCTATATATCGGAATATCAGAATTTTGGAAATGATGGAATGGGGCAAGGCCAAAAAAGGTTGAGAAACATTGGTTCTTAACCTATGGGCAATTACAGGGCAGCAAGTGGGCAATTAGCTAAACTTAAAAAATTTGAGTTATAGACATAACAAACAATGTTGCAAAAAACTTCAAATGTTCAACCGGTGATAATACAAACCAAAAATTAGCTAGATATTTTTATTGAAACTGACATTTCGTCGATCAGAATCAAACCGACATCTTTAGAGATTAAAAGGTTTACAGTAACAAAGCTGCTAAAAACTCGTCATTATTAATCGTAGAAATGTGCCTTAGGTTGAACAGCGGGTGGGTTACTTCACTGATCGCTACGGCAACAAAATTGAGTAATAAAAACAATGGCATAGCAATTACTGAAGAGACTAAAAACAACTTCGAACGCATGCCGCATTCGCAAACAGCAAAAAACAAGCCCGAGAACACTCTAATTTAGTGTTTCTTAACCTTTTTTTACATATTTACCCTTTTAACAAAAGTGGTTACTAGATTTACCCTCATTATACTTAGTAATGCTCATTTATTAAAAAATGAAATTAGCAAATTACTTTAGTTATATTTATGTAATGCGACGGCTGTCCCCTTGTTTTTTGGCAGCGAGCTGTTCAATGTCTAATGAAGTAATAGATAATGCGCAACAAATGTCAGATTCAACGTCAATATTTGATAGTATTTGTGCTTGGTATTTGATAGTAAGCAACGCAGAGAAAGGGCACTCGCACAGGTAAGTTGAAGAAAACGGAATCAGAACATGAATACCTAGCCATGGATAGCAGCGTTGCATTTTAACCCAAAACTTGTCTAGGTTGCAAGTGTGAAATTCATCTTTTGCAAAAGAATTGTTTGTTAATTCTATAAATTCTTCTTGAATTGCTTTAGGAACATCTTCCACTTTACACACAAAAAGATTTCTAGTTACTTTCATCAAAGTGCTAGAAGTATTTATCTCGAGAAAATATTGTTCAAACTCATTTTGCATGTTTTGTAGGTGGCTGATGATGTCCTCCTTCAAATTTTGTTCAAAATTATCTCCAGTTATCTCAATCAAGCGGTTAAATGATGCAAAATTATCATTATTTGCTCGTTGGCTCTAAGGTTGAGGTTTGCCACAAACACATTGATGGCGTCAGGGTGCATGATCATATTACTTCCTGGACCTTGCCGTTTTTTGTTTAGTTGATTTAATGTTTCGCGTCAGCAAGATAAGCTAAGTACGTAGAAAATTCATCTCCATGGTAACAATAAATAATTTTTTTGTTTTGCAAACAAAACCAACTTGACTTTTTCTCTTAGTTCGAAAATACAAGAGAGTATGTTTCTTTTTGAGAGCCAACGAACTTGAGTATGATATAAAAGTGCGGTATGATTGGGATCCATATCTTTGCAAAGTTTGCTGAAGAGTCGAGTGTTGAGCGCTGGACTTTTCACATAATTAACAACTTTAATAAGAACAGAAAAAAGCTTGTGAAATCTCTTTAAAATGGTTTTGAAAACGAGCATCGCTTTGTAAATCATTGAATTGCTGGATTTTTCTGCTTTAGCAGGGAAACTAATCCAGAGTTTGCACCAATCATGGCTGGAGCACCATCAATGCAAACTCCAACAAGTTTACTCCAACTCAATTCGATCTTGTCAAAAAAATCACTGAACACTTGAAAAACATCGGCTGCCTTTGATGTTCTTTCCAAAGATTGACAAAAGAGAAATTCTTCATTAATCCTTTCATCTGCAACATATCTGATATACACAAGTAGCTGTGAGAGATTGGAAACATCGGTAGTTTCATCCTGCTAAAGAGTAAAAACAGGAGAGGAATTAATCTTCGATGTCATCTTGCTCTTAATATTTTCTGACATTTTATGGATTCGGGATTTTATTGTGTCATTGGACAGTGAGATTCGTTTAATTGTTTGAGATGCTTTTTTTCCAAGCATGAACTTCACACTTTCCAATATGCAAGGTTTCAGAAAAGTTTCACAATCGTATGTGCTTTTTTAGCTTTTGCCACATGCAAAGCAATGGCAAATGATGCATGTACAGCGGTATTGTAAGTCTGCCAAAACATTCCAGTTCTGTCCAACTTTTGTCTTTTCAGACTGGACAATTTTAACTCAAAGAAAGACCGGTTTTTGCTTATCATACGTACTTGGATGAGCATTTGCTAGATGTTGTTTTAGTGGAGCAGGCTTCGTGGTACTGTTTGAAAATGTTTTCATGCACAGGACACACTAAAAAATTTGAAGACCATCCTGAATAAGATATGTAAATTCAAAATCCAAGTAATTGTCCTCATACTTTCTCTTCTTTTGTGACATGCTATATTTATGACTAAATTTATGACAAAATCCAAATAATAGGCTAGCTTCGGATTCGCATTAGCAGTTACTCTAAACCAGGATGGATACTGTTATGTTCTTATGTCGTTAAAGAAGTCTTTATTTATTGTAGTTATCATAAACAACACTAATTCAAACACTCACAGAAGTCTTCGAGAGCACGCTAACAATTAATTCGCCTTTTACTGGTCACCGTCCGAATACACTTGTTATTATTTCGGTCAAATCAATATTCCAATTACTAGCTCGTTACGGTATCTCGTACGTTGTTGTCATGCGATAAAGATCATTGTTATCTCTTATATGCAATCTTTGCTCTATTTTGTCTTCAATTACACTGGTCAACACAAAATTCCTTTCTGGGATGAAAGTAGCCGCCCTTTACTAATTTTGGGGCACTGAATCCGAAAATGAGCCATAAAATTGTCGGTTAGCTCTAGTTCTCAAGATATGGGCACCAGAAACATATTCTAGGGGGACAGGTGGACCCCTAGAAATCTAAGTCGAATACCTGTTTATCTCGTTCATTCACAAATTTACCTCTTTCAGATAACAGGACTCCAAGACCTTTTTAAAGCAACAACCAAGTTACCTTTTTAATAACCTAAGGCCTTTGGTGACTATTACATTTGACCGACCCCCTTCACAGATCATTTGATGTCCTTTTCAAACATACTGCAGGCGCCCATGTTTCAAGATATTTCAGAGAAGGTAGGTTACATGTTTTATTGTGATTATAGCTAGGCTTAAAAAAGATGGAAATATATAGTGCATTCCTCTTATGCTGATAAGGAGTTTTTCAGCAACAGAGATGAAATAAAGTTATCAGTTAGAGAGGGCATACCCCAAGATAATACAAGTGCTATGAAAACATTTCGCTGATTTATATCAGCTACAGAGCTTAAATAGGAGTGTAGCTTAGTTAATGTGCGTGATGAACAGTAAAATGCAACAGGTAACACTAGCCAGCAAAATTTCACTTGATTTGGAGTATGCAGAAGAGGCTTCTAACAGGTGCAAAATATACTGCAAAGTACACTACCTGTATAACATAGTTATATCCGAAAACTTGCACTGTGTTCTTTTTTGTTTAGAATTGATCTCTTTTAACTACAAGTACAATAACTTGTTAAAGTAGCTTTCAGTCAGTATATTTTGAAATGCCTCTTGTTTGTGTAAATTCTGCAGATAACTTCTGTTATATCTGTGGGGAGTTCACCGTGTTTTCGCAGAAGCGTGTCTTAACCACTAGAACAACAAAGGCTTATCATCAGTACTTTGGTTGTAAAGTCAGAGATCAGGAAAAGCCTTGGGCTCCATATGCTGCAATGCTATATGCTGCAACTGCAACTCCTGTGTGACCGCCTTTAATGAGTGGTTAAAGAAGAAAAGGCAATGCCATTTGCAGTGTCAATGATTTGGAGAGAAGCAATGGATCATGTAAACGATTGTTACTTCTATCTCACGCCTTCCAAAAAAAAGGATTCAACAGGAAGAAGTCTGTGATAGAGTATCCTAACATACCATCTGCAATTTGTCCTCTTCCTCACAGTGACGAGCTACCTATTCCTGAACCACGTGAAATAGATCTGTTGAGTTCAGACTACGCAGAAAGCAGTGAAGAGTGTAGCGTTTCTGAACTGTGCACATCCAGGAATAAAGAATTTGGTATTACTACTGAACCACATTTAATCAATGAAAGTGAATTGAATGATCTTTTAAGGGATTTAGATTTGCCGAATGTTAAAGCTGAACTATTGGCTTCCAGATTAAAACAGTGGAATTTGCTTCAAAGTGGTGTCAAAGTTTGTAGTTTTCGTACACGTCAACAGTCTTTGGCCCAGTTTTTTAGCATGAAAGGGGGACTTGTAAATTGCACAGATGTTTGTGGTATTATGCAAGAATTCGGGTACTCCCACAGACCAGAAGAATGGAGACTGTTCATTGATTCGTCGAAACTAAGTCTTAAAGCTGTGTTGCTGCACAATAAAAATATGTTGCCATCAATTCCCGTTGGATATGCAGCTCATGTAAAAGAAAATTACAAGAATATTACGAGAACATACAATAAATTTGTCGGCAGCGTGGTTGAGTGGTTAAAGCGCCAGGCTTGTGACCAACACGGTCTCGGTTCAAAACCCACTCACGCCATTCTGTTGTGTCCTTGGGAAAGGCACTTTACGGCGCATTCCCCTGCTTGGTGGTCCTGGCAAGCAGTTTTAAATTACGGTCATATCTCTATTAAATTACAAGCGGACAGCAATATCTTGGTATCTCGGGAAGCAGGTTGGGGTAATTGCCTACCCTATGTATTAGCGCCTCCGTCGCTTTCCTGCAAGTCAGGAGGATAAATATATAGATGAAAATAAAAAAAAATAGAATATGAAGAACCTTTTACAGTGCATAAATTACGCACAGTACTGCTGGCAACTGTGTGGTGGCTTTAAAGTAATTGCAATACTGATGGGATTGCAGCCTGGTTATATAAAGTATTGCTGTTTTTTGTGTGAATGGGACAGTTTTGCAAGACATGAACATTACCTTAAAAAGGAGTGGCCAAAAGGAAGCACTTTGAAAGCAAGTACAAAAAATGTAAAGTACACTCCACTCGTTGAAACATCAAAGATTTTACTTCCCCCTTTGCATATTAAAAATGGATTAATGAAAAATTTTGTAAAAGCGATGAATCAGGATGGAGCAGCTTTCAAGTACATTTACAACAAGTTTCCTGTATTAAGCCAAGCAAAGCTCAAAGAATTTTTTGTTGGACCCCAAATCAACAAGCTATTAAAGGATAAAGGCTTTGATCACACCTTGTCTGGAATAGAGAAAGTTGCCTGAAATGCATTCCGAGACGTGGCACACAACTTTCTTGGGAATACAAAAGCTTCAAATTATATTGAACTGGTTGAACACATGATAGACTCCTAAAAAAATATGGGGTGCAACATGTCTTTAAAAATACACTTCTTACATTTGCACTTAGATTTTTTTCCTTCAAACTGTGGTAACGTAAGTGACGAACATGGGGAGCGTTTCGACCAGGATATTGCAGTCATGGAAAAACGATACCAAGAAAAATGAAGCCCATCAATGTTAGCTGATTACTTTTGGACTCTTGCTCGAGATCAACCGGAATTGTCTTACAGCAGGAAAGCTAAAAGAATGCGATTGTGAACATGAGCGTTTCTGTTGTTGCATTAGCGTTAATGTATGCATTGGAAAAAAACTAAAATTGAAAATATTTCAAAAACAAGAGCTAATCGAAGGTTTTTATTGTCATTTTCGGATTCAGCACCCAAAAATCTATAAGAAATGACTATTTCTATAAAAGAAAGAAAAATTTTTGGAAATTTTGTAGACCTGTGTTATTATCAATTGTTTCTTTTGGATGCGAATAAAAAACAATCTACTACTACTATCTCGCATCACGTGAATGCGCACAGAAGTGTTGCCATTATCTTTATTATATTAAAGCAGTACATCACAAATACAAGGCTACCAATACCTAAAGCTGCCCCAATTTTTCTGTCCCGTCAATTTCTCTAGGCTGAAACCATGCCTGAAACTAAGGCTATTTGCTGCCACCATGAAATTTAAAACAATAGTTAGCTAATTTACCCCCCAAAACAACAAATTTACCCCCAGGGGTAAATTTATTGCAGGTTAAGAAATGCTGCTCTAATTTAAAAGACACAGAAGTCAATCGTGCAATTGCAATTCAAAGTTTTAAACCAAAATATCTAGTTAAGAAAATTGTAACCGTTCACATTACAAACTTAACAAGGACGCAAATTAAACTATTTAATGGAAATAAAATAATTCTATTAGACTGTGTTCCCTTCTATTTATCTCTGCAAATCAACATTTTCAAGTGTTGTTGCTATTAAACAAAAACTCAAAACAGATTGTTAGATCTGGACTCAGATTTACGTTGTGCCAACTCAAAAATTGCACCACATATTTCATCAATAGTATCCAAAAAACAAGAGCGAAAATCTCACTAATGGAGTTGTGCAAATGTTGACCTACATTAAATTGTTCTTTTAATATATAGCATTATTTTTTATTTTGTATATCAGATTAATTAGATTTTAAACTAGAAAAATTAAATTAATGAAATTTGGTCTAAATCAGGGATGTCCAACCTGCGGCCCACTACTTACTCAAAATTTTTATTCAATGCTTACTCAAAATTGCTCAAAATTTTTACACACTGCTTACTCAAAATTTTTACACACTGCTTACACACTGCTTTCTCAAAATCGCTCACTCAAAATAAGCTTCTTCTTCTCCTTTCGGCCTTTTTCTTTAGTCAGGGGTATCATCATTCTCCACATCTTTCTGTCTTCAATGTCCGTCTCCTTCGCACCAACTTCCTCCATATCTTCTTTTACCACATCTAAAATTCTTATTTTTGGTCTCCCTCTTTTCCTCTTTCCTGGTAACTCCATTTCCATCATCTTTCTTCCTACATACTCTTGGTCTTTCCTCATGACATGTCCATACCACCTCAACCTGCCCTCCCTCATCTTCATTCCTAACCGTTCTACCTTAACAGTACTCCTGATGTGCTCGTTTCTAATTTTGTCTTTTCTCGTCACTTCCATAGCAAACCTCAACATTTTCATATTAGCGTCTTCCATCTCTTTCACTTGTTTCTTTGTGACTGCTACTGTCTCAAGTCCATACACCATTGCTGGTCTTACCACTGAACTGTACACTTTCCCTTTTACTCTAGCTGGTTAACCTTTTGTCGCAGATTACTCCTGATACTCTTCTCCATCCGTTCCATCCTGCCTGTACTCTCCTCTTTACCTCCTCTCACAACCACCATTTTATTGCACCGTTGATCCCAAATACATAAAATTCCTTTACTCTTGGCACTTTTGTATCCTTCATCTTTACTGTTTCGTCGTCATTTCCTCCATTTATGCACAAATATTTGGTCTTCGACCTATTTACTTTCATCCCTCTTCTTTCCAATGCATACTTCCAGGATTCTAATCTCTGCTCCACTTCTCCCCTGTTCTCTTCGCAAATCACAATATCATCAGCAAACAGCATTGTCCATGGTGGTTCTCTCCTTACTTCATCCTTTAGCCTGTCCATTATCACTGCAAAAAGGAATGGACTTAACGCTGATCCCTGGTGCAGTCCAACCTTGACCTGGAAACTTTCTGTAGTTCCTACTGCACACCTCACCACTGTTTCGCTTCCCTCATACATATCTTGTACTAGTTGCACATAATTTTCCACTATTCCTGATTTTCTCATGCAGTACCACAGCTCTTCCCGCGCAACCCTGTCGTAAGCTTTCTCTAGGTTCACGAATACACAATGTAGCTCTCTTTGATCTTCCCTGTATTTTTCCATTAACATCCTTAAAGCAAACATGGCATCGGTAGTTCCCTTTCCTGGCATAAATCCATATTTCTGTTTGCTGATCTCCACTCTATTCCTTAACCTGGTTTCAATAATTCTTTCCCATACTTTCATTGTGTGGCTCATTAGCTTTATTCCTCTGTAGTTTCCACAGCACTGTGCGTCCTATTTGTTTTTATATATTGGGATAAGCACATTCCTTATCCATTCTTCTGGCATCCGTTCACATTAATAGTCTGTTGAACAGTCTGGTCAAAAACTTTATTCCCATCTCTCCCATGCACTTCCAAACTTCTATTGGCAACTCATCTGGCCCAGCCGCTTTACCTTTTTTCATCCTTTTTAGTGCGTTGTTTACTTCTTCTCTACTGACACAATTTACATCTTTATTAACCACTTCTGGTTCCTCCGTCCTAGGTTCTCTGTTATTTTCCTCGTTCATCAGTTTCTCAAAGTACTCCTTCCATCTCTTTAACACTAGCTCCGAATTTGCCATAACATTACCGTTTTCATCCTTTATAATCCTCACGTGCTGTACATCTATCCCTGCTCTGTTTCTCTTCCTAGCCAATCTGTACAACTCTTTTTTACCTTCTTTTGTTTCCAATCTAGCATACAAATCATCATACACACGTCCCTTTGCCATTGCAACTGCCTTCTTTGCCTTACTCTTCTTTTGTTTGTATATCTTTTTAGTATTTTGATCTGTTATTTTGTCCCATGCTTTCTTTGTCTCTTTCTTTTCTTTTATGCTCTTTTGAACTTCCTCATTCCACCACCATGTCTCCCTGTCTCCTTTTCGTTTTCCAAATTTCACTCCCAGTACAGTTTCAGTTGTTTTTCTTAGCATTTCTGCCGTTTTGTCCCACTCATCAGGTAACCCATCCTTGTCTCACAAAATCCTGGTCATTTCTTGTCTAAACGCTTCTTGACAGCTTGTGTCTTTCAGTTTCCACCATCATATAAAGATACGCCAAAGGGCTTTACTTTCTCTGCTTTTTTCTTTTTCACCATAAGAGCCATTTTGCATACCACCATACGGTGCTGCTTTGCGACACACTCATTTACTATTACCTTACAATCGCACATTTCCTTCAAGTTCCTCCTTCTGCACATCACATAATCTACTTGGGTACTTTTTCCTCCACTCTTATATGTCATCTTGTGTTCATCTTTCTTCTTGAAATAAGTATTGACAATCTCCAATTTCCATCCTTTTCCCAAAATCCACAACCATTGATTCTTTCTTATTTCTTGTTCCAGCACAATACCTCCCCATTATTTCCTCATCCCCTATGTTTCCTTCGCCCACATGTCCATTAAGGTCTGCACCAAGAACTATCCTCTCTTCTGTTGATATATTTTCTATCAATCTATCCAGGTCTTCCCAAAAATCATTTTTCTCCTCCATGTTGTTGTTAACCTGTGGAGCATATGCGCTTACTATATTTAGGATGGACCCATTTACCTCCAGCTTCATGGCCATCAGTCTGTCCGACACCCTCTTCACCTCCAGAACACTTTCAGCCAGCTCCTCCCTCACCACTATCCCTATCCCAATTTTTCTTCCATCAGCTCCGTTGTAAAATATTTCACATCCACTTCCAATGTTCCTTGTTTACTCCCTTTCCACTTAGTTTCTTGTAAGCACAATATGTCCACATTCCTTCGCTCCATCATATCTGCCAGCTCTCTTCCCCTTCCAGTCATCATTTCAATATTTAAAGTACCCACACTTATGAATGAGCACCTTCCTTTCCATGCTTTTTGCTGCTTCTTTACTCGCCTTCCTCCTCTCTTTCTGCTCTTATTTTTACTTTGTTTAGCAGTAGCATAATTTCCGCAGGTGCCCTGCTGTGCGACACCTGAGGCGGTCGTTGGTAACCCGGGCCGCGACCGATCCGGTATGGATTGACAATGATTACGCATTTGTATAAATCTGGCAAAAAGGTTTTACGCCGGATGCCCTTCCTGCCGCAACCTTCCCCATTTATCCGGGCTTGGGACCGGCATCAAGGGACACAGAAATGTGCCACCAATGGCTGGGTTTCACTCAAACCTAAGCATTACTCAAAATAAGCTAATAGTGGAAAATTGGTAAATGGAAAAGGAAATTTGGTCTAAACCAGAAATGTCCAACTTGCGGCCCACTGCTTACTCAAAATTTTTGATTATATTTTCATAACTCCATCGAATTCGATATCACTGTTTTCATAGTAACGTATAGGGAAACAAAGTAAATACGTCAGTTTATTGCTGCGTCGAGTGACGTCTAATAAACTGATCTATAAAAACTTTTGTGAGCAGAGTTCATCATAAAGATGCTTGCGTCAAGCATCATTTTTAGTATTTACGTTGTTTTGCGATTAAAATAATATTAAGTATGTTATTTCCGAACACTTTACAATATCTAATGACAGTTGTTTTTGACTTTATTGGTAGTAAAGATGGTAACTTTGAACCAATGCGGAAAGGTTCGGAATGAGATTATTGTAGTAGCAGCAATGCTGCTTGTGGTAAAAAAGAGAATCGTGTAGATTTATTAAAAGGGCGGAAAGAGGATCAGACATTTTTAGAGATTCTAGGTCCAATTTAAGAATTTAACATATGGTCATGGATCAGGGTTGCACCGTTAGCCAAGGAGAGTGTCGCTCTTAATCAGTGAAGCTTAGCTGACTGGTGCTTGAAAGTATCGGTAGGTTGTCAATCGATGTGCGACCTAGTGTCTAGTGACAATGCGCAAGCATCATACAGGACACTGCCTTTAAGTACTGATCATTCTAACCATATGTTTATCTGGCAGAAGTCTCAGTTTGCAGGCCAAGATGCCATACAGAATCGTATGCCGCCTTCAGATCGACAAATCGACAAAAAATCCTTGATATTTTTTGTCAATAGAACGGCTTGTTCCACTGTTGACTTCCGCGTCAAAAATCAGCCTGCTCTTCAGCGACCAATGGATCAATAATTAGTTTGACGCGGGTGCAGATAAGCCTCTCAAAGATTTTGTAAAAGACACAGAGCAAAAATAATATTCGATAGCTTTTTGGGTCCCTTACTCACTTCATCTGCTTTGTCATTGCAACTACAAGCACTCTTCTCCAGATCTTGGAAATTTTGAGTCGGTGCAAGCAGGAAGAAGGAACTCACGTAATCGGGACTTCAAAGCAGCTCCAGTATGGACATTTTTAACAGTAATGGTGTAATTATTTTAATAGTTTCACACCTTACTTAGATTTCTAATTGGTTAATTAATTTTACTTTATGTTTTAATACTCGTCATTTTATTATGGCATCTACTCTTAACCAGATGAAATTTTATAGACATTTAATTTCGCGGCCGGCTGAATGTACTTAAATTTATAATTTGGCCCATTATAAAAAAAGGTTGGACGTCCCTGGCCTAAACAGAAAAGGGTAATGAGAGAAAAAAGGTTAAGAATCACTGATCTAAACGGACTTGTACAGTAACTTTGAATCACCTAGCGTAAAAGAATGAGAAAAAGCAAAACTTAAATAATTTATTCTGTGATTGCAAAGCTTTTTTGGTGTTTAAAAAACTCTTAGACAGAAAACGTTTTCGGAAAAAGCGAAGTGTGGGGCAGAAACGTAAAAAAAATAAACAAAATTGTAAACGATTCGCCAAAGCTAAAAATTTTCGTGCTTGGCGGAAAAATATTAAGTTAAAATGTTTCAACTTTTTAGCTTGGTTCAACCCAGAAGCAGTCACAGAAAGAACAATATCACTACGATTTCCGCTTCCATTTTTTGCAACCGCTTTCAGTTTGAATCAACCTTCAGGGAGTTTTACTTTTTGATTTGCTTTATTCCACATTTAATAAAAACAGACTTGCAGACTTGCAGAGTCAATATACTGTGTAAAGTTTGTTTTTAAACTTGAAAATAGTGTCATTTTCTAGCTTACCTTTGAAATAACCATATTGCTTTGTTAGCATTCGATCAAAAGATTGAAAGCTTCAAACCAATTATTTATTAAAACATTTAATTGATAACTTTTACGTTTTCATTTGTAAAAACGAACAAATCAAATTTAAAAACTTAAGCACAGCTTACTTACTCCCATTGTTTTCGGAAACCTATTCCCAAAATAAAGTACAAGTACGGGTTTAAAGCTGAATTCAAGTAAACCAAGACCAAGCTTACATTATTCAAAGTCCTCTTTTCTTGCACCTACGATATATTCGAATTCAAAGACAGAATTTATTTTTTGAAAAATCAATACATAAGTATGATTTACGAAACCATGGCGACTTCAAATGTATTGAAAAACCGTTCTTGTTGTTTCCAGAGAAAACATTTAGTGAACAGGAAATCCAAGCAAAGAAATTTAGTTTTAAATGATTAAAGCACAATAATAATTCTTTTTATTTTTGAAATAAAAATATGTAGCCTACAAATTAAAAAAAACAAAAAAACAGAACGATCCATTCCAGGCTTGTCGGCAAAAACAAAGTGATTGATTTACTTCGCAAAAATAAGTTAATATTAGAGAATCTTAAAAAAATAAAAAAAAGAGTCTGAATTCTTTTAAATGTAAATAAAAGAAAAAAATTTACAATAATAAATTATTATTATACAACTACACAAAAATTTTAATCATAATCATGACTAAACAAAATTACGTTATTGAAATATGCAAAAAAAAGTAATATTGATATATAAATATAGTCTTAATAGAAGTTATTGTAGAAACATTTTATTAAAAAAATTGTAAACCTCTAGTTACAGTCAAAAACTAACGCACTGTTAGTTGGAGATCAAACAACTTCTCGAGCTGTAAAGTGTGGTAGAGGATCCAACATATGGTAAAGGATAAAACCAAAACAACGCATGTGTAAGTAACTTTTTTTTTTGTTTTCAAAGTCGCTTCTTCGTTTCCAGTCTTGGGGATTGGTGTACGCCAGAAAGTCAAGCTGATTATTGAGTAACAAACCATCATTATCTAGAAATTAAATGATTGATCTACTAAGAACAAAACACTAATGAACAAGATGTCTAATGTTTTTTAAAAAGTTTGTGAAATTTGATTCACATAAAAAATAACTGTTAGAGCAATGGTTTCAAACTTTTCTCCATGTCGATCCCAATTCGAGGGAAAAATTCGTCGCCCTAGGACACACTCTTAACACTCTTAACTAATGTAATGTGTCATAAAGTGAAGACCTTTTCTTTTTGGTCTTCACTTTGGTGTAGCTGTGTTTTATTTTTTTATTAAATGTAGAGAAAAGCGAGAAAGCCAAAAATCATTTTCACAATAATAGCCTTACATTTTTTGTTTAGTACCTTTGTAAATAAGGTACCATAGCTTTATTGCTGGAAAAAACTGCATCAGTCATTTATCAACCACTTGGGCATTTATCAACCTCTTGGATCTTCCAATCGGCTACTTTAAGAACCACTTCGTTAGACTATTCACGTTTATTAAAAAAAAGTGAATTCAACTCATTTTACATCAACTACAAAAAGTTTTTTTAGCGATTCGGTTTATTTTTTTTGTATAAACAAACTCACCAAAACCGGTATAACAAACATCACTATGAAATTGAACCAAATGTAAAAGCGCTCCGCGTAAGGAAAGACTTCATTTAAAATTTGTTCATTGTCACCAGCAGTTTCATTGGATTCCTCGCCAGATAAATCTAAATAATCTAAATAATCATCGACTGATATTGTTGTAGCTGGTTCGAAAGTGCTTGATATTGGAGGGAGGTCAACATTGCTTTGTTCCATTCTACTATTCATAGGGCTGTCATTTCTAAAAATATATGTTTAAATGCCAAGTTTTACTAATAATAAGTTTAATAAATAACAAAATAAGTTTATGTGTATTACATCTGGCTTTAAGTTATAATATTTTATTTAATACAGTACTTGGAAAATATTTTTTTGTATTAAACTCTTTATAATTTTTTTTTAATTTTTTATATTGCTTTTAATATCTTTTTTTCTTCTGAAATCATAAGACATTAAACTATTAAGTTTTGAAAATATTATAAATTTCATAAATATTATCAGCATAATTTCACCCTATGTCGTAAATATTATTTTTTTAAACGTTCTATTGACGCTAGATTTTTAAAACTTGGTCCATATTAACTATACTATACAATCAGAAAATTTAAGAATTTAAGCTCTCTTTGCTTTCTGGATCCGATCATCAAAGCTTTAGCAAGCACGTAAAATCGAAGGCTCTCATTCATAATCAAATTAAAACTTAAAAGCTAAAAAACTGATTTGTCTCTAAATAAACTTCTTCTTCTTCTTCTTCTTCTTTCGGCTTCTCCCTACTCGGGGTCGCCACAGCGCGATAGTAATCTCCATTTCACTCGGTCTACTTCATCTCCTTCCCTAGCTCCAACCCTTTCCATGTCTTCTCTCACCAAATCCATCCACCTTCTCCTTGGCCTTCCTCTTTTCCTTCTGCCTGGCACTGCCATCTCCATCATCCTTTTCCCCACGTAATCTTCTTCTCTCCTTTTTACATGTCCATACCAACGTAGCCTCACATTCCGAAGTTTTTCTCCCAGCTTTGCAATTTTTGCAGTCCCTCTCACATATTCATTTCTTATCTTGTCCTTTCTTGTCACTCCCAGTGCCCATCTCACCATTTTCAACTCTGCAACTTCCATTTTTCCCATTTGCCGTTCAGTCACTGCCACCGTTTCCATTCCATAAAGCATGGCTGGTCTAACAACACTCTTGTATATACTATATTTGTCTCTAAATAAACAAATTTCGCAATTCTAGCGTTAAAGGAAACTGAAAAATTTTGCAAGTTTTTCATGAGAAGAACATGTTTTTGTCGGCAGTGTTGTCGATGGTTAAAGCGCTGTGCTTGTGATCAATATGGTCTTGGTTCAAAACCTACTCGCGCTATTCTAATATGTCCTTGGGAAAGCATTTTACGGCACTTTCCCCTGCTTGGTGGTCTTGGCAAGCAATGAAATTAGTACTGACATTATTTTAAAAGAAATAGTGCCTCACCAATACAAGTCTCACGGCACGTGACTGCAAACATGCAAAGTAATCTTGAATGCTTGGAAAGTAATCCATACCATGAAATCCGAGACTGATTCAAAGTGAAAAACTTTTTTTTTAGAGAACACATTGATTTGGCGATGAAAATTACGAAATCAATCACTGATTCGAAGTAAAAACCTTTTCTTTTTTTTAGGGAACACCTTGTTTTCGGGACAAAAATCATGAAATCCGAGACTTATTGAAAATAAAGACTTTTTTTTTGGAGAACATCTTTTTTTGGATTTGTTTTATGCGTAAAATTAAAGATTTGCAAATAGGGACTCGTGGCCTAAAAAGTTTGAGAAACTCTTCATTATGTTATGGTTTAATCGTTAACTTCATTTATTGAGTCTGATGTTCAATTTGCTTCAAATAATATTCTATCAATAAAGAGAGCAAAACAAAATAATCACATTTTGGTGAAAAAGGACAATAAATTAAACTTCTTAAAAATCATTGTGCGAGTCCAGTCTTCAAGTCGATTTCAACCATGTTGTGATAAAAAGACTATAAGTCATCGGCATTTGTAAAATGTATTATTAAGTGGTCTTCATTGGAACCAACGCTAGCAAATTTCTTTTTGTCTATATGGAAACTAAAACAGTAGATACTTGTGTATGTTGACCTAACTTATACCTGCGATAGGTGGATTATTGTTTCGCTATTTTCAATAATAACAGTTTTTCTTCAGGTTTTTTAAAGTATACTTAATTCACAACAAAATACTCGTAGTTATAAAAGTTACTATGGAATCTGCGTTACAATGTCTTTCATTTTTAGATGTTCGCATTAGTATTGATAATGATAATGTTGACACGCAGATATGACGCAAGCAACAAATATTCGTTTACTTTTAAATTGTAATGGAAATTGTCATAAAAAAAAATTGAAATCTAGTTTATTACTTTTGCTTACTATATCGAGCTAAATTAGTATGTCCCGCAAGGTTATACTTAGAAACATGCTTTTGTCTAATTGATCAGCGTGGATATAGTCAGATATACAGTATGTTTCTGCTTGACGGTTGACAACTTTGATTTTTTTTAAATTATTTCAAAAAGTTTTTTTAAAGGTAAATTTTCATATTTCCATTCTGCATATCTTGATCATATTTATAATATTAATATTCCATATTTTGTCAACAACTTAAAACAATTTGTTAATAAAATACAAAAGACTATTAACTCATTACTTAAACTTAGCTTCTGAAACCCGGCCTTTGCCAAAGCGTTTGTAATTATTTTACTTTTTTAGGTAAAATTCTGAATTTCTGACTTTTTCTAATTTGAATTGCTGAGTAAAAGATGGTATTATTTTTAGATGCCCTCAAACAAGGGTTAACGGGTAAAATAGACGTTTCTCAGCAAATTTGTGGATTTTTGCTTGTTTTCGCAAGCAGAGCGAGGAATTTGAAATTCACGCTTTTATTAAATGACATGAATTTTACCCATTTATTGGTTTTGCGTGACGAAGCAAATTACCTCGTTTGCCATACACGATATGCCTGCAGCGATGCAGAGCTTATTTTATGTTAATTGCAATTTTGATTTTTGAGCTTTTGGCGATTGCTTGGAAACATTTTATACATATGCATTCTGTTGTATAAAACAATTGTTGTTGAACTAAAACCAATATTGCTTAAATACCAATGGAGTGTACAAAATTCAATCTTTACACTAAATATTTTTTTATAAAACTTTCTTACAAATATTCATTCGCGTGAAAAAAATAAATTAAATACTGCACATGTTAGCCTTTATGCTGACGCCTTCATACAATTACACCTGGCTTTTTATAATTGCATTTCACTTTGCATTTGAAGTAACAAGTCGTTTCTGTTGAGAAATTCTGTTGAAAAATGAAAAAAGCGTATTTTTTATGTATAAGTTTACCGGTTTGAAAAAGTTTTTTTTAAAGTTTATAGCTTTTGAATGTGGATTTGGTAAACAGAAAACATAGAATAAAAACAAGACGTTTGATATGATTGAATTTTAATAAAACAAAAATTTCCAACTAGTATAAATTCATGACGGTTCTCAACTCTTAGATTTATACAAATGACTTCTTTCCTCCAAATAAATTTTCAAGCAAAGGTTTAAAAACGGTCCTTACTTATTGCAAACTGTTTGATAAATTTATTTCGAAAGTTAAATAAAGAGCAAAAAAGCTCCACTCTGGAAATTCGAAAAGAACTTTTTATGCAGAGGTCAAATAAAAACAATTTTTGGCCTTCATTTGCCTTTGGCAATAAGTTTTATGTTTGAACTCAAAATGTCATTTTTAAAAAAGTTTGATATGACGCCTGGTCTAATATGATTATTTTTTTATATTTCGACATCTTTGTAGTTTTAAAATGACCCACTATTTGAAAACTCTAAATAAAATCAACTTAGATTCTTACTTACGGATGACCTGAAATGTTTACAAGGTTTCTTCCACGTAAAACCAAATAAAGCTCCGGGCCCCAATTTTATGTGCCCAAAGCTTATATTTCATGTTAAAGCTGCTTTGAAGTCTTGATTACATAACTTTTTCTTTTTCTTCTTGCGTCAACTCTAATTTTGAAAATCTCTGGAAGAGCGCTTGTAGTCGCGATTCGTAAGACAATAAAAAGGCTGTAGAAGACTCAAAACGTTATTGACAAATTTATCAACTTTATGTCCTTTAAGAAAAATTTGAGACGCTTACCTACGTGTACAACGAGCCAACTGATAATTTTGACGCGAAAAGTCAACCGTATATCAAGTCGTTCTGTTAATATAAATCATTGACAATTTTCCAACTAAGAAGAAGACCAGTGCTGTTTGTCAATCTGACAGCTTTATATGACACTGTTATTTCATACAAACTTGGTTTTAACTGCAAGCTGCTGAGGTTTCTGCTGGATAAGAACATGGTTCGAATGATTATGAAGCTAGTTCCCAACAAAAGTTTCACTTTAAAAACGATAGTAAGCAGAATAGCTTCGGGTGTCAGAGAAACAGTGTTCCTCCCAAATCAATCTCATCTGATCTTTTTTTAACATCTAGAAGTATAATCTGCTTTCCACAATTTCCAGATTAAGAAAAAATGTGAGATTAAATCTTACTATGATCAACATTCACCATTGTGATTAGTTCCGATTTTTCTTGAGTTAAAACTAGACAAATCATTCAAGTTTTGTCACCACCGTTTGGCATTGCGCAAAAAATTTTCTTCGCGTGGCCCGCTGCTGAGGTAATCTGCGGCCTCAGGGCAGGTGGTGGTGCCAAAACATCCAATACAGCTCTCTTATTTTTAGTCTATTCAACCGCTGAGTACTGGTGTCTCGTTTGTTCTCACAGCGCACATACTTGGTTTTTATATATTTAGTGTTTTGTCGCTTTGCGCGTAGTTACTGGATGCCTCCGTTTCTCTCCAACGGACCACTTACCAGTTTTTTCAAACATTCAGCCATATAAGCTTTGACAACTAGGAGCGACACTCTTTTTGAATAAAAGGTGGTACTCTAGAACTGTGCTTTGGTACTCTTTCGAACCTGCGGCACACTTTGAAAGAGTTCAAAAATTTGTGGAGCACCTAGACCAGGTGAAAAGCTAAATTTTCAACGCTAGCTTTCTGTTACCTAAAATTTCATTTGGTTTTCATAAAAAGCCTAACAACTTCAATCTAAACTCTAAAAATAAAGTGATGATTTTTTTCCATCTGCAGTTTGCACAAATTAGCGCAAATTGCGCACAATCGAGCCTGAGAGAAAATTGATTAAAAAAACTTATTATTTTATTCGTAGAAAGTTTTTATGTTCATTAAATAAAGCTTCATCTGAAAAAAAGCGTTCAAAATTTGGTAAAGGCCAAAAAAAGGTCTTAACATTACTGATATTAAGACCTTTTTTTGGTCTTAATGAAATGTACAATAAATTTTTTAAGTTTGTTGGTTGCTACTTTAAAAAACATAACTTTTTTTTCTATTTCAAAGAGTATGTTTGTCGTTTTTCCGCAGCCACGAGTTGCAGAGCACTGCTCTAGATCCTGACTATGGTTTATTTATCGGTTGTCAAATGTTTGCTGATAAACATGAAGGTCTGAACGCTTGTTTGTGCCTGCTGCGCAAAAACTTAAACAATCTTGCTGAATTAGGCATCCGTTCTGCCCAGTACATGAATCATAGATCAAACACAGAGTACTGTAAGAGTACATCTCGGCCTCGTGTTTTCATTACCAACGCCTTGCCTTACCTAGCTCGTTCGAAATAGCGTGCCCAGAACAGTTTGAGTTATGCTTAAGCGCCTACAAACGGGTTTAGAATAACTGGTTGCACCCTAACTAACCACTCGGCTGCGTCTAGTTGGGTTGCGCCTAATCGGTTGCGGCCAGTTGGCCTATTCCGCCTGCACACTGTAGTTGAGCGTTTTAATTTGTGCATAGACAATTGAGGTCTCATTCCTTTTTCTCGTTGCAAATGCAGCGCCATTACACAAACCGGTGCATAACTTGCACACACAAGTTTGCAACAATGGGTATTTATCGAAAAACACTATCTTTGAATGTTAACCCTTTAACAGGCACTGCCAAACGATATGTTCCCGTTTACTAAAACTTTTTTTAACGAGTAGTGGTAAATAGCTCGCCAATAAAAATGCTTGTTTTTGAAAAGTAGAATAATCAGATTTTAAGATGGAAATTCAAAGTAATCAATTAATTTCAAAAAAATGTGTGTTTACATTTGTAAAAATTTTTGGTTACCTCAATTGGTGAAATGAGGGGCATGTTTTATTTTTACATAAATAAGATGTAAATATAAGATATTTAAAAGTAAGCTTAAGGTTTTTAAAAAGAAAAAACGTTTATGAAGGTGATTGATTTTTTTAAATTAAATGTTTTTAGTGTCTGTTCAGTGGATGCAGCATTACTACCACCACCCAGGTAATATATTTCCCACGGCCTAATAAGAGATCTACTGTATTTTCTAATATAAACATTAAAAAGTACATTTTTTAATTATAAAAAATGAAAAGCAATTAAGCAATTGATTGTTTAGCCTACACTATCAATGAGTTTAGATAGAAAAATAGCCTTAGTTAGTCGCAGCTACGTATGTGGCACAATAAAAAACTCAAGAGCTTTCTTTCTGGTGTTCCGATGGTATGGAGGGAGCAAGAAAACCATTACAATAAATGTTATTTCTGTATGGTAAGCACTAAGGATTTAACAAATAAAAATAAATGCAAAATCAAGTAACCTAATTTAAAGTCAGCTATTAGGCCTGTGTCAGCTATTAGGTAATTTAAAGTGTGATGAAATTCCTGTGCCAAATCCTCCAACAGAGATGCAAAGCTCTTCAGAATCCAAATCTAAAGGAATTGCAAGTGACGGAGAGCACTACCAAAAGGAAATAAGCAATGACTCTTTCAAACTGTTTTTACAAGCTCAGCTGATTGATCTCACAAAAGAGTTAAATCTTTCAAAAGAAGCTGCACAGATTTGGAGGTCAATATTAAAAAAATAAAACCTTCTTGAAAAGGATAAAACTTTTGCATGGTACCATCTGGTTGTTTCGTAATCGGCTCTTTTTTCGTAAAAATTCAATTTAGCAAATAGTTGTTGTTTCTGAAAATTTGATTAGCGTTGTTTGGCTTCAGAAAATTAAAATTAATTAAAAATCGTCCTGAATTTTATCAAAGTCGCATTGTATTCAATTCACGTACTTATTTCTTCTCAGTCGCGTTAAATTAGTTCGCATTTGTATTTATTAGTGCTAAATGCAGTTACGCAGGATTCTTTTGTTCTCTTTGTTATTGTTAATCAATAGAACCACGTGTTGCGTCACAAATGCTTTGTTCGCTTGCCATAACTTCTTAAGCTTCTCTCTATAAATTGGAAAGCTGATATACACAGACATGACAGAAAAGAATAGACACCAATATAAATATTTTCCTATTATTAATATGTGTTTATTTATGTTTAAAGGTGAGAATAGTTCTGGAATAACTTAGAGTAAATCCATAAAATTGCATCTAACACCATTGAAGCATGCCACGAACCAAAGGAGCATCAATATTAAATTTGTGGCCATTAATTTTTGGTTTTGTTCAATAAATTATATGTTTATCAAAATAAACAATTTCTATAGGTGTCTATGCTTTTCGGTCATGTCTGTGTAGAGGAATTCATTCAGTTGAGGTCTTTCGCGTAAGACGGTATTACGTTGTTTGTAGAGACATTTAAAGTTTGTTTGAATCGCCCGGTAAAGTTGCTTGCTGTCGTTATTTTTAATTTCATAGTTAGTTAAATTGGAGAAAATTTTTATCAAAAATTCTACGCTCTGTGGATCTATATACTGATTAATTTCGCTTGAATAAAGGTTGTGTTAAATTCAAGTCGTGAATTTAGTAGTTGTAAGGAAGAGGTAGGATTGGAGAGATTCATCCAACGAACTCTCCTAAAGACATTCGCCAACCAGAAGACGGACTTTCTGAAGTGGTGCAAGATCTTTGTGAAAAAAGCATTATCATTTTGACCTCAGGTCATTAATAGCTGTAATCTTGACCAAGCCGGTTAGATTAACATACGTTGACAGGGACGTCAAAATAATTTTCGATATAGGTTTCAGGCAATAGAAACATAATTTTCGATTTGCTTAGTTGCTATTGCAACATTGTCACAGAGAGAAAGAATTTACAGAATTTTTTTTAAAGAAGATACCCTGGTTTATTGTACGGATATTCAAGGCTTGATTGAGGCATATGTGATGTGATATCAAGGAGAAAATTGAAGACTGTTTATCGACTTATCAAAGATAAGCATGAAAGCTGTGTTGTTGTACAATGGGCCATCTACGCCATTTATACCTGTTGCACATTCTATTGAAATTTTCCAAACATATGAAAACAAAGAAATGCTATTGAAACTGATAAAGTAGGCTACTATGAACATAATACGATGATATGGACTAATTTAAAAATTCTAACTCTCATACTTTGACTTTAAAGTGGCTACACTAAATTTCTCTGTTTCTTTTGTCTTTGGGACAGCAGGACGGATGCTTCCTACTTTACTCGAAAACTATGCCACCTAGAAATGAATTTCTGTCAGAATCTAAAAACGTGAAGGCACATCCTCTTGTTGCTCCAGCTAAAGCTTTTTTACCGTCATTGCATATCAAGTTAGGGTGCATGAAAAACTTTGTGAAAGCTATGGACAAAGACGGAGAAGGATTTAGGTACCTTTAAGGAAAGTTTTTGGCTTTATCCAATGATAATTTGCAAGCAGGTGTTTTCACTAGACCCCAAATCAGAGCAGTGTTGAAGGATGGAAATTTTGAGAAAAGTTTGTCTGTAATAGAATTGCAAGCATAAAAATGGTTAAAAGCTGTTATCCAGTAGTTCCTTGGAAGCAACAGAGCCTCCAATTTCAAACAGCTTGTTACCTACATGCTCAATGTCTTTTAGAAACTTGGGTGTATGATGTATGATGAAATTCACTTATTCCACCTTGATTACTTTCAGATAACTGTGGGATGTTTAATGAAGAGTAAAAGTGAACGCTTTTAACAGGAGATAACAGTAATGAAGGAACGCTATCAGAGCCAGTGGAAAGCCGGTATGATTGCTGACTATTGCTGGTGTCTAAAGAGAGAGGACTTTTTTGAACATGCAAAAAAATCGGGAAAACACGCATTTTTGATGATATAGATACCGATGCGTCTGGCTGTTGTACTGTTAATAAATGTCATTTTACTGACTGTATATCAAATGGTGTCATTTTTCAACAGAGTTCTTTTGTTTTTGATCGTAAGAGAACAAAGATTTTTCATAATTCTGTCCAAACTTTGAAATTTTTTGACTGAAGTGTGCTTTTGACACCATGCAACATTTTACAATTATTTACTAGAAACAGCATATCAAGTGTAGCATTTATCTCCAAAACCTTGTGTAACGGGGGGAAAAATACAGATTTGGAATCAGGACTCCAAAATTAGCTATTATTGCATACTTTCAACAAAAAAATTTGAAGTCGAAAAATGTAGGCCAGTGTTATTGGAACAGTAGATTAAAAAATATTCTTCACTTTAAATCTGACTCAAATTTTTTGATTTTCGTCCCTAAAAGTAGTGATCTCTATATCAGTGCTTTTTTAGAGCGCAAAACCAGGGTTTTGTTGCGCAAATAAATCGTGGCACTAAGCATTGTGCATGTAGCGCACCTTAGAAGGAATAGAATGTTGGATGCAAACAAATAGACAAAAAAAGAAGACACGAAAATAAAATAAATTTGAGTAATCAATATTTTAAATCTAGTTATAATATCTAAAATTTTGAGAGCCATTCAATCCAACATTTTTTCTGCCCTTTTGTCAGTTCGCACGCTTTCCACTACGAGGGTGGAATGGAGTGTTTTTTTTGTTTCTACTATTTATTTTTTGTTTCGCTTAGCGCTTAAGCGCGGAAGAAAGTAGAAAAATCAATAAATCAAAAAAAAAATGCTCCATTCCACGCTCGTAGTTGAAATAGATCTTAAAGCTAAGCTATAGGTACAACACGAGACACAAGCTATCTAAATCAAAGGTTTTCAACCGGTGGGCCACACAGAGATTGTATAAAAAAGTGTTAAAATCATATATTTAGAGGCTGGTTTTGTTGAAAAAAAATAATTTGGTGAAATTGGGTGTGAAATGAAAGTAAAGAGTCTTTTCTAGAGATCAATACTTTTTAGGGACGAAAATTAAGAAATCCGAGACAAATTCTAAGAGAAGACTTTTTTTGGTCTTCACCTATAATTTGGAAACGATTTTGTGCAATTGGGTGCGGAATGAAAATAAAAACTAAACACATTGGGCCACAAAAATTGCGTTTCAAGTTTTTTGGACCACGGTGTTATAAAGATTGAGAACCCCTGTTCTAAAACATTGCAAAATTAAGGCTAATTGCATGCAATTTGATTATAATAACAATCGCTCTTTGTATTTGGTGAATTGCTTTGTGTCTGGTTCTGATTTTCGGAATATCGAGGCTCAGCTTTAATTTATTTTATTTATTTTTATTTTGCTTTGTTCGTCCGCCAAAGACGCTGGCCGCAAATGTATTTGCATCTTCCTGGATCTCGTGAAACACATAGAGAGACTTACTGAGAGAGACCGGCCCAGAAGCCGGAGATAGAGACTGCGAGAAACGCAAAAAGATTTGGAGATTGTGAAAAATTCCACGTTATTGTGCGTAAATATAAACTCAGAAAAAATTGCTTCTGAAAAAAGATTTTTGAGAGAGAGCTTTGCAGCCCCATGCTCGTTGTTTTTTTGAAGAATCTTTTTAAAGAATTTTTTGAAGTATTGCATTATTTTCAATTGAAGGCTCGTATTCCAATTCGTATTTATTTTTAATTGTTCGTGCGGTGCTAGCTCAACTTATATAGGCATGTCAACCTGTCATTTGAGTAGTAGACTAAAGTTTTCACTTGAAAACTTAAATTTCCTCTGAACAATATATATTATGTCTTGCAACATTTGTGCCTATATCAAATATAAGGTTAATTCTTTAAAATATTTAAAAAATGCAATTCTAATTTCAAAACCAAAATTTACGAAGTTTTGTTAATCGAAAAACGTAAGTCAGGACTCAATCAACAATTATTTGCGAATGGATCGTCGTTTCTGTTGAATATACAGTATTTTAAGGTTGTTCTTTTGGTTATTTGGATTCTGCTCGCTGTATCGGCATTGCTGTTGTTATTTCACGCTTTTATTTCTAAATCAATTATCCACTAAATTTGATTAAAATTTTTCTTTCCACTTTATTCGTCTGAAGAGGATAAAGTGTTGTTGTTTTTTCCTTTTTATCTTTTACTCTAGTATGAATGACAGTGTTGCTGAATATAACTGTATTATGGTTGAAGAAAGTGTACTCTACCCCTAAATTGCATTTTTTTAAAATTTACCTGCAACTCGTTAAAATTCTGCAAGTAGCCGGTGAAGCCCCCTCAATGCATTGATCAAACCTCGTCTTTTTGGGAGGAAATAATGTTCTAAAAACATTGAATTTGAGTTAAATTTGACATTTTAACAAAATCATTAGAAAAAAATTTGATAAATTCATTTCGCAACTTACTTACCTGCACTGACAAAAATTAATCCTGCTGTATATGATGAACGGCGTTGCCAAACCAATCGCAAGAATCCATACAAATAGCGTCATAATATAGGATGTAGAAAGTTTTCGAAATTTCGTATAGCAAAACGAATAGTGATGACATACAGTAACGTAACGATCTATGGTCATTATCTGTTCATAAGAATCTCAATTTAATAATTAAGAAAATTTAAAACAGTTAAAAATCAACTTTAGATGATAAATTGCACTTGCCACGAGAAACAGAATAGAAGCGTAGTAATTGATGTAGAGAACTCCTTGGAAAAATTTGCACGCTTCTTCTCCGTATTCCCATTTATTTATTGTGAATTGTGATAGGGTAAAGGGAATTGTTATCAAAAACATCAAATCTGCTATGGCCAATTGTAAAACGTACCTATAGTAACAAGTAACATTAATATCTTTACTACAGTATATTTATCTACGCTCAAACAAAAGGTTGATTATTTTATTAGTTCATTAGCACATATTGGACATGCCTGATGATTTAATTCAACTTTTAAATTAATCACCGTTTAGTCACCAATAGCAACTACAATTAATCCATTTGTGAATTAGCAAAAGTTTGGTCTTCAAGCTAAATTTTTGTCACGTTTTACTAGAAAATAAAAATTAAAAAATCTGTGTTTTTATTCGTAAACAATGCTTTTTAGTAATATACAGTAATTTATGCATCCATTGAAGTTCAGCAATGGTTTTTTCAAATATAAAAAAATAACCAATGGGATTTAAAAAAAAAACAACTAAAAAAACAAAAGAATTAATAAAGATGTTACCGAACATAATTGTTTAGGTCCACTGGCGCATTGTGCCATGGCCCCCCTCAAACCCTAAAAATGAAAAACTGTAAAGCAAAACCAAGCAGTTTTAGCAAAAGCAAAGCTGGTTTTGCGAGTATTTGGGGTTCGCCCTGGATTTTGAAGCATATGCAAACGCTTTTTTTGGTTTTCGAAAAGCTTCCGATTTGACCGGTACGAAAATGCGTATTTTTAGGTGTAATTTTGCAAAATTTTTCCGGGGCATGCCGCTGGACCACCTTATAATGGTCGTGCCTTCAGCACTCCCCAAGTTGATTTGTGACGTCACACGATTGTGAAGAAACTTTGGCCCCCTCGGAAACTTTCTGCGTACGCCACTGTTTAGGTCAGTGATTACCATCTGGTGTGTATTATTAAATGTGCCGTAAAAGGTGATGTCCGCTTTCGTTTATTTACCGAAAAATTTTCTGTTCAATAATTTTGCTAGTTTTAACTGATGAGTTGGATCCGGAGCTCCGTAGCTATACATTTTTTAAGAAGCCGTAGCGAGAGTTCTGAGTAGAATTCAAGCAAAGCCAGAGCTAAAGCCGGAAGCAGTCTTTACAAAAATAGAAAGATGCCAGCGGTTCCGATATATACATTAAAAGTTTACTCTCAATCTTCTGCTGGTACAATTTGTTTAGAAAAAAGTAATAAAAGTCAAAGGTCTCACTAGAAAATCTTTTTATGTATTCTTTTATGCCTTGCGGGTATTTTTTCAAGTAAACCTAGGAAAAATTCCAACTTATAATATTTGTACAATTTTAAGACTGGCTGTGTTGGCTAAAAAATCCAGTTTATTAAAGGTTTGCATAATATCTTAAACAGAAGTTTACCACTGAAATAAAATAACGTTTTGCCAGCGTAGAAAAATTTTATGAATAAAAGCATAACTAAAAAAAACAGATTTTAATAATTATGTGCAAAAAATATTCACATTTACAGTAATATTTCATGTTTGTAAACAACTCTTTGCTGTCGACCTAACTTGGGTTTACTTTACAGGATGCAATGAAGGATTACTTTACAGGATCATTTATTTGAAAGTCAAACATTGCTTTTGAAAGATTAATAAATTGGTTGTCTTAATAGAGAGATGCACATTTTTATTATGTAACAAATGACGTCCGATTGCTCACTTACAAAGAGGTAGAAAATTTGCTAATTTGCTAATTAACTTGGTGACTTTCTATATAGTTGCTTTTGTTCTTGACGTTCTTGACCACATTTCTCTGCGTTTAAAAATATGTAGAAATAAACATTTTAATTTCATTGATTGAGTTGTGTTATATTTTGTTGTGGAAAGCTCTGTCTTAAATTTAGAATTATACTGAAAATTAGTTTATTTTAATTTAATAATTTATAATGAAAATTTTATAAAGCTTTAAAAATTTCCAATTGCTTCTAAACACCTAAACCACTTTCTTCAATATATTGGAGTCGGACCAAGTGCCGGAGCTGGAGCAGTGGTATCAAGGAAATCGAGAGATGTAGCTGGCGTAGTTTCAAACTGATGCCTGCTCCGATGCCCTGGTTTTAACTGATGTATGAAAAACACTGAAGGTTTTGTTTGGTTGTGAGATGTCTCGAACGTGATAAGTGTTGTCTAAAAATACTTTTAATGTAATGTTTGTATGGTAATGCGCTTTGTAATTTTTGTAATGTAAGTGTACTGCTGCTCATAAAGTTGTGGCGAACACTAAATGACAAGACCCAGTCCACGTCAACAAAAAAACTCAAAGTTAATTTTTTTAAAAATTCAAAACACAAAACAGTTTTATCTGTATCTAAAAAGTACAAAACAAAATGCAGCAATGGAGGTTCGTCGTCGTCGTCGTCGTCGTTTGAAGGGCATCCACTCCAGGCCAGACACAAACAGGACTGCGGCCGAGGGTTTATCCTTTTACTACCCCAGACTGCTGCACTGCCTGGATCAGATGCTGGCAGTGATATCATTAAGCCAGCATAGAGTTTCGACATCCACAACCGTCAAACCTCGTGCTTGGTGCCCGATGTATAGGGCACACTGTTAGTACATGGTCTGCGGTTTGCTCAGAGGCGCCACACTCGCAATTCGGTAAAAGAGCGAGACCCCATTTGTGCATGGACGAATGGAATCGCCCAACACCAGTCCGCAGGCGGTTGAGCTTAACCCAAGCTGCTCGGGGTAAGCCCATCCCAACAGGCCTGGCACCGGTCTCGGGCACAAAAGCACGGAGCCTGAAAGCATTTTCACAGTACTCCGTTTTCCATTTGTGATTTGTCCATTCAGAAGCGCGGATGCCAAGTCTGGCAAAGTTGTCCAAGAGATTCCACGCACCTGGCACAAACGGGCGTCTGGATCTTAGTCTCACTTGGCGAGCATCTGAGGACCCACTTAAAAGACCATGCAAGATATGATCGGGGCCCAGAGATCCACGGTAAGCCAAGGAGAGTGTCGCTCCCATTCGGCGAAGCTCAGCTGGCTGGATGCCTGAGAGTACAGGTAGGTGGTCCGTTGGAGTGGGACACAGGCATCCAGTAACTATGCGCAAGGCGTCATTCAAGACACTGTCAATGAGGCGAGTGTGAGCACTGCGACACCAGACTGGCACACAGTACTCAGCTGTTGAGTAGACTAGAGACAAGGTGGGTATGCGTAGTGTTTTAGCACCAGCACCCCATCCCGAGCCCACGAGTCGCCTCAACAGTTTGACGCGCGATGATAGTTTTTTGCGCAATGCCACTAAATGGTGATGAAACGTGAGCGATCTGTCCAGTTTTATCCCAAGATAAGTAGGGGTTGGACAGAACGGTAAAAGTCTACTATTGTTGTAGACCTTTAGCTCACGTTTAGCCTCTCGGTTATTTAAGTGAAAGGCTGCCGTGACCGTCTTAGTGTGACTGAGCTTCAACCTCCAAGTCTGGAGATACGCTGACAGTGTAGACATGTCTTGGCTTAAGGTCCCCTCCAAGTCCTTCCAGTTTCCAGAAGAATGCAACAATACTAAATCATCAGCATAAGCAAACTTTCTGGAAATCATGGAAGGAAGATCGTACGTATAGATGTTAAATAGGAGGGGAGCCAAGACCGATCCCTGAGGAACGCCATTTTTAAGACGACGTAGCCTGCTTTGCTTGCTGTCACCGGTGATAAGGGTGAAACTTTGATTTCGGACAAGCTCCATGATCATTTTGACCATGTGCTTAACCGAAAGTAGTCTCAGCAGCTTACAGGTAAGGCCACGGTGCCAGACAGTGTCATAAGCAGCTGTCAGATCGACAAATACGGCACCGGCCTTCTTTTTAGCCTCAAAAGAATCCTCGATGTTCTGGGTTAGCAGAACAACTTGATCTACGGTTGACTTCCCGCGTCGGAACCCAGCCTGCTCTTTAGGGAGCAGTGGATCGATTAATGGCTCAACGCGGGCGTAGATAAGCCTCTCGAGGATTTTGTAGGGGACACAGAGCAGAGATATCGGTCGATAACTCTTTGGGTCCCCCACGGGCTTTCCTGGTTTTGCGATCGCGACCAGAAGCGCTCTTCTCCAGATCTTGGGAATTTTGAGTCGGCACAAACAGGAAGAAATGAAGTCACGTAACCAGGACTTTAAAGCAGCTCCGGCATGGAATATAAGCTCGGGACAGATGGAATCAGGTCCCGGAGCTTTACCTGGTTTTAAATGTTGAAGGGCAGCAGTAAATTCTCTCTGTGAGAAATTGTCAGAGATATTTATTGTGTCTGGTGTTGTGGCCCACCAAAGGTCAGACACTTCTTGATAAACAACTCGAGATGACTTGCGGTCAACAGCCTCGCATTTCCCATTTCTAACCAGCTGAGATGCAATAGCATTGGCTGAAACGGGACAGTGACGAGGAGAGTGTCGTGACCTACCAGTAAGGTTGTTCAAAATACTCCATGCTTTTCGACTAGAGTGTGAGAAGTCAGTGCTCCGAACAGCCTCGGACCATCGATCCCTCCGCTTCCTGTCAAGCTTGGCAAGCAAAGCTGTAGCAGCCAAACTTGAGTCGTTTCCCTGAGGAGACTGCAGAAAGGTTTTATAAAGGGATTCACACTCTGCATCCCAACACGGAATATAGTTATTTCGATACCCGCGTGGGATAGTCTTTTTGGCTGCTTTCTTAATGGTGTTACAGAAGTCCTGGTAAGCCGCATCCACATCAAGTGAATCAGGCGGCAACAAAGTCTTTGCGAATTTATTTGTCAAAGCAATCTAGTGACTCCATTTGGCCTTGCGAAAGTTCCATCGCTTAACAGGCATGCTTGGCACTGCCATAGCAAACCTTGGTGGTGTAATAAGCGAAGGTCGATGTTGTGACCTGGGGAACTTTTCAAGGACACGTCTATCCGGTAAGCGACTGTTTGGACCTACGCTAGCGAAAGCTAGATCTGGATTGGTGCCAGTGTTCCAGCGGCCGGAATAAAAACGGGCAGAATCCTTGGCATTATATAGCAGGGCAAGACAATTAATACCTGCCCAGCCAGCCAAGCACTCACCGTCCGGACTGTTGTCATCATAACCCCAGTCAGCATGACGACAGTTAAAAAAAATCGCCAGCGTAAAGACAGGGGTGAGGAAACACTGGTAGATCCAGGGTTTGCAATCGCGTTGGCGGTGGTTTGTAGACGTTGACTATTTTATAGCCATCAACGTCTACACACAACCACTCGATCTCCGATGTCGGTGGAGATTGGTCCAAAAGCGTGTATCTCAGTTGCTCGTGAACAAACGTGGCAAGGCCATGCTTCCTGCTTAAAGAAGACCCAGCTAGTTGGTAGTTTGATAGTACCAACTTCTCTACATCAGTGCAGTGGGTCTGCTGCAGTAGGATGACGAGTGCCTCAGACTGCATAGCGAGGTGATGAAGAACGTTCATCTTGCTTGCAGTGAGGCCTTGGATGTTCAGCTGAAGAATAGTGGGTCTTCGGAACTTGTTGGCAATGTGCCCTGAAAAGGGCAGTTTTATCCTGGCATTGCCCCGTCCTGAAAAGGACGTTTGCCGATTAGCAGACCCACACTGAACATCGGAATGGGTGGATACCCTTCCGTTTTGGTAGGTTCGGTTTCGGTCTGTCATTTTAAAATCAATGAGCAGACTTACTCACGGCCCAGGCTGCGTGAAACCACCTACCATGTGGGCCAGCAATGGAGGTTAAACGATGGAGGTTAAACAACAATATCAAAACCCTATAGAGCTCTTTCGACAGTTAATATAATTAAAAAATTCAATGCATTTTACATCAGGTCGTAAATCGTGCTGTATATGTGTTCAAGGACAGTATCTCTTAAAGAAATATTTTTTGATGTAACTACGTCGTTCTATTTTAGAAAATGCTTCACAATTTTTTAGGATTAAAGAACAAACAACTTTAATTTTTAAGTTATAGATACATCGCAAATAGGATATTTAATTAATGTCCTTGTTGAAACAAAAATTAAGTTAAATTGTTACAAGTATATGTAAATTGACAATTGTAATAGAAAAAAAAACTTTAGAATATTGTTGATTTTAGATCGGTTGTTTGGTTGCATCTGGCTTAAATGTGAAGTGCTTAAAATTTTGACTTTTTAAAATACTGTATAGTAGTTAAATTTCGTGCTTACCAATGCGTGAAAGACTTCGGGCTTTTTTTTTCAATCAATAGAATCAGTATCACAAGGAGGTTTGCAACTAGCCCCACAACAAGTATCAATATCAAAATAATGGAATAAATATCAATTTGAAGACGAAGATCAGAAGGAGTCAGAGCTATAAAAATATAAATTTGTTTTAATAAAGAACATATTGCGCTAAAATTAATAGTCAATCACTCTTCATAATAACAATATTGAAAAAAACAACTTTTTATTCCTAAAATGTTTCAAATTTGATCTGAAGGTAAAATTTGTGATGCAATATTTTTTCTAAACCTACCCAATGAATGATGATGCAGATGCACTAATGTGCTAAAAACCAGCCAGAAAAAAATCATGAAATTATAATTAACAGAAAGATGCCAGCCCACAATGCCACAAGCAGCTAATATGTCCAATCAAAGTAAAATATAAACTCATTGTTCAATCAATCAATTTATTTTCAAATTTTTTCAAATTTTAGTGTATTTGTCGTTTATAAGATACTAGTGTATAAACAAGTGTTCGAATGTAAAATTTGAAATTTTGATTCAACCGCCAACGCGAGTGCTAGTAATTTTGCTGCAACTGAAAATAAACTCTATACAGCTGCTTCACAAAAAACATGATTTTTCTGAATCATGCATTATACACTTCTAAAAAAATTTCTACTGAGAAAAAATCTTCAAAGCGATGTTGATGAAAGCGTCGCATGATTAGAGAAAGCTTATTGGCACACACGCGCCTTTTAGCAAATTTGAGACAGGAGTTATATAGGATTGCTCATGATCGTACAATTACTCCTCAAATTTAGAGTGATTGCTACGTTTTGAAGCAGAGCCCAAAATCAGATTGTCCTGGGTTTAATACGAACTTTCAGAGTTTGATTAAATTTTAAAAGTTTAACATATCCTGTTGTCTATCAACGAATTTCATTGAATTCCAGTATAGTTTTGTCTATTACAATATCTATTATCAAGATATTATCGCAGATGTATTATCTATAGAATATACTGAATTAAATTATAAATTACGATGAATATTACCTTTTTATAGTTTATTTGTATATTGTTCCCATTCGTAGTGAAGACGTTTTTCAGTTTTTGTCTTACTTTCAAAACCCAAAACGCAGTGTTTAGTCTTACGAGGTAAAGTAAAAAATTTTATTCGATTTTTTTAGTGTTCACACTTGATAATTTAAAGTAAAGATTTTAAAAGATTCTTGTCTAAGTCCTTATTTTTATCAAATTTTTTAAAATAACCCCTTTTTTAAAAAGGTTTTTTATTCTTGGCTTATAGTTTTGTGTAACTTCATTTTTACAAGCAGCCTAAAAGTCCTTTGACTTTGACCGAGCCGCCATGTTTAGGCTCATTTGTTTATAAAAAAATTTCGTTTGTGTTAAAATTTGTGTGTTAAGTTAATCGCGTGCTCAGGTCTTCTTAGTTGAAATGGGCTTGCCCCAAACACCTTGGGTTACATTTACTCGCCTGCGGAATCATGTCGGACAATCCCATTTGTCCAAGTACAAATGGGGTTTTGCTTCTTTATCAAATTGCAAGTGCGGCACCACTAAACAAACCGCATACCACGTCCTAATAACGTGCCCGATACATCAGTCACCACATGGAGCACGAGGTCTGACAGTTTTAAATGACGAAACCCGATGCTGGCTCAACACCATCACTGCCAGCATCTGATTTGGGCAGTACAGCAGCCTTGAGTAGTAAAAAAATAAACCCTCTACCCCGGTTCTGTTTGTATTTAATCCAGAGTGGATGTACATCCAAACGACGACGATAACAACAATTAAGAGGACTAAGGAGGAGGGAATTTAATATAAAATGTTCCAGCTTAAGCTCTGGAGTTAGTCAAGAATTTGAGTAAACTTAGCGGATAAATTGGTGCTGAAATTATTTTTGTTCCGACTCCAACTTCAACTTCGTTTGAATCTTACACAAACATTCCAGTTCAGGCACAAGCTTTCTTTAAATTTAACACAGAGCTTCAATTTTGGGTCAGGCTCCTTCAAAAAATCGCGGTTTCCCGCTTTGGTTTCAAACCACAGCTCTGGCTCTAAAGCTAAGGCTAAAAAGGCACACAGATTTACCGCAAGAAAATAGGTTTAAACTGGATTGGCCCAGATGGCAGGTGCTTTCTCGTAGCCTGGGCTGTGAGACGTCTGTTATTGCTCTCAAACATGACAGACCGAAACCGAACCTGGCGAAACGGAAGGGTATCCACTTATTCCGAAATTCAGCGTGGGTCTGCTAATCGGCAAACGCTCTTTTCAGGATAGGCAATGCCTGGAAAAAACTGCCTTTTTCAGAACACATTACCAATAAGTTCAGAAGACCCACTATTCCTCAGCTGAACATCAAAGGCCTGACTGCAAGAAAGATGAACGTTCTTCATTACCTTGCTATGCAGTTAAGGCACTCGTCATCCTTCTACAGGAGGCCCACTGCACTGATGTAGAGAAGTTGTTAGTTCCAAGCTGCCAACTAGCTAAGTCTTCTTTATGCAGGAAGCATGGCCTTGCCACGTTTGTCCACGAGTGACTAATGTACATGATTTTGGACCAATTTCCACCGACATCAGAGATCGAGTAATTGTGTGTGGACGCTGATGGTTATAAAATAGTCAACGTCTACAAACCTCCATCAATGCAATTGCAATCTCCGGATCTCCCAGTGTTTCCTCACCCTTATCTTTATGCTGGCGATTTTTTAACTGTCGTCACGTTGATTGGGTTACGATATAACAGTCCGGACCGTGAGTGCTTGGCTGGCTGGGCAAGTATTAATTGTCTTGCCTTCCCATACAACGCCAAGGACGCCGCCAGGTTTCACTCCGGCCGCTGGAACACTGGCACCAATCCAGATCTAGCTTTCGCAAACGTAGGTCCTAACAGTCGCTTACCGGTTAGACGAGTCCTTAAAAAGTTTTCCAGGTCACAACATCGACCTTCGCTTATTACACCACCAAGGTTTGCTATGGCAGTGCCAAGCATGCCTGTAAAGCGATGGAACTTTCGCAAGGCCAAACGGAGTTGTTACATTGCTTTGACGAATAAATTCGCAAAGACCTTGTTGCCGCCTGATTCACTTGTTGTGGATGTAGCTTACCTGGACTTTTGTAACACCATCAAGAAAGCAGCCAAAAAGACTATCCTACACGGGTATCGAAACAATTATATTTCTTGTTGGGATGCAGAGTGTGAATCCCTTTATAGAACTTTTTGCAGTCTCCTCAGGGAGACGACTCAAGTTTGGCTGCTACAGCTCTGCTTGCCAAGCTTGACAGAAAGCGGAGAGATCGATGGTCCGAAGCAGTTTGGAGCATCGACTTCTCACACTCTAGTCGAAAAGCATGGAGTGTTTTGAACAACCTTACTGGTAGGTCACGACACTCTCCTCGTCACTGTCCGGCTCAGCCGACGCTATTGCATCTCAGCTGGTCAGAAACAGGAGATACAAAGTTGTTGACTGCAAGTGATCTCGACTTGTCTCTCAAGAAGTGTCTGACCTTTGGAGGGCCACAACACCAGACACAGTAAATATCTCTGACAATTTTTCACAGAGAGAATTTACTGCTGCTCTCCAACATTTAAAACCAAGTAAACCTCCGGGCCCTGATTCCATCTTTTCAGAGCTTATATTCCATGCTGAAGCTACTTAGAAGTCCTGGTTACGTGACTTCATTTCTTCCTGCTTGCGCTGACTCAAAATTCCCAAGATCTGGAGAAGAGCGCTTGTAGTAGCGATCCCAAAGTCAATGAAGCCCGTGGGAAAACCAAAGAGTTATCGACTAATATCTCTGCTCTGTGTCCCCTACAAGATCCTCGAGAGGCTTTTCTACGCCCGTGTAGAGCCATAAATTGATGCACTGCTCCTAAAAGAGCAGGCTGGGTTTCGACGCCGGAAGTCAACCGTAGATTAAGTTGTTCTTCTGACCCAGAGCATCAAGGATTCTTTTGAGGCTAAGAAGAAGGCCGGAGCCATATTTGTCAATCTGACAGCTGCTTATGACACTGTCTGGCACCGTGTTGTTACCTGCAAGCTACTGAGAGCTTCTTCCGGATACACATTTGGTCAAAATGATTATGGAGCTTGTCCGAAACCGAAGTTTCACCCTTATTACCCGATCTTCCTTTCATGATTTTCAGAAAGTTTGCTTATGCTGATGAATTAGCATTGTTGCACTCTTCTGGAAACTGGAAAGATTTGGAGGAGACTTTAAGCTAAGACATGTCTACACTTTCAGCATATCTCCAGACTTGGAGGTTGAAGCTCAGTCACACTAAGACGGTCACGGCAGCCTTTCACTTAAATAACTGAAAGGCCAAGCTTGAGCTAACAGTCTACAACAATGATAGACTTTTACCGTTCTGTCCAACCCCTACTTACCTTGGGGTAAAACTGGACAGTTTCGTCACGTCGGTAAAACGGGTAAAACTGGACATCGCGCACGTTTCGTCACCATTTAGTGGCATTGCGCAAAAAATATCCTCGCGTGTCACATTGCTGAAGGCGACTTGTAGACACGGGATGGGGTGCTGATGCCAAAACACTACGCATAGCCGCCTTATCTCTGGTCTACTCAACAGCTGAGTACTGCACGCCAGTCTGGTGTCGCAGTGCTCACACTCGCCTTATCAACAGTGTTTTGAACGACGCCTTGCGCATAGACACTGAATGCCTGTGTCATTCCAACAGACCATCTACCCATACTTTTAGGCATCCAGCCAGCTGAGCGTTTCCGACTGGGAACGACACTCTCCTTGGCCCACCTTGAATTTCTAGACTCTGATCACATCTTGCACGGTCTTTTAAGGGGGTCCTCAGATGCTCGCCAAGTAAAACTAAGATCTAGGCGCCCATTTGTGCCAGCTGCGCGGAATCTTTTGGACAACCTTGCTGGACTTCATCTGCGCTTCTGAGTGGACAAATCATAAAAGGAATGTGGAGTACTGTGAAACGTCTTCCAGGCTCCAGGCTTTTGTGCTCAGGACCAGTGCCAGGCCTGTTGGGATGGAATTGTCCCGAGCACCTTGGGTTAAGCTCAACCGCCTGCGGACTGGTGTTGGGCGATTCCATTCGTCCATGCACAAATGGGGTCTCGCTCCTTCACCGAATTGCGAGTGCGGCGCCGCTGAACAAACCACAGACCATGTTTTAATAGCGTGTCCCATACATCGGGCACTACATGGAGCACGAGGTCTGACGGTTTAGGATGACGAAACTCGATGCTGGCTTAATAACATCACTGCCAGCATCTGATTTGGGCAGTACAGCAGCCTGGGTAGTAAAAGAATAAACCCTCGGCCCCAGTCCTGTTTGTGTCTGACCTGGAGTGGATGCCCTTCCGAACGATGACGACGACGACGATAGGTTTAAATTAAGTGCTTAGACAATTTTTGAAACAAATTAATTAATTTTTAAAAGAGCACAGATCTAATGGCAAAAATCTATAAAAAACAAGTTTTTTTCTATAGCTTGTTTCACTATTTTTTGGTAAACTGCTATAAACGTTGAAGAGATGCATTTCAACACACATTTCCTCCGTTTTGCGCCCTTGCACAAAGTTTTATATCGTATGTCTGTAAAATTGTATATCAGCTTTAAGCTTTTATTTTCAAATTCTATACTAAGGTCCTTTGTTTTTAACGTTTCTTTTATGCATATAGCTGTGTTGGAATCAAAGCTATTTATTGATCTACGATTGAATAGTTTCTCGTCTCATCAAATTGCAAGGGTGTTTCTGAGCAACGCAAAAATCGAAATGCAATCATGAACAATAACAAGATTTCTCAGTTTAGCACAATGCAATGACGCGGTACTTTAATTTAATGCATTCCTGCACGCTACAGCTAAAAAAGCTGCCAACAAATACTTATTTTTTTAATTGATTAATGAACAGGGAGTCATTGTTTTAAAAGATTTTAAACTACTAAAAAATATTAATACTTTATTTGGACCAAAAAATGGTTATGGTACAAATGTCGCTTTATACGAGTACTATTTTGCAAAATTAAATTAAAACTTACATTTTTCGTCCATTGGCGCGGCTTGAAAACCAAACAAAGTAGACAACTAATTGCAATTTATATAATCAAAGTTAAACAATAATTTAAAACTTTATCCGTTTATAAAACTACTCTATAGATAATAAAAAATTAACTTGTATTTAAAACAGAGCAAAATAATTTTTCGATTGGCAACAAATGATGAAATTTTATTATAAATCTATGAACACTTTTCAAAAGTTTTCTAACGAGTTTATTACTTATGACAAATAGCCTACTAAAGACAAAAGCTTTACCAAAAATAGATGATCGAAAAAATTATTAAGAGAAGAGTTTTCGAAATTTGAAACCATACAAAGTTAAACGTGACAGAAGATATTCCGCCAGCTGCAAAATACACTTTGCAGAACAGCTTTTGAGTCATGCGGCTCTGAGAGCTAATTTGTACAGTTAAACAATCAAATTTCAAATTAATAAAAAAAGTTAAAACTTATTTTATTTAAATATTTGCAAAAACAAGAACAAAATTTGTCTTTAATATTATTTTGATTTTTAAGTGATCAATAAGTAGGAATAAAAAAATAGATTTTTTATCAATCAAGGTAATCAATCACAGCAAACATTTGTAAACTTTAAACATAAAGTAACTATTTGGTTTATAGACTGCAAGAAAACCAAAGCTTGAGTTTTACAACTGACACTAGTCCATCCATCTAAGAGCTGAAACGTCATTAAATGAGGTAATTGATGTATTTTGAACACATTCAGCCAAATAACAAAGCTAAAAAAATCATTGTTGCAAAAAAGAAAAAAGTCAATAGCTTATTAACCCGTAAAGGCGGAAATGTTAGCTCATTATAACCAAAGCATTCTACCAGGGTTAATAGATAATTTTTTTATCTTATTTATATAATCCTAAAATAGTACTGATCGATACAGCACGAATAAGACCCTATAGCAGTGCTTCTTAACCGTTTTTTGCGACGACCCAAATGTAAAACGAAAATAGAGAGCAAAACTTTGGTCACCTGTTGCATTAATGGAATCGAATTATACACGTCAAAGGACTGTAATTTGTTTTATTGTTGTACCTTTGTTAAACGTTTGCATTGTTCAGTAATGAAGAATGATTTTTTTTTATCAGAATTATTCAAGTTGAATCTTTTGTATTATTTTTCAATTTAGTTGTTTTTTATGTAGTGTATGTTTAACGTTTATTTAATCGTCTTTTATTTCTTGCAGCGTCTTAAGTAAATTAAACATTAAATTTTGTTATTAAGTTTTTTTTTAGTTAATTGTTTAAATTCATGACCCAATCTTTTTCACAAACTTTTTGCATGCATAAAAAGTGAACTAAACAAAATAAAATTTAACTAGAGCTTAACCATGCTGTTCTACATGAATGCACAAAATTATCATAACCCTATAAAGAAATCATTAAATATTGTGCTATAATATAATTTGAGGACTTAAGGCAGTGGTTTTCAACCGGTGGGCCACACTAGTGTTTTCAGTGGGCCACAGAGCATAAATCAAAATAAAAGCAATGATCAAAATATCGGAAACAAATTCCAATTCCAAGCGAGGACCTTTTTTATGTTTTTGGGACGAAATTGAGAAATGGCAGACAAATTCCAAATGAAGACCTTTTTTTTCGAGATCACCAGTTTTGCGACGGAAATTAAATTTTGTTGATCCAAGTGGGTCGTTAAGTTACCTTGGGTTGAAAGGTGGGCGGGATGAAAAAGGTTGGAAACCACTGGCTTAAGGAATGTGCTACAGTTTGGTAACTGAATTTTTTTAGAAAAAAAGTACTTTTAAAAGCAAATCTTATATTCTGTAGCATGTCTTTTATTTCAAAAAAGAAAAATTTTAGACGGAGGAAATAGTTTTCAAAAAAATGTAAGATTTGTATTTGTTTAAAATCCAGTTTAGCTCTCCTAATTCTAAACTAAAAGACCAGTTTAATCTTAAAAAACACAACAATCAAAGTATATCTTTTAAAAGCACAGTTTAACTCAAATATTTCGTCTGTTACATCGGGTGGACTTCTCAAGTATGAACAAAGATATATTTTTTTCATTTTATCTCTATATTTATCCTCCAGACTCGCAGGAAAGTGACGGAGACGCTGTACATAGGGCGCCTGATGTACAGCGTCTCCGTCACTTTCCCGAGCTGTTTTCGGAGATGCCAAGATATTGCTGTCCTGTTGATATTTTTTATTTTGTTTTTTAGTTTTATAGATATGTGACTGAAATTCGGAGCTGCTTGCAAAGACCACCAAGCGAGTAAAAGTTCCATAAAGTGCCTTTCCGAAAAACATTACAGAATGGCGCAAATAGGTTTTGAACCGAGACCATCTCAATCACAATCACAGGGCTCTTAACCACTCGACCATGCTCCCGAAAACTCGCATTTGATTAATTCAGTTGTTTTGATTTGTATATCATTAAAATTTGTATCTTTTTAGCGTGTACAGCGATATTTATCTTTGTCTTATTTGTAAGATATATTGCTGTTATGAAAGAGTACAACGAGCATCGGCAATACGAAACAATTTATGGAGATATGTATGATGTACAGGGGGATGGTGTACAGGGGCAATGTTAATCCTAATTTGCCTAAAGAGGGGCCCCCCTTATATAAAAACGTTATTACTCGTAAAGTTTGGATGATAAAAATTTAAAATTTTATGACTTTGCCTAAAATTTATTTCATGGTATTTATACTTATGGTATTTTACTTGAACAGGAATGGGCCAACTGGCCGAAACCAACTGGGCCCAACCAAACGAGTTAATAACAACTAGTGGCAGTCGATTGGTTAGTTAAACTGCTCTCAGTCGGCTGCGTCCAGTTATCTTTAACCCGTCTGAAAGCGTTTAAGCATTACTCCAACTGTTCCGGGCACGCTATTTCGAACAGATGAGGTAAGGTGCTGGTAATAAAAGCACGAGGCCAGATGTACTCTCATAGTAGGCTACTTTGTGTTCGATCTATGGTTTATGTAATGGGCAGATCGGATGCGCTTACTTCAGCAAAATTGTTCAAGTTTTTGCGCAGCAGACACAAGCAAGTGTTTAGACCTTTGTGTTTACCAACAGGCATTTGATAACAGATAAATAAACCATTGTCAGGATCTAGAGCAGTGCTCTGCAACTCATATGCTGCGGAAAAGCGAGAAATATACTCTTTGAAATAGAGATAAACTTATGTTTCTCTGAAGTAGCAACCTAAAAACTTAAAAAATTCATTATACAATACATCTTATTGTGTAATGTCAAGACTTCGAACGCTTCTTTTCATATGAAGCTTTATTTTGTGATCATAAAAACTTTCTGCTAATAAATTGATAATTTTTTTTGATCGATTTTGAACCAGACTCGATTGTGCACTATATGCGCAAATTGGTAACTTTAAATGAAAAAAAGTCATCACTTTATTTTTTGAGTTTAGATTGAGTTTTTAGGTTTTTTATGACAACCAAATGAAACCTCAGATAACGGAAAGCGTACGAAATTCAGCTCTTTACCTGGTCCCGGTGTCCTGCTAATTTTGGAAATTTTTCAAAGTGTGTCGCATGTTTGAAAAAGTAGCGGAGCACAGGTCTAGAGTACTACCTTTAGCCAAAACAAGTTTCACTACTAGTTGTCAAAACTCAGATGACTGGATGTTTGAAAAAACTGTTAAGTGGTTCGCTGGAGAGAGATGGAGGCATTCAGTGACTACGCACAAAGCGTCATTTAAAACACTAAATATAAACCAAGTATTACGAGAACAAACAAGACTCCAATACTCGGCTGTTGAATAGACTAAAAATAAGAGAGCTGTATCTGATGTTTTGGCACCAGCACCCGCTCTGAAGCCCCACGTTTCCTCAGCAGTGGGACCGGAGAAGTTTTTTGCGCAATGCCAAACAGTGGTGACAAAACTCGAGCGATTTGTCTAGTTTTACTTCAAGATAAATCGGAACCAAACACAATGGTGAATGTTGATTACTGTAAAATTTTATCTCACATTTTTTCTTAATCTGGATATTGTGGGAAACAGATATTAAAAAAATCTAGACGTTTATACGTCTAGATGTTAAAAAAATCGTGATTGACTTTAGAGGAACACTGTTTCTTTGATACCCGAGACTATTTTGCTTACTGTCGCCGTTAGAGTAAAACCTTCGTTGTGAACTAGTTTTATACTCATTCAAACCATGTATTTAGCCAGCAGAAACCTCAGCAGCTTGCAGTTAAAGTCAAGTTTGAATGAAATAACAGTGTCCTATGCAGCTGTCAGATTGACAGATAGCACTGGCATTCTTCTTAGTCTCGAAAAAATTGTCGATGATTTGTATTAACAAAACGACTTGATCCACGGTTGACTTTTTGCATTAAAACCATCAATTGGCTTGTTGCGGACGTAGGTAAGCGTCTTAAATTTTTCCCAGGAAATGTAAAGTTGATAAATTTATCAATAACTTTTTATGCCTTCTACCGCCTTCTTTGTCTTTCGAATCGCGACTACAAGCGCTCTTCCGTAGATTTTCAAATTAAAGTTGACGCAATTAGGAAAAGAGAAAGCTATGTAATCAAGAATTCAAAGAAGCTCTAACATGGATTATAAGCTCTATGCACATAAAATTAAGGGCCCGGAGCTTTATCTGGTTATACGTAGAAAAGCCCTTGTAAATAGCCCAGGTCATCCATAACTAAGATATCTAGGTTGATTTTATTCAGAGGTTTCTCGTTAGTGGGTCATTTTAAAACTAAAAAGACGTCGGAATATAATAGGATAATCATATTAGACCAGAAATCATAGCCAATTTTTTTTTAAATGAAATTTTGCGTTCAAACATAAAGTTTATTGAGAAAAGAAAATGAAGACCGAAAATAATCTTTACGTTTACATAAAAAGTTCTTTTCGAATGTCAAGAATGAAGTTTTTTGGTCTTTATTTAGCTTTCGAAATAAATTTGTCAAACAGTTTGCAATAAGTAAGGACCGTTTTTTTAAACTTTGGCATGAAAATTTTTTGAGAGGAAAAAGTTATTTGTGTAAATTTCAGATTTTAGAACCGCCATGAATTTATACAAGTTGGAAACCTCTGTTTCATTTAAATTCAATCTATCAAACGTCTTGTTTTTATTCTATGTTTTCTGTTTGCAAAACCCGCATCTAAAAGCTATAAATTTTTTTACAAAACTTTTTTAAACAAATAAACTTATGCATAAAAAATACGCCGGATTTTTCATTGTATTGAAAATTTTAACGTAAAAACGGCTTGTTGCTTCAAATCTAACGTGAAATATAAATAAAAAGTTAATTATAAAAAGTCAGGTGTTGTTTAATTGTCTGAAGACGTCAGCATAAGAGTTAAGATATGAAGCAATAAATTTAATTTTTTTCCCACGAATGAAAGTTATAAGAAATAGTTATAAGAAATATTATAAGTTCACTATAAATATGCTTAGTGTAAAGATTGAATTTTGTCCGCTTGATTGGTATTCAAGCAGTCCAATAGCAATTGTTTTATACAAAAGAATGTATATGTGTAAAATCTTTCCAAGTAATCGCCAAAAGCTCAAAAAAAGAAAATGCGATTTACATGAAATAAGTTCTGCATCGCCTAAGGCATTTCGACGTCACAAACGACGTAATTTGTTCGCTTAGTCATGCAGAGCCAATTCTTAGTAAAATCATGTCACTTAATAAAGGCGTGAAATTGAAATTCCACACTCTGCTTGCCAAACCAGCAAAAATTCAATTACTTTCATCCCTCTTCTTTCCAATGCATACATCCAGGATTCTAATCTCTGCTCCACTTCTTCCCTGCTCTCTTCGCAAATCACAATATCATCAGTAAACAGCATCGTCCATGGTGGTTCTCTCCTTACTTCATCCGTTAGCCTGTCCATTATCACTGCAAACAGGAAAGGACTTAACGCTGATCCCTGGTGCAGTCCAACCTTAACCTTGAAACTTTCTATAGTTCCTACTGCACACTTCACCACTGTTTCGCTTCTTTCATACATATCCTGTACCAGCTGCACATACTTTTCCACTATTCCTGATTTTCTCATGCAGTACCACAGCTCTTCCCGTGGAACCCTGTCGTAAGCTTTCTCTAGGTCTACGAATACACAATGTAGCTCTCTTTGATCTTCCCTGTATTTTTCCATCAACAT
The DNA here is from genome assembly GCA_963680785.1 of Diplosoma virens. Lineage (NCBI taxonomy): Eukaryota > Metazoa > Chordata > Ascidiacea > Aplousobranchia > Didemnidae > Diplosoma > Diplosoma virens. The sequence goes on from OY796892.1 coordinate 10,856,992, forward strand.
TCTTAGAGCAAACATGGCATCGGTGGTTCCCTTTCCTGGCATAAATTCATATTTCTGTTTGCTATCTCCACTCTATCCCTTAACCTGGTTTCAATAATTCTTTCCCATACTTTCATTGTGTGACTCATTAGCTTTATTCCTCTGTAGTTTCCACAGCACTGTGCGTCCTATTTGTTTTTATAGATTGGGATAAGCACACTCCTTCTCCATTCTTCTGGCATCCGTTCACCCATTAATAGTCTGTTGAACAGTCTGGTCAAAAACATTATCCCCATCTTCCCCATGCACTTCCAAACTTCTATTGGTAACTCATCTGTCCCAACCGCTTTACCGTTTTTCATTCTTCTTAGTGCGTTCTTTACTTCTTCTCTACTGACACAATTTACCTCTTCATTAACCACTTCTGGTTCCTCTGTCCTAGGTTCTCTGTTATTTTCTTTGTTCATCAGTTTCTCAAAGTACTCCTTCCATCTCTTTAACACTGCCTCTGAATTTACCATAACATTACCGTTTTCATCCGTTATAGCCCTCACGTGCTGTACATCTATCTCTTCTCTGTTTCTCTTCCTAGCCAATCTGTACAACTCCTTTTCACCTTCTTTTGTTTCCAATCTAGCATACAAATCATCATACACACGTCCCTTTGTCATCGCAACTGCCTTCTTTGCCTTACTCTTCTTTTGTTTGTATATCTTTTTAGTATTTTGATCTCTTATTTTGTCCCATGCTTTTTTTGCCTCTTTTTTTTCTTTTATGCTCTTTTGAACTTCCTCATTCCACCACCATGTCTCCTTGTCTTCTTTTCGTTTCCCAAGTGTCACTCCCAGTACAATTTCAGTTGTTTTCTTAGCATTTCTGCTGTTTTGTCCCACTCATCAAGTAACCCATCCTTGTCTCCCAAAATCCTGGTCATTTCTTGTCTAAACGCTTCTTGACAGCTTGTCTCCTTCAGTTTCCACCATCGTATCTTTGGCTTTACTTTCTCTGCTTTTTTCTTTTTCACCATAAGATCCATTTTGCATACCACCATACGGTGCTGCTTTGCAACACACTCATTTAATATTACCTTACAATCGCACATTTTCTTCAAGTCCCTCCTTTTGCACATCACATAATCTACTAGGGTACTTTTTCCTCCACTCTTATATGTCATCTTGTGTTCATCTTTCTTCTTGAAATAAGTATTGACAATTGCCAAATCCATCCTTTTCCCAAAATCCACAACCATTGATCTTTCCTTATTTTTTGTTCCAGCACAATACCTCCCCATTATTTTCTCATCCCCTATGTTTCCTTCGCCCACATGTCCATTAAGGTCTGCACCAAGAACTATTCTCTCTTCTGTTGGTATATTTTCTATCAATCCATCCAGGTCTTCCCAAAAATCATTTTTCTCCTCCATGTTTTTGTTAACCTGAGGAGCATATGCGCTTACTATATTTAGGATGGACCCATTTATCTCCAGCTTCATGGCCATCAGTCTGTCCAACACCCTCTTCACCTCTAGGACACTTTCAGCCAGCTCCTCCCTCATCACTATCCCTATCCCGTTTTTTCTTTCATCAGCTCCGTTGTAAAATATTTTACATCCAACTCCAATGTTCCTTGCTTTACCCCCTTTCCATTTTGTTTCTTGTAGGCACAATATGTCTACATTCCTTTGCTCCATCATATCTGCCTGCTCTTTTTCCCTTCCAGTCATCGTTCCAATATTTAAAGTACCCACCCTTATAAGTGAGCATCTTCCTTTCCATGCTTTTTGCTGCTTCTCTACTCGCTTTCCTCCTCTCTTTCTGCTCTTATTTTTACTTTGTTTAGCAGTAGCATAATTACCGCAGGTGCCCTGCTGTGCGACACCTGAGGCGGTCGTTGGTAACCCGGGCCGCGACCGATTCGGTATGGATTGACAATGATTACGCATTTGTATAAATCTGGCAAAAAAGTTTTACGCCGGATGCCCTTCCTGCCGCAACCATCCTCATTTATCCGGGCTTGGGACCGGCATCAAGAGACACAGAAATGTGTTACCGATGGCTGGGTTTGCCACCGATGGCTGGGTTTATCATAAAAAAAACAAAAGGGACTATAGCATCATAAAAAAATTGAAAAAGTTACACTAAAAAGGACCAAGTTCTAACCTAACCCGCTACGAGGACTTAACTAACTGGTTTCAGATCATTTTTACGTTGCTTTTTCAGTCTTTGAATTTCAAGTCATTAAGTAATTTTCAATAAAAGTGATTAATTTTTAAAAGGTTAATGAGAGCCTCAGAAATAATAGTTAAGAGCCGCGGTTGAGAATCATTGCTTTTGACGCTCTTTATTTCGGAAAACTTGCTCTTTATTTTTCAAAACTTGCTCTTTATTTGTGAAAACTCATTCTTTATTTCGGAAAATTTCCTCTTTATTTGTGAAAACTCGCTGTTTCTTTTTGAAAGTTTGCTGTTTTTTTCGGAAAACTCTCTTTTTATTTTTAAAAAACCCTTGTATAATGTCGATCATTTTAACAGTAGTAGATGATGCAATCATTTCTTGAACATTCTAGGCAAAACTTACGTAATATGCCGCAAAAACTTCAGAATGCATTAACTTTATTCAATGAATGCGCTTATATTAAAACGGTAAAACGAATTTGTATAATGCACTTATAAAAACAATTTGCAGACAAATAAATTAAGAAGGGGTGATGTACCATTTACTCAATCACAGCGTAACAAAAGGAAGATGACGTCATAATCAAAAGCTTAAAAACTATGCTTCGTCCATGCACAAATGGGGTCTCGCTCCTTCACCAAAGTGCGAATATGGCGCCTTTGAGCAAACCGCAGACTATGTTCTAAAAGCGTTCCCTATACATCGGACACCACATGGAGCACGAGGTATGGCAGTTTTGGATGACGAAACTTGATGCTGGCTTACTAACATCACTGCCAGCATCTGATTAAAGCAGTACAGCAGCCTAGGGTAGTAAAAGGATAAACCCTCGGCCCCAGTTCTGTTTGTGTCTGACCTGGAGTGGATGCCCTTCAAACAACGACGACCACTGAAATATAGCGCTGCTTGCTAAGACCGGAAAGCAGAAGATAGTGCCGTAAAATGTCTTTCTCTCGGACGCAACAGAATGGCGCGAGTAGGTTTTGAATTGCTACTGTGTCGATCATGTTCTCCATCGATACGGCATTTTTCCCACTCAACCACGCTGTCGATAAACGTAATTTGGGAGAGATTATGGGTTAACGGAAAAAAATTAAAACTTCTTGTAAAATCGCTACCACAGAAAAGTTAATGAGCACCTGACAACAGATTATTGCAATACCTTACAAAAGAGAAGCAATCGCAAGTCAAAACAATAAAATTATTGTTAATATATTCATGTACTATTTATTGTTTTTTGGTGATTTGGCAAAACATAACTTCACAAACAACGTTGATAAAAAGTCGATTTGTCAAAATTACATCGAAAGATTGCAAATCTTTTCTATTTCATTTTACTGGGCTACTACTTCAGAGAGCATATTTGAAAATATTAACCTTACAAAAATGTAATAATGTGACGAGCTTATAAAAAATATTTTAAAATATAAAATCAGTAAATCAAAATTTGCCCAAAAGCATACTTCCCGCAAAAAATTTTTGGCTTAGGCAATCGCTTTTGTTTTTTGTTTTGTTCTTAAAAGTTGAACGCTTTGCTTGCAATTTCCGGTTTAAAATTACTTAATTCATGTTTAATTATTTTACTTTGCAACTCCAAAGAACGTGACTACTTCTTATATGGCGGTTTGGAAATTAACCAGTAGTCTAAGTTTTATTTTCTGCCACTTACTGTATGTTAACCTGAATATTAGAATTGAAATATTGAATCACACTAGATTCAATATTTATATTCTAATTGGGCTACGTACAATAACGCTTTATTTTCTATTGCAAAGCCAAGATTGTCAGACTAAAAAATTACCTATATTTTTTTTGCTTACGCTTTATCCTGAATGTAATGTCAGAAAAATGAAGTTACGTATTGATAATTTTGACCCATAAAAAAACTATTTAAATCTCCTGCAGTTCAATAAAAACGACAACAACACTGAAGTTTTGAACGATACTTTAATGTTAAAAAATGTTTCGTTAACTTGGCTTTACTTCAAAGCCACCAATCAGTGATATTATGATACAATTAATCGCCTCAGACGGTGAATCTAGCGTCGACTCTGTGACGGTTCGCATAAAAAATTTTCGCAATATATTGGTATACTGTAAAAAAAGCTGCTGCAATTACTTTGATGATTTCAATCGGCGCTTTTGATGTTTACAAAATGTCGTAAAATTTTTTTAATTTTGCTGCAAATTTTTTTACTGTGTGTGCAGAGTCACTTGCATGGCTGATAGCAATCAAAGAAAAATATTTTACTTTGTGCTTATCTCCGTGCAACCTGTTTCTGCTCGGGGCGATGATGGTTTTTTTCTGTAAAAAACATGACTAATCCTAAAACAATTATGACTCTTCAGATGAAGCGGACCCACCCTAAATTTGCGACTTTTAGTCACCTTTGTTTTGAATTGAAAAAAGATAAGACAATTATATTTTTCTCTGTACAGTATTTACTTCTTATTATATTTTTATTTTTGTTCTCGAAAAATAACTCTTTCTGGCTGTAACTATTAATATATTTTGCAGAAGTTTTTTTTTTCAACAGTCATTTTTAATTCAAGCAGTTTGTTCTTAAACTTTTTTTGCACGTCGACCACAATTCGAGAAAAAAAGTTTTTTATTTACCCTCTAATCCAATACACCGTCTTAACCAATGCAGTATAACCGTTCTATTAAAGTGAGGAACTTTTTTTGGCCTTCAATTAAATTAGAGGTCCGAAATTTAGTTACCAAATAGGTAATTCACAAATTTGTGTTGTAAACAAAGTGAAAATTAACAAAAGGTCTTCCTTTCGGTTTTTGCAAAAAATCCGTTGCATTATTGCTCAATAGACTCCATCAGTCATTCATTGAACCCTTCCTATTTATCGACCATTGGTTTAAGTGAATTTTAAAAAAATTCAGGCTGCCACTAATTAAGTAGACTTGAAAAAAAAAGTTAAAACTTAAAGTTAATTTTGTGAATACTTGCGACTAGAACTAAAACTAAACCAAAACTGAATCTAAATCTAGAACTAAAACTCAATCAATTGAAAAGCTCGCACTAACAGAACTAAATACTTTTCTAAAATACATTTTTCTTCATTAATCTGCTAATTCGTCATTTATAAAGTTTGTCGTGCGAGATGATGTTGCTTCTGAATGTCATAAAACGTTTAGAAGCATTTGAACATCGACGGTAATGCGTGATACGCTACTTTCTTACTTGCCAAGCAAGACTAAAGTAAAACACTAATTCGCTTTTTCAAAAGCTTGTTGCTTGGAAAAATTAACGCTGATGTAAAAATCAAAGAAGATATTTTCAATCATAAGAAGGAAGTAGTTAAACTAATATGATTAAAAATGTAACTTGGTAGTTTTTACTCATTTGTTGTATGACTAAATCTCGCATGTTAATACTTTTGCCGGACTTCCTACATCCATGCACATAATTGATGATAAAAATAAGAACCAATGCGCAGTGGTGGGCACGGTACTTCTTAAAAGTACCGCGGTACCGGTACTCGGTACCTTGCTAAAATAGTACCGCGTTACCGGTACGTTACCAAAAAAGTACCGCGGTACCGGTACTCGGTACTTTTGAATAATATGAATTAATGTTAATGACTAAAACTCTGTCATACATTGGTTTCATTTGACAGTTAAAAATTGTATTTAACAAAACGAAAACAACATCGTACGTATCCAACTATTTACTTTCAAAAATTAATTATGCTTTGGATGTAAAAAACATGCAGTGAATATGTTTTTAACTTGATTTTTCAGATAAATTATGCCTTGGTTATATGAAAGGCCTAATGAATACGTTGTCTTCTGCTTTGTTTTTTTATGTTAAAAAAAGTTTGTCAGAAATCGTACTAATTTCTGTATGATCTATTACAGTGGTTTACTCAGAGTTATTCTCAAATTTTTCGGGCCATGGATCTCTATTTGCAAATCTTTTTTATCATAGGCCCCAATCTTATACTACATCAATTTTCTGCCCAATCAAGAAAGAAAAATAAAACAAACCCATAAATAAATGACCCAACATCCGTTAAAAAATAAATGCTTATAAACAGGCATATCATATTTCCGTAGGAACTAACCGGGACGGTCGTTTATAGACAAAAATTCGTCCCCAAAAAGAAGTGTTCTTTAAAAAAAAAGGTCTTCACTTCGATCTGTCTTGGATTTCATGGTATGGATTACTTTACCAAGTAAATATGTTGACAAATTATGTCATATCGTTGCGGACCCCTTGTGCGCTCATCACGGACCTCATTTTGGGAAACTCTGGTTTTGGTGATTTAATAAAATTACTCAACCTTCGCTGGCCATTAAATGTTATGGTAATTTTTTATATTTTTGTTTGCAAAGCAACGAAATCTGAATTTCATCAAGTCCCTTTCGAATTGATAAGAATATGAAATCTGGTGTTTAGTGGATTTTTGATTTTGTCCAAAATATTTCCATTTTTATAATCAGACAATTAAAATGTTCCTTGCAAAAGCAATACCTTCAGAATATATTTACTACACTAAGATTAAGTCCTATAATTTCTGATATACCATATTTAGCGCCGAAAGCGCTAAAGATTTGTTATATTTGCACGCAAAAATGCTACTTTTTCCAAAGTTACAATGTCTTTTGTGCACAATAATTTCTATATGCACATTAAACACGATAATCCCTCTTTTTTGCACAACTGGTGCGGTCACCATGCACAATTTTTTTTGTACGTGTTATAACCTATGTAGTTCAGTTGCCGTCTCCCTATTTACAACCTTTGCTCTATTTTGTTTTAATTATAATCAATTGTTTATTTAGATGCAAATATCGATTATTTTTTTTTTATTATCTTAAAGGAATAGCTAAACTTATTTCTGTTTTTGCTACGTTCTAGATATACAGACGTATGTCGGAAAACAGAAATGGAAAAATTTCTTGCGATAGATATTCATATTTCAGTAACACAATGCGAAAGAAAATATACTATTTTTGCTATTTTATACAGTTTAACATAAGGATTTAGTTGATTACAAATCAAGCTGCTTTGAAAACGAGAATCACCGGACTCGAGTATCGCTCTTGTTAGAGCTCCGTCAGTTATGCTTACCTCACTGCGAATCGAACCGACTACCTGTGGTCTTCCAGGCAGAAGACAATGCCACCAAACCAAACAAACAGGCAACAATTTGACTTAAAGCAGCTATAAATAGTTCTCGGATTTGCTGCACAAGGCGCACCTCATGATCGAGACTAACCCGACAATTGGTTAAGCAAGTGCTTACTCTCTTAGAACCTGCCGAGCGGAGGAAGAATTTTTATCTTATCTAGTTTAACATGAGAATTTAGTTGATTACAAATCAAGCTGCTTTGAAAACGGGAAGCACCAGACTCGAGTTTCACTCTTGTTAGAGCTCATCAGTGATGCTTATCTCACTGCGAAGCGAACGGACTACCTGGGCTTTTGCTAGTAAGCTATAGCAAGCCCAAACGAAATCATTAATTTTTACTAACTGTAACTTGCAACAGAAAGCACTTATTATAGATTATGGCTGTTTGATTGGTATTACAAAATACGCTTTCAACAGCTTTCCGAGACAGCGGGCAAAAAATGCGAAATACGCGATTTTATGACATAATGCTCTAGTCATAAAATGCTCCTGCAATGAGCGTTATCTCTATTCAGACTGGGCTTTTTAGAAAACCTGTACGACTGGAAGGGAGGGCGAGGTGGAAAGTGCCCGCGCTCTTGGTTTGCTTATGTATTTCGACAATTCGTAGCATTAAAAGTGTCATTCAAGGTTGTATAGAAAAAGAATTTCATACTCTTTCGATAGAAATACTTAAATGTTGTAATAAAATATTATTTCGAATTGAAAAAGCGAGTTTTCGAAAGGTAGTCCACTTTCGTAAATTGACCGAAAAGCAGAGATTGGTTTCAGAATCTCTGACGGTTTGATTGATCGTATGATTAAAAGTAAAATTCTTTCACAGTTGCTATTTAGTTACCCTTACAGTTGCGATTTACATTTACTTACAGTTGGATTTACATTTTACATTTACATTAACTTACAGTTGCGATATTAGGCACTCTTTAGCGAGGTTACTGCAGTTTACAGAAGAAGAAACTCTATTTCAGCAAAATCTGATTTCATTATTAAAATGCTTCGATCTTAACAACAACGAATGTTTTCAAAATTCACTGGACTTCTTAAACAATTTTGAAAATGAACTTTTCATACAATAAAAAAAATACAATTCATTTTAAGAAAAAATTAAAATTTTAAGTGTCACATCGTACTTTTTTATAATTATTTCAAAATGTTATAGTAAGCCTAATTTAAAAAATTTAGTTTAGGATTGATTACTTTGATGAAATTAATTTTTTCAATTTTTGCAAGCTTTTTTCTTTTTTAGTAGCTTAGTCTAGCCTACATAGCAGAATATTTTATAGTCGAACTTGACTAATGCTCTGGCGTATATTTTAATTTTAAATTTACCGTACATTGAGTTATTTACATTTCGTCAGAATCGATCAAATTATCGTAATGCTTTGAATCAATTTAATGACGCGCAGAAAACTTGGAATACTTAGGCTAATTTTTGTCTCATTAGAGATTTTCCGCTTTATATAAAAATAAAACACATAGATATATCAAACTGGTGACCTTTTTTGTTTGGTCTTTAACTAAATTTGTGGTTCGAATTCTCGTTATCAAGTAGGTTCATTCAAAAATAACACATTAAAATTAAGTGAAGACAAAAAAGAAGATACTTTGATTTCTGCACCAATTGCGACCCGCAATACACTTTTTGACAAAAGTTGGACCATAATGGTTAAAAAATCAAGCATCCCTACGTCAGAATATAAAACAACCTAACATTTTCTAATATCATGGAAGTAAATTTCTACCGAGAGTAATTTTGGATTTTAATATTGATTTGGTCAGAACTTACGACACCAACATTTTTTCTTTCAGAATTATTCAATTTATAATACGAATTTTGACATTAAAATAAAAAATAAAACATCGGTACAACCAATTAATGATATTGCACTCAAATATAGCACAATATACTCGTATATTCTATTCGAACGTCTTTTGACCTTGTTTACGTAAATGTTCGATACAGTCCCCACCATAATTCAAAAGTAGGACAAAAGTCGTTTGATAATTTTCAATTACCTCAAGCAAACTGCGACAAATATTTCTTAAAATTTCACTTTTTATTGTTCAATTTTTTGGTCATTTTCATTGAATACTCAGTGCAACAAAGAAAAGTAGGCTATTCTATTTAGATTTATTTCAAACATAAACTTACAAGGATGAAAAATGAACGCACATCTATCTAGATATTGCACTGTAAAGAAAATAAGATATAAAAATGAAATTGTTTTCACACCAAGTCATTTATGCTAAATTTTAAGACCGGTGCGTAGTGTTGTAAAATAATTTCCACTGCTTGTTCTTGTTGCAAACACAAATATAAGAAAAAACCTGGAGCAGCGATCTTTTAACTCTGCTACATTTGATGTGTCATCTGCTTGAATAAAAAAAGTCAAATAACCTCTGATGGTGCGTTTTCTGTTAAGTTCAATATTAACACTTAAAAATGATTGTGTTATTTTTTGTGGTAATTAGAATTTTATTGGTTGATTTCACTTCAGAAACCTCTTTTTATTCTGTTAAAATTGGTCAAAAATTGGAGTTTGAGTAAAGTTTCAAAAAAAACACAAATATTGGATATGTACAGTATGTACTGTAAAGGTCGAATGACATAGACTGACGCTGGCGTATAAAAAAATGATACAATTAATTATATAATGTAAAACTTCAAGTGCATAAGTAATTCACGAACTTTCTTCAATTTAATCGAAACAAAACCTAATATTTAAACCAATAAGTTAAAACAATATTTTTTCAACCAATTTTAATTTTGTTTCTTTTTCTATGACCATTTAAACATAAATAAGATTGATGGAAAAAAATAAGACAAAATAAGCTTCATACACCAACCCATCATTCGTTTTCAAGATTTAAAATTTTTATTGATTTTTATCGTATTTCTACTCTATTTATCCTCCAGACTCGTACAAAAACGTTGAAGGCGTAATGCTAAGGGCAACTTTTAAGTGATACCGTACCTGCTTATTTAATGCTATATATGCGGGCCAGCAAGCAACCAGAAGATCTAGCAGATAATTGCTTTCAGAGATGCCGAGATATTGTAATACGTTGGAATTTTTAATTTACTTTTTTAGTTTTTTTTTGAGACATAACTAAAATGATAGTCTACCCAAGACTACCCAACTAGCCTGAGTAAACTGAGCCTAAACAAAAAGTCGCAAAAGGGCTACTGGATATGAAATGCGTAAAACGTTCCTAAACCTGACATACTTAAAATTAACTAGTAACTAGTACCGGAAAGATGGGGAAAGTACTGGTAAACACTTAACTATTACAAATGTGAATTTGTGATAATACTATTGTAGATCATGAAACTCCTTTGAAACCGCAATCGATACGAAAAATAAAAACATGTCGCAAATGCTTGGAAACAAACTTTCAATGACCCTAGAATTAGACGGAGTACCGCGGTACTTTATAAAAAAAGTACCGCGGTACCGGTACTCGGTACCAAGTACTGAAGATACCGGTAACGGTACTAAAAAAATACCTCGGTACTTTAGTACATGGTACTGCTCAACACTGCCAATGCGTACTTCGGTTTGTGCTTTATATAGACAAGAATTATTGCTTGAAGCTTTCACAATTGTTTTTAATAAAATATACTTAACCAGCAAAGTGTACTTAGATTAAAAGAAAAACATTAAACATTCAATGAACTATTACTGTAACGATATTTAATGCTGCTACAGCAATAGGGAAAGCACACGATTTCGTTACAAAGCACAAGTTTAAAGAATTAAATTTTTTTCCATTTTCTATCAAATCGAAAACTATTATCGCAACAAAATCAACATTTCAAACAAGAATTTTCGCTAAAACTCAACGAACAACAAAGAAAAGGTCTTTGCCACGGTGTATCTGACCCGTTAAGTGCGCATGACGTCCATATCCGCACAGCCAGGCGCTCTCTCAGTGCGAATAACGGCAATAAATGCCTTGATTGTCGCAGTTGTTCACAGTGCAGATTACTCCGCTACTCTCACGCGGTATTGTCTCGACGCTACTATTTAAACAAACCGAAAAGCGTTGTTTACAGTAAAAACGAAGTTTCCTGCCAGACAAAATGTTATCTGTTTTATTTTTAGTTTTTTATCTAAATCAGCTAAACTTTTTTTTGAAGTTTGATTTAAATAAAGGTCTCTCAACCTTTTTAACACCATGGCCCAAAAACTTGAAACGCAATTCTTGTGGTTCAATGTGTCTAGTCTTCACTTTTGTTCCGTACCAATCGTTTCCCAATTATAGGTAAAGACCAAAAAAAGTTTTTACTTTGAATCTGTTTCGGATTTCTTGATTTTCATTCCTAAAAAGTCTTCACTTTCATTCCACGCCCATTTTCACCAATTCATTCCTTGTCAACGAAAACCAGCCTCCGAACTATAACTTTAACACTTTTTCACACCATCTCTGTGTGCCCCACCGGTTGAGAACTTCTGCTCTAAGCTTTTACTTTGCGTCTAAATTCAACAACAGTTGGTCAAAAACCCCAATGCTCCCATATGTGAACATCATTTAAAAACAGTTAAATTAATTGCACTATACAACTAAAATTTTAAGTCAAAAACATTGATCTACATATAATAAGTAATACCTAAGCATGAAAAAAAGATGCAATTTTTCAGCAAAGACTCTCATTGCAAGTGTATGGCTTAAATTAAATTTAGCCAACTTTATTAATTTATTAAATTACTTTTTTTTCTATTTTTCCGCCAAAAAAGTTGAAGAAAACTACAGTGGCTTAAAAAAAATACTCTCATATTAATGATTATACGGGGAGCATGGAGGAAAACAGGAAAATACAATCTTCTTTAAAGATATACAAAAAACTTATATCATGTTCCCACATGAATACACTGGTAAAAAGCGGGTTAATGAAATAAACATGAAGTAAACTTGGAATTTATACACGTCGCAATTCGGGTTTTCAAAGATATTCGAAGCGTGCAAAGAGAATGAAAATTCAAAGATATTTTTCAACAGGTCTCTTTTATATTCATGCTGCTTCAGAAAAGCGTCGACAAAAACAGTTTTGCCGTGATCATGATTCTGTATTTGAATAATTGACTAGAAAAAAGGACAAAAATTTTGGACTTACAATCACTTTGTGCAATAGACCAGAGACAGTCCTAGTTCTCTGCACACATCCCGGAATGAGAAGTCGCTTCAAAAGCCCTGGATCCAAAAAAAAAAAAAAACTTTTTGGATGTTGTGTAGGCAATGAAAATAATTTTTGAGTGTAGGCTAAAAACTAGATAATAATTTACAGCTTACAGCTTACAAAAGTCGCCTTTTTCTTTTCCCTTCTGATGCATGCACTGGTTGCAGACGCCAATATCAACGATCTTCGTTTTGAAAGTAGTTCTAATACGATTTCTTTTTGTTTTTTTTTTGAAGAAGAAGTTATTTTTACAACATTAAAATTCTTGATACTGAACTAAAAATAAAATGTTCTAAAACCGAGTGGCACGAATCGTTGTCTGAGGCCGAGCAAACACACGATACGTTTTAGTTTCAGAAAACTTTAAATTATTTTTGCCACATCAAATTTTTCAAACTGAAGTAAAAGACTTTCCGACACCGAGTAATGACATGATTTGCAACGAATCTGGTTTGTCGTGCTTATGTTTTAGTACGAAATATATGATTCAACCGTTGCCATGTTTAGATTCTTAAAAAAAACCACAGCTGAAATCATACGTGACCCGACAGTTGATCAAACGACACTTGATCGAAACCAGGGGCGCCGGAGTTTTTTTGCCAGGGGGGGAAAATTAAAAAAAGGCACTTTTTTGTTGAAAAGGCACTGCCAAAAAAGTAAATTTTGGTAGTCATGCTGAAATTTAAAATTTTGGTTACTTTAAATAAAGTTAAATTAGTTGCTCTTTTTAAACGCACATTTTCAATTTTAAGATTTTTAACTTTTAAATTACTAGTTTTCAAATCCTCTTTTAACGTTTTCACTTTTTGTACTAAAGTTTTAATCAAGTCGTTAATTTCATGCAGTTGTTTTCTGTCTTCTTCATTAAAAGCACTGTCGACATTTTCTTCACTGCAAGATTTTACATTTTTGCTATTTTCCTTGTTACGCGTCATTTTTAGAGAAAATAAAAAACACACGTCGTCTCTACACGCTTAATTAGAGAGCTTGTGTTGCTTGTTAAAATTAGATTAACACCACAATTCCTTTGCTTCTAAATCAAAATTTTTTTTTATTATTGCTAGAAACTTTTGCTCTTTGTAAGCACTTAGAAATTTTCTACGTATCTTAGAAATGACTTTAAAACTTTATTATTTTTGTTAGAACGCTTGGTATAATTGTTGTCAGGGATACCTAAACTACCAGATAACTAAACTACCCTGATTGTTGTATATGGCTATTGGCCATCAGTTAATGAATCGAAAATTGACTATTAATCAAAAAGCGCTATTTTTAAAACTTTCAGCTAAGATATAATTCAGTTTACTGATTCATGTAGAATAAGACGTTTACCAAAAGTTTAGGTCGCTTACGATATCAATAACTCTATATTGTAAACGTTAAAACTTTTATCTTGCTTTTATTACTGTGCTATGAGTCACGGTCGTTTTTGTAATTTTACAAACATCGTTGGATTTAATCGTGAACAAGATTTATAGGTTAATTGTAGAGCATAACTAAAAAAATATATTTGTAATACTAAGAGCACAATTTGTCCCCTTTGCCCCCGCGTTCTAAAAATATTAAAAGGCAAGGAGGACAATTGCCCCCCTGTCCCCCCCCCCCGCTTCCGGCGCCCCTGATCAAAACGACACTTAATCGAAACAACATTTGATCGAAATGACACTTGATCGAAATGACAATTCGTTAAAAAAAATTGATTTCCTAAATTTTGTATGAAATCCAGACTTAAACTTTTTTATATAAATTTATAAATGACATTTAAGCAAAGACCTAAAGAAGTTTTGGCCTTCAACTAAAAGTAAAAAGTAGTAAAGGAGTTTAAATGAAATTATTTTTATTTAAAGTCCAAAACTCTTTTACGTCTTAGATCAAATGTCATTTATAAATCTAGGGTTTCTTTTTGTTTTATTTTATTAATAGTATAAATATATGTGCGTTGTTGTATATACAGTAATTGTGGTATGGTTGAAAAAATTATGCTCTTTTTTTAACTTGTAAAACAACAATTCTAGATTTTAATTTAAGCAGCCGTTTCTTTCTTTCTGTTGTACGACAATATAATTAGCAAATTTAACTCGTCGTCGTCGTCGTCGTTTGAAGGGCATCCACTCCAGGTCAGACACAAACAGGACTGGGGCCGAGGGTTTATCCTTTTACTACCCCAGACTGCTGTACTGCCTGGATCAGATGCTGGCAGTGATGTCATTAAGCCAGCATCGAGTTTCGTCATACAAAACCGTCAGACCTCGTGCTCCATGTGGTGCCCGATGTATAGGGCACGCTGTTAGTACATGGTCTGCGGTTTGATCAGAGGCGCCACACTCGCAATTCGGTGAAGGAGCGAGACCCCATTTGTGCATGGACGAATGGAATCGCCCAACACCAGTCCGCAGGCGGTTGAGCTTAACCCAAGATGCTCGGGGTAAGCCCATCCCAACAGGCCTGGCACTGGTCTCGGGCACAAAAGCACGGAGCCTGGAAGCATTTTCACAGTACTCCGTTTTCCATTTGTAATTTGTCCATTCAGATGCCCGAATGCCAAGTCTGGCAAGATTGTCCAAAAGATTCCGCGCATCTGGCACAAACGGGCGTCTGGATCTTAGTCTCACTTGGCGAGTATCTGAGGACCCACTTAAAAGACCATACAAGATATGATCGAGGTCCAGAGATCCACGATAAGCCAAGAAGAGTGTCGCTCCCATTCGCCGAAGCTCAGCTGGCTGGATGCCTGAAAGTACAGGTAGGTGGTCCGTTGGAGTGGGACGCAGGCATCCAGTAACTATGCGCAAGGCGTCATTCAAGACACTGTCAATGAGGCGAGTGTGAGCACTGCGACACCAGACTGGCGTACAGTACTCAGCTGCTGAGTAGACTAGAGACAAGGTGGCTATGCGTAGTGTTTAGCACCAGTACCCCATCCCGAGCCCACGAGTCGCCTCAGCAGTGTGACGCGCGAGGATAGTTTTTTGCTCAATGCCACTAAATGGTGACGAAACGTGAGCGATCTGTCCAGTTTTACCCCAAGATAAGTAGGGGTTGGACAGAACGGTAAAAGTCTACCATTGTTGTAGACCTTTAGCTCACGTTTGGCCTCTCGGTTGTTTAAGTAAAAGGCTGCCGTCACCGTCTTAGTGTGACTGAGCTTCAACCTCCAAGTCTAGAGATACGCTGAAAGTGTGGACATGTCTTGGCTTAAGGTCCCCTCCAAGTCCTTCCAGTTTCCAGAAGAATGCAACAATACTAAATCATCAGCATAAGCAAACTTTCTGGAAATCATGGAAGGAAGATCGTACGTATAGATGTTAAATAGGAGGGGAGCCAAGACCGATCCCTGAGAAACGCCGTTTTTAAGACGGCGTAGCCTGCTTTGCTTGCTGTCACCGGTGGTAAGGGTGAAACTTCGATTTTGGACAAGCTCCATGATCATTTTGACCATGTGCTTATCCGGAAGTAGTCTCAGCAGCTTGCAAGTAAGGCCACGGTGCCAGACAGTGTCATAAGCAGCTGTCAGATAGATAAATACGGCACCGGCCTTCTTTTTAGCCTCAAAAGAATTCTCGATGTTCTGGGTTAGCAGAACAACTTGATCTACGGTTGACTTCCCGCGTCGGAACCCAGCCTGCTCTTTAGGGAGCAGTGGATCGATTAACGGTTTAACGCGGGCGTAGATAAGCTTCTCGAGTATCTTGTAGGGGACACAGAGCAGAGATATCGGTCGATAACTCTTTGGGTCCCCCACGGGCTTTCCTGGTTTTGGGATCGCGACCAGAAGAGCTCTTCTCCAGATCTTGGGAATTTTGAGTCGGCGCAAACAGGAAGAAAGTAAGTCACGTAACCAGGACTTCAAAGCAGCTCCAGCATGGAGTATAAGCTCGGGGCAGATGGAATCAGGTCCCGGAGCTTTACCTGGTTTTAAATGTTGAAGGGCAGCAGTAAATTCTCTCTGTGAAAAATTGTCAGAGATATTTACTGCGTCTGGTGTTGTGGCCCTCCAAAGGTCAGACACTTCTTTACAGACAAGTCGAGATGACTTGCGGTCAACAGCCTCGTATTTCCCATTTCTAACCAGCTGAGATGCAATAGCATTGGCTGAAACGGGACAGTGACGAGGAGAGTGTCGTGACCTACCAGTAAGGTTGTTCAAAATACTCCACGCTTTTCGACTAGAGTGTGAGAAGTCAATGCTCCGAACTGCTTCGGACCATCGATCCCTCCGCTTTCTGTCAAGCTTGGCAAGCAGAGCTGTAGCAGCCAAACTTGAGTCGTCTCCCTGAGGAGACTGCAGAAAAGTTTTATAGAGGGATTCACACTCTGCATCCCAACACGGAATATAGTTATTTCGATACCCGCGTGGGATAGTCTTTTTGGCTGCTTTCTTAATGGTGTTACAAAAGTCCTGGTAAGCCGCATCCACATCAAGTGAATCAGGCGGCAACAAAGTCTTTGCGAATTTATTCGTCAAAGCAGTGTAGTGACTCCATTTGGCCTTGCGGAAGTTCCATCGCTTAACAGGCATGCTTGGCACTGCCATAGCAAACCTTGGTGGTGTAATAAGCGAAGGTCGATGTTGTGACCTGGGGAACTTGTCAAGGACACGTCTATTCGGTAAGCGACTGTTTGGACCTACGCTAGCGAAAGCTAGATCTGGATTGGTACCAGTGTTCCAGCGGCCGGAATAAAAACGGGCAGCGTCCTTGGCATTATATAGGAGGGCAAGACAATTAATACTTGCCCAACCAGCCAAGCACTCACCGTCCGGACTGTTGTCATCGTAACGCCAGTCAGCATGACGACAGTTAAAATCGCCAGCGTACAGACAGGGGTGAGGATACACTGGGAGATCTAGGGTTCGCAATCGCGTTGGCGGTGGTTTGTAGACGTTGACTATTTTATAGCCATCAACGTCCACACACAACCACTCGATCTCCGATGTCGGTGGAGATTGGTCCAAAAGCATATATCTCAGTCGCTCGTGGACAAACGTGGCAAGGCCATGTTTCCTGCTTAAAGAAGACCCAGCTAGTTGGTAGTTCGTAAGTACCAACTTCTCTACATCAGTGCAGTGGGTCTGCTGCAGTAGAATGACGAGTGCCTCAGACTGCATAGCGAGGTGATGAAGAACGTTCATCTTGCTTGCAGTGAGGCCTTCGATGTTCAGCTGAAGAATAGTGGGTCTTCGTAACTTGTTGGCAACGTGCCCTGAAAAGGGCAGTTTTATCTTAGCATTGCCCCGTCCTGAAAAGGGCGTTTGCTGATTAGCAGACCCACACTGAACATCGGAATGGGTGGATACCCTTCCGTTTTGGTAGGTTCGGTTTCGGTCTGTCATTTTTAGAATTAATGAACAGACTTACTAACGGCCCAGGCTACGTGAAAGCACCTACCATCTGGGCCAATTTAACTATAACACCAAATCAAGTTTTCAAAGTTAAAAACATTTTAAACATTGTCCAGCCATTTTTTTTACTGTTTTTATTATTATCAACAACTGTATTGTAATACATTGTCTTCTATTGTTTGGTGTTAAATTGTTTTAGCTTTTTGCCTCTATTGTTTCACACAATCTGTAAAAATCTTCAGTAAATGCAATTTTTCTACACCGCCAAAATCTTTATCACGTGATTTGCATCTGATAAGGTTGCATTTAAAAAATTTGCTTTTTTGAAGCTTTGCAGCATTTCGCATTCGTTTTTGGAGCACCACTGTAGTATTTTGTTTTATTGCGTGACAGATTATACTAATGGCCTACTAAAAAAATGCAGCCGAATCAGTCAGATTTTACCCGCGATTTTCAACCGGCCATTAAAATCGCCAAGAGAGAAAACTTGTCAAACCGTGTTAGCGCATGGTGAATTAAAAGTAACGTTTTTGGCAAATTCATTCGTTTAAATAAAACAAATGTGTGTGAGCCTAAGACAGGGGTGGAAAACCTGCGGTCTTTGCAAGATTCGAACTGAAGACCTTTTTTTTTTTTTGGAGAACACTATGATTTTGGGAGGAAAAGAGATGGCTTTTGAGAGATCACTATTTTTTTGGGATGAAACCAAACTTTTTAGCGGCCTTCACCAACTTTTAATTTTTGAAAGTGGCCTGCGAATGCAAAAAGGTTCCCCACCCCTGGCCTAAGAAGTATTGGTCATACGGCAAGATAAAAATTGGAGTAAGTAAAGTCAATAATTGATTTGACCATAGGCAACAAAAAATTGAAAAGCAAAGATTGAAAATTTAAACAATTAATCAAAGAAACAAACCACAAAGACAGTAAAAAATGGAAAAAAATTTTTAATTTCTTTTTTATTTTTTTTCCCAAATTGATTAAAAGACTTTTTTAAATAATTGTAAAAGTGGAAGCTAACAGGTTTTTGTTCGATACTTTTTTAAATGCGCTAAGCCATATTAATAGCCTCAAACAAATTTTTTTTTATTGCCGAAATAACAAATGTTAATTACAAACTTACTGCATTTTTTAAATTTTTGCAACTATTATATAAAAATCGCTGCTATCAATGAAACAATCACATAACAATTTATTGGAAACGTATATTTAGTACTGTCTCTGATCGCCAGGAAGCAAGTAAATTTTAGAATCATTCAAATTCAATACTCCAAAATCAGTACAAAAAAATTAGTAAAAGAGTTTAAGTATGTAAATACTAAATACTGTTCATCTCCCGCGTGAAAGAATATATCTTACTAAGTCATAGAATTATCGATTTATTTGATTTTTTGGCTACATGACCGAAGATTACGTCTGCAACATATGCCATCCGGTATGGCAGACAATAATTTGTTGTTTTGGTGGGCGATTCGCAAATTAAATAAAAAAAAAAGAATTTTATTATTTACGTCTTTTTTCAAAAAGTATTTTTGTTAATATGCAAGGCAATGACCAAGATATTCTTTGTTGCGTGCATATCTAGGAAACTAGCGAGAAATTTCCCACTGCTCATCTACAGATGCTGAGTAAATTCGGAGGCCGTCGGAGTCGGAGGTGTATAGTAAGTCGGAGGCAGCAAATATTTTTACAAGGCTGTTATATCCTTAAATTGCTTCAAATGCTTTTTTTGATGCACGATCTTTGATAAAATAGGCACACACAGAAGCAATAAATGACAAGTTTGTTGCTATTTCAAAAATATCAGGCTTATTTCTTGAAAATATTTGATTCATATACCGATATGATTCACATGAATGGCATAACTGTGGATAAACAGTTGGTGGGATGAAAAGTCCGAATTCCAGGTAGAACGTACATGAAGAAAGTCAAGAAATATGGACTTAAAAATTTCCCTTGGTATATGGACTTTGAATTCTAGGTAGAACTGACAGGGTGTTCCAAAAATACTGTTAAAAATTCTGTTATATGAATAATCCCTTAAATTTTCAATCTTCAGTTAATCCTTTCATTACAAATTAAAGCTAAAAGTATATAATCTATAGTCAACTTCTAAATTTTTTCAATATATTAGTAAAATAACGACTATCGTAAAACGAAAGTTTGTGATCAACAGAACCTGAGGAAAATGACAAGAAGTGAAATACTCAAGATTGGAAAATACTTAAATCTGCACCCAATATTTATGAAAAGAACATTGGATAAGTATGTGGAAACTAAAGATGTTCAGGACCGTTCTCGACCGGGCCGACCAAGGTCTCAGATAGGGATGGTATAACTAAACGGGATTGCCAAGTGTTTTTTGAAGTGTACAACTGTAATGCTGTTTTTTGAAGTTGTAAAATTACAGGTTTTTACTAAAACTTTTTTAATAATTTAATTAATAAATATATATTGCAAGATGAATTACGTAGTTGGATGATGAAAGTGTTTAGAATAAAATGCAGACTACGTCACAAATCGTCATACACACGTCACAATGAGCACAGTGGATCAAATTTCTTTGCTTGAATTTTAAAATTTTCGATTAACTAATCAGCAAATCACATCGCTTTAAACTAAATATACTTTACAGATCCTAGCAAAAATTTAAACACCAAGCAGTAACAGAATGGAAAACACGTATTAGTATTCCAATGACAAGAGATCTCAATGACTGCAAAAGACCGCTAATGCAAGGTCTTCGAGTTCAAGACATTTCTTATCAGACTTTGCCAAGCTAAATTCAAACACCAATAAGCAAACGAAAATTCGATTAACTAACATAAATAATAGTAGGATTTCACGGAGAGAGCGAGATGGTGTAGACAAGGCACTGAATGCAAATTATCACAATGCAATAATATCATTGATCGCTTGAACTTTTTCCAGTGAGTTTTTTAATGCATCTCATTGCTTTGGATGGTGGATCTGGAAGATTAGGCCGACTGTTAATTCGTTTCAATTGATTTTTTGCACAGCAGTTAAACACACTTTGAAGGATAAGCTGAAAGTTGGTGTGTCTGGCAGAGCACTGGGTATGAAATAAACTGTGTAAAATCTCAGACGACTGAACACTTTTGGTTACAGTATTGACAGAAGTATTCCGTTGGTTAGAGCACATTAAAAGCCTATGCATAATATTATCATCCATATCAATGGTGGTATAGAACTGCACCGCGAAAGCGGTTGTAGCAAAGCAGTACTTAGAAGGAGCGGACAAGCCTCCACGATCAACCAGCTCAAATAATGCTTTGTATTCTGGAGACATCTCAACGTCCTGGGGGGTAATTTCATGAGATTGAATTAGAAGCTCTTTGCAAGATAGACATTTTCGACGGCGAGATATGCTACGTCCAATGTATCCACGCACATAATAGCATATGGTAGAATCGGATTCCTCCATATCTTCAATTGATACTAGTTTAAGATAATCTTGTAGCCATGTTTCGTCAACATTATCTTGCAAAGCCTGATTTTCTGAAAAGAATAAAGCATGATGTTGGAATAAATCAGAAGCAGATTTCAACACTTGTTCTTGCAGCAAGCTCAAGCAACGAATTTTTTTTTCAGCCAAAAACAGTTGTTTGACCGACATGAAGAAATTCCCCCCATTAACTTGCCTGTACCAGCCGAAGCGACCTTCGATTGGATCAGACATCAACTTTCCGGGTAACAAGTAGCTAAATCCATGTTTCTTTTGCAAGTGATCTGCAAGTTTCGAAATACTTTTCATAGTTCGAAGACATGCCAGAAAAGTTTTTCGATTCAAACCGGCTCTTTTTAATTTCCTCGGATCTTCAAAAATTTTAATTGCTTTTTGTAAGTATGACAATCCAGCGTGATTTGCATTTGTAATGTCAATCGGGAAACATAGTTCATTTCTTGTTCTCTCGCCTGCATACATAGATATTAAACTTAATACCATACCATACAAACATTGTATTTTCTTTTCAGCGAAAACTCATACCAAAAGCAATGTTTAATCGATCAGAACAATAAAACTATGTTGCTTAAACTATTTCAAACAAGAAACAATAGGTGCACAGGCTAAGTAAATATTTGAACACATGCCGGTAGTCAATAAAATAGCAACACCGTACTCATGTTACAAAAAAGAAAATGCACAAACCTTTGAAAGATGTTTTTACTGACATAATTTTTCATACATTTAGTATAATCTGCAAATAGCAAGCTGTTTCCAAAAATGGTGCATTATCTTTGCTGTAGTATTGCACCCCTCATATAGTCGATTTGCTAAACACGCCTGCAAGACACAGCAGTACTACAAAATCACTAATTTAAGCTCAAGCATTTTTATAGTTATATTAGCAGTAAACAACTAGCATCATTAACATAAATTTCATAAATAAAGTTCTTAGCTAGTAATAGCTAATGTTACAGTCTCTTTTGATACTACTAGTAACTATTATGCAAGGAGATTTAATGAAATTATTCCCTTTGTTGAAGCAAAAGTATCTAGTAGATAATCAAGAATTGTTGACACAACAAAAGTGTAACAACATTTTCAGGGATTAATTTTAGTTATTTTCATAAAATCAAAACTTACCAAGAGCATGTTGTGGAGAGGTTCAAGCAATACTGCTTGGATTCAACAAAACTTTTTTCAAGTTGTGAGCTATTTTTAGGCTTTTGTGCTCCTCAAGTGCATACAAATGAATTATGTGGGAAAATTTAGCTGTGCAAGTATCCCCGAGAATTTCTTCATGCTGAGAAGTAGACAAGCTCATTATCTTTCTATTTACAAAATTATTGTAAATGTTTTTGAAGTTATGAGTGAAATCAAAGAGTAAGAAAAGCTTTTCTTCTTGCCGTAGTGGATGCTGAATGCTTTCAGTAAGTTTTCCTCCACATAAATCAATGTACAATTTTCTAAAAAAAAATTTTTGTTAAAAACAACTGTACACATGCAGCATAACCTTAAAGTAAAATAAATTCAGATTAACATTTATATTCTATTTTCTGCTTTATATTTACACACAAAGATGTGTGAATATAAAGCAGTCTTTATGATATAAAGTATTTTTTGAATGACCAAACATCTACCAATGCCAGAAAATGTCATAACAGAAATAGCAAAACCACAAAATGAGTGTTTTACAATAGTATGCAAATATAGTGATAGCTTGTCTAAACAATTATTTAAAAACATGCATATAATGAAGGTTGACTTTTAATTTACAGCAAACTTTTCAACCCTATTTTCATTAATTCTCACCATAACTTACACAATGTTGAAAGAAAATCTATAGCTTCAAAGGTTCAAATGGACAGAAAGCCATATGGGTCTTAGAACTTCAAGAAAACGATATTTGCAGCAGTCGCTCATAAAGCGTGTGTGGGAAGGCATAGAACTTAAAAATAAATTTTGCCACCCCACACACTCTTTGTTTTTTTTTTAAGTTGAAAACATGTTTTTAAACAAAAGTCTTTCTTTTTGTGAAATGTCTTGTTGACTTATGAATGACTGCAACTAAGTAAAAAAAACATTGAAATTCCAATACCATTGTTGTGTTACTTTCTTTAACTTAGTTTTCAAAAATCTTTAATGATAGACCTAGAATACAATACAAAAGTGTTGAAAAAAGCTACCTGTAAAGTTTAAATCACAATTTAAACCCAGAAAAAGTATTTATTAAACATTTTAGCATTAAAGTCTGAAAAAACTTATTTAATTTGCCACATAATTTAGGAAAAAAAACATTTGGGTTGCAGAGTTTTATTCAATGGAAGTGAGCCATCAGTTGCCCACTATACCTGCCTATTACTAACTGGATTGCTTATTAAACTTTCAAAACAAAATCTAATTTGCACCTGCAACAACTCTTTCTAATAATTTTACAAATGCAAATACGATTGTATTTTACTTGAAGTTAAATAAAGTGATTACATTCGGACATTCAAGTCCGTGGTGCTTAATATCGGGAGAATGCTGGAAGCCATTGTTTCCAAATGTTTAAAGATAAAATAATCTAGAATCTCAACAAAAAATATCTAAAATAATATAAATTTAAAAAATAATAATCCACATAATAATCTAAACATACCAAAGTTACATTTTCAATAAAAAAACAAAAATTGTAATATAAAGAAAAATAATTACTTATATCAATACGTCCTTTGGAACATAAGTAGGGTAACTTAAGTACAGTGGTGGATATTCCAATTTAGGGGCCCGAGGCAAGAATTTTCCAAAATTGATGTTGTCTAAAAAAAAAAATCATATTTTTCTCCAAAACTAATGGTGTTCTCTAAAAAAAAAGTCTTCATTTCCATTTGCTCTCAAATTTTCCTATTTTTGTCCAAAAATCAGGGTGTTTTCTAAAAAAAAAAAAAGGTCTTCACTTCCATTTGCTCTCAAATTTTCCTATTTTCGTCCAAAAATCAGGGTGTTTTCTAAAAAAAAGTGTTGTCACTTCTTTGCCACTAGAGAACAATGCAAAATAACATTTGTCAAAATAATCTAAATATATCTAAATGAAATGCTAAAATAATCTATAAAATAATCTAACATCTAAATGAGTATTTATTACATCTAAATTATACGAAAATAATCTAATAAAATATACGAAAATAAAAAGAAAGTTTTGACGAAACAAAAGTTTATAAAACAACAGCGAAAAAAAAAAATTTCAATCTCACTTGATTATGCATATTAACATCAAGTTACGCCAAAGCATTTTTTATTTTTATTTATGTAAAAGTATAAAACTGGGGTTACATTGTAGGCAGTGATGGGATTCAGGGGGTTCGCACGGGTTCGCGCGAACCCGTTCTTGGAATTTCGGCACGTTTAGCGAACCCGTTCTTGGAATTTCAGCACGTTTAGCAAACCCGGTTTTAACTTTACGTAATCTATATATTTCAATATCTCTGTGTTTAATGTAACAGTTTCAATCTGCTGCAGATGTTTGTTCAGAGTGAAAAGAACGATTCGGAGTGAAGACCTTTTTTTTTTTTTTGGAGGATACCTTGATTTTGGAAGAAAAAGAGGGAAATCAGAGATGAAATTGAAGTGAAGACCTTTTTTTTTTTTTTTTTAGAGAACACTTTGATTTTGGGAGAAAAATATCCAAGCCCAGATCAGACCTCTTTTTTTTCTCAGACAACATGAATTTTTGAAAATTCTTGCCTCGGGCCCCTAAATTGGAATATCCACCATTGCAAAAGAGAACCTGTTCTTAAAATTTTGAATCCCATCACTGATTGTAGGTATAGCAAAAGACTATTTATATTTAATATGATTTACAAAACAAAGTAATCTATTCAATTACGTAACATATGCTAAAATGTTGGGAGATAATATAAATTTGAAAACTTAATATTGATCAATAAAACCTTTTTTTAATTGTTTTTTAAATGCATTCCAATATAAGTTTTTCAACTCTGGTTTTAGTTTTGACCAAATCTTATTATCTTTGTACGAAATTGAGTTTTGAGTACATGTTTTTGACATTCTCGGTAAAAAAAAACGTAGAGTGAGATACTTGTCTTGTATTGTAATGGTGAATTTCTGTAATTTTTTTAAAAAAACTGTTAAAAATTTTTGGTGTTTTTTTATTATAATATAGATACATGAATTTTCCCAGTTCTACTTTATATAGATCTTTTAATTTTAGTAAGTTCAGCTTTTTTTAAAGACTTGACATTGGAGTGTACAAGTTACTTGAGCTTAAAGCTCCAATTATACGATTAATTCTTACATTAACTTCAGATAAATATGTTTTAAATGTTGCACCCCAAACTATTATTCCATATTGTAATTTACTATTTATTAGGCTATGATACAATAATTTCATAGTGTCCATATTTGTATATAATTTTAACTTATAAAATAGTCCTGTGTAACGAGCTAGGTGGAAAGATAAACTTTTAACGTGTGGTATCCAGTTTAAATTTTGATCGATGAAAAGTCCCAGATATTTGACTATTGGGGATCTTGTTAGCATAATATCATTAATTTTAATTTTAAAAGTACTTTTAATTGTTCTGGAAGGTTGTTTGTGTATTTATAGAAAAGTTGATTTTGAAAAGTTTAAAGATAGTTTGTTTTTTCTCAACAAAAATTCAATATTTTTTAATTTGATATTAATTCGATTTTGCAATAACGTTAAATTCAAGTCGGACATCATTAAATATGTATCATCAGCGTACAACGTTGTATTCATTTGAGAAGCAAGTGGTAAATCGTTTATATATAAAAGAAATAATAATGGACCTAGACAGGATCCTTGTGGTACTCCACAATTAGTTTCTAGTTCATCGGAGAAATTGTTTAAAATTTTTGTATATTGCCGTCTATTAGTCAAATAACTTTTAATTAGATTAAGAGATTTTCCTCGTATACCAAAATAATTTTTTAGTTTGCAAAGCAAAATGTGGTGATCAACTGTGTCGAAAGCTTTAGATAAATCTAAAAAAATACAACAGCTATAAAGACCTTTATCAACATTTTTGATTAAATTATCATATATATAAGTTACAGCATGCATGGTAGAAGAATTTTGTCGAAAACCAAATTGATGATCACTCAGTAAATTATATTTTTCAATAAAATCTATAATTCTATTGTAAATAATTTTTTCAAAAATTTGTCAAACTGTGAAAGCAGAGAAATTGGTCGGTAGTTTGATACATTTGTTGCACTTCCCTTTTTAAATATAGGAATTACCTCAGCAATCTTTAAACATTTGGGAAATTCACCTTCAAGTAAACATTGATTAAACAATTTGCTGAGAATGGGTGCTATTACAACACCGCTTATTTTGATAAAATAGGTCTCAATATCTTTATTTCGTATTGCTTTTTTATTAATTAATGAAGTTATTACATTTGCTATTTCTTCTGGGGTTGTAGGAGACATAAAAAGAGAGTTTTTAGAATAGGTAGAAGGTGGCGGTTTATATGTTGAGTGAATTGGTGAAATAGCTTTAGCCATGTTTTTTCCAATGTCTACAAAATATTTGTTTAGTAATTGTGCAACATCTTTTGGTTCTTCAACAAAATCACCGTTTTCTTTCATTAATCTGTTTATGGTTATGTTCCTTTTAGGTTTCAAATCAGCCAGCTCATGAATTGCATCCCAAATTTTTGCTGGATTATTTTTATTACTTGAAAAGTATTTATGATAGTACATTTGTTTAGCGCCTTTAATTGTTCTATTCAATGCGTTGCGGTAAGCTTTATATTTGTGAAAAGATTGTTGATTAAAATTTTTATGCAAGTCTTTAAACATATTGCTTTTCTTCTTAATTGATTTAAGTAGAGTTTTGTTTAGCCAAGGTTTAACCTTTAATTTCTTTTCTTTTCTAGTACATTTTCTTAGGGGTGCGTGAGTATTAACAATGTCAGCAAATATATTAAGAAAATTTTCAAAGCTCTCATCTACACTGAAATCTTCAAAACTAGTTTTGTTCAGTTTTAAATTAAGATCATCGAGAAACAAATCCAGTTGAAAACATTTCATATCTCGTTTAAAAAAATTTGGAGATGTTTTAGGAGTTTTGTCTGTTGTTTTCGGTATTAAGGCAAACGAGGGCAAATGGTCCGCTAGCTCCAGCCTAGCAATTCCACCATTGGCATTGATTAGCTAGCTAGCTAGCTACCTAGCCATACCTGAAGGCATGAAAAAAGTTTGCAGCTCCCAAAAATCTGCTTCCTTAATGATGTGGGCTGCCGTATCGTCAGAGGGGAGGTACCCTTTGATTTTTATTGATAGTGACGTCAAAATCAATGAGGAAGTGTACATACGAGAAATTTCGGAACGTGCTCTGATACCATGGACTAACTCTCTGTACCCCGCAGGGGCGTATTCTCTATGCATGCCTAGAAATTTTATAAAAAAATAATTATATAAAAAAAATAAAAAAATAATCTTGAAAAAAATTCCCAAAGTATAAAAATTTTGATGATATTATGTTGATTATTTTTTTGATATAACAGCATAAATACGTTTTATCGATTGCAACTCGCATCATTCAGTACAGCTTCAGCTAGAGCTTATCATTAAAATACAAAATAAAATTGGAAACACGCATGCAAAATCTAAGTTGCATTTTTTGACTCTGTTGCTGGAAGGAATTACGAGACCTACCGGTAGTTCTAAGAAATATTATAGATGCATATTCCATTGCAGACATTGTTTTATCCGAATATTTCTTTTCTTTTGCGAAATTTTTCTTAAATTAAAATCTAAATCTCCGATTATTCAGCAGTTTGATATCTTATCTATGCATGCAGTTTTGATATTGCATGCACGCCCATGTTTATAGAGCGTGACGTTGTTGAAGAACTGATCTACGTAGTATCGCTTGCTACAAACTGCTTACGTTTACTCAGTGCTCACATTCAGATGCAAATTATAGAAATTATAGAAAAAAGCAAGCTGACTCGGCACTTTTGCCTACTTCGATAGACAACTTCGATACAGGAAAAACATTTTATATTTGTGATTATTGATAAACCCTAGAAAGTAGAAACTATTGTTTTTACCTTTCATTAACTAATGAAAAAACTTCGTGTATTTACTAGTACTATAAATCGCAAAATTTTAAAAATTGCTTGTTTTATCAAATATTAAAATTGAGCTAAATTTTTAGACTGATGACGTCATCATTTCATCATTGCATGCCTGACCTGAAAAGTGACGATACGCCACTGGTACCCCGATGGAGATTAGACCTTTCAGCAAGACGGTGCAATGTCCCACACTTCCGACATGACTCAACAGTGGTGCGAGGACCATTGTCCCCGGTTTCTGACCAAAGAGGAATGGCCACCGAGTTTACCTGATTTGGTTGTTTTTGATTTTTGCGTGTGGTCTGCAGGGGGAAGTTTGTGCTATCCCTGCAACGTCTGTGAAGGTCTTGAAGAAACGATTAGTAAAGGCATGGGCAGAAATTGACCAAAAAATCTTCCGTGCCGCGGTTGATGACTTTCCTCGCAGACTTAGGGCTGTCATCAAATCCAAGGGTGACTATTTTGAATAAATGTTTTTTTTTTTTATTCGTTACAGTCCATCGTAGATTGTGAAGAATGCTTTTGCATAAACAATTTTTTGTATCATTTTTATAAAGGATTATTTCTTTAACAGTATTTTTGAAATATCCTGTAGAAATCCAGAAAAATGGACTTAGAATTCCAGATTGAATGTATATGAAGAAAGCCAAGAAGGACTTAAAATTTTTTGGGCATCTAAATCAAGCACTGGATTGCTATGAACGCAGTGATAACAGTGGGAAAGGAGTGTGCCCACAACCTAGAGAAGTTATCAATTTGTGCAAATGTGATTTTTTTGTAAGTGAATACATAGGCTACTAGGTGACAACTTTTCTATATTTTAAAAGTTATTTGTCAACCAGGTTAGCTATTTAAATATAACTTTTGCTTATTTTATGGTCTGCATTCTCATACATCACTTGTTAACATAAATTTGAGAAAAAACCGCCGAAAAATAGATGCGTGTACATACGTAGTCCACAAAATGTGGACCGTAGTGCGACAGCGTATGTGTTTTAAGTAGTTCCG
Organism: Diplosoma virens; assembly: GCA_963680785.1. NCBI lineage: Eukaryota > Metazoa > Chordata > Ascidiacea > Aplousobranchia > Didemnidae > Diplosoma > Diplosoma virens. Next base: position 10,886,399 of record OY796892.1, read on the forward strand.
ATAAGAGTTAACAGTGTATAAATTTGACATCTATCTGACTAATTTCTGTTGTGCCCTTAGGAAATGCACTTTATGAATATTTCCTTAATAAGGTCACGCTGCTTACCTAAAATGATAAATCAGCTTAAAGCAAAATCAACTAATCGGCCCACACGATCATATAAGACGACGACGATCTTGTGAATTTTCAAAATCGTTTATGAAAATTTTTTTGATTTATTTGTTATGCTGTATAAACTGTATATTTGCTGTAAGTTGTTGCGTTTTTTCTCTAGGATATTACTGAATTGTTTTGATTTAATAAAAATTACTTTGCATTCTTCAGCGAAACGCTTTATAGGCAACGGAAAAAATATTTTTATAGCTTTCCCTACTTAAACATAAATAAAAATAAATGTTATTGTTTTTAATTTTCCTATTGATGTAATATATACAGTTTATGTTCGTGTTAGATAAGGAAAAAAACTTTCTTATTATAAAAGCAATGCTTTGTAAAAGAATAACAAATTCTTTTGAGGTCCACTAACTTTCCGATATCTTTCTCACCTTTCACCTCCAAGTAATCAACAAAGTCAAATTTACACATTGGTTTCTCGCAGTAAGGAAAAAAATTCGATTGAATTTTTTCCTTCATTTCGACGTTTATTTCTTGACGAATGTCGGACAAATAGCTTAGAGATGAGTTTTTTGCTGGCTATATTTAAATAATTTATAAAAATGCAACTTTCTGTGCTAGTTTAGTAAACAATTTCAGGCAGTGTAATCCACTCTTGTTCTTTGCCCGCAAGCCATCTTTTTATGAATAATAAAAACTATCCTTTGGCAGTCTGAAATAGATAATTGGCTCATATAAAAGCTCTTTTTTCAGGTAAATTAAGACTGAAAACAGTAGTCACCTGAAGTAGACAGTTTAAAACTATTCGCTTTGGTTAGTGGTGATAAGAAAATCTGTTTTAAGCACCACCGTCCTTTAAATTGGGTTAACTCAACTAAATATTATCAACTACAAAATAATTAATAAAACAAAAATTTGCAAGAATCGTTCAAATTCACGTTTGTGTCTTACGAATTCAATTAGGTCGAAGTGACGCAACAAACATATATCTTGTTAAAATTTTATTAAAATAGCAAATTTTTTGTACAAAGGTTGCGTGCAATGTATGGATATAAATCAACAAACGAATGAATCGAGATTAATTACAGAGCATTTTAAATCATTACATTATTAAGTTGCAGAGCATTTTACAATTTCAAAAAACCTCAAATTTGGCGTTTCATTTATCCTATCTTACAACTAAAGGCTCGTTTCCGCTCTGAGCGTGGAACAAAGTATTTTTTATTTCTTTGACTAATTTTTTTGCTTTGCTTAACGCTTAAGCGCATAAAAAAGTAAGAAAAATCAAGAAAACAAACAAAGAATACTCCATTCCACGCTCGTGGTGGAAACGGGCCTTAATGCGTTCCAAATATTCTGCTTTTTCTTTTCTTTTGATTCTTTGCTTTTATTGATTGGTTTTATTATTTCATTACATGCAAACAAAAAATGACAAATAAAATTTTGTTGCAGAAAAAATAAGACTGCAGAAGCAATTTTTAAAGCGCAGATAAAATAATTGTTTTGATTTCAAAAAGAAGATTTCCAAGAGAAGATTGAACAACTTGTTCTTTTTAACGGGCTTGAATAGTCCTTTTTTTCATTTTTTGATTACCTTTGATCTGATGTACCTGATGTAGAAACACATTGAACTGCGTGGGCAACCATGGGAGTTTTTTTCACAGATCTGAAAGAATGCAATTTTTAAGCTTTAAAAGTAACTTTAAAAGTAACTGCTCTTTTAGTTGCGTAACGTTAAAGTTTTAATCATACCACGTCAACTAACGATCGTGACTTTGGTAACTGAGTTTGGTTTTGCGTTACTAGGGTGCCCAAAAATGCCTTAATATTTTTATCAACTTCACATTTACTTTTGATACTGCGAAGACCATAATAGTTAGAAGTAAACTTTTTATATTGAGAGTAATTGTAACGGGTATTTCAAAAAAAGTGAGACTTTTTGACAAGTAATATCTTCACAATAACTTAACCAAATTCAATAAAATTTTGCCCAAAGCAGCCTATATATACGAGGTGTGTCATAAAACTTCTAGGATTTCGCTTTCTGTGTAAGCTTTAGTTGAGCTACAAGACTAAGTTAAGTGGCAGATGATTTAGTAACTTCTTGAGAGTATTTAACCGCAATTTCAACTTACTGTAACATTTATTTAGCATTTCAGGTGTGAAAGAAATTAGTTTACATATTTACTGTCGTTTAACAATTTTTTTTTTTTTGCTTGGTAATTTAGTAATAACAACAAAACAACGAACCAGCCTCAAATTTCTAGTTCGTTTGTGAAAATCTCTTGCTAATCTGACTTGCTGAATAAAGTTATTACTGGTGATAAAACATGGGTTTTTGAGTATGACCCAGGTTTTTGAGTATGAACAACAAGCTCACCGAGCAGTGAGCTTGTTGTTCTATGCACGTTTTATTAAACCGCAGTGCAATGTTTGATATTGTAACACACATGTCGGGTTCAATATCAATCTTATTGCGATACTTCGACTTGATTACTGCTACCGCAGAAAAACCGGATTTAGACAAGTATGACGTTGCAAATGATGATGATGGCACAATGATGCACACACGATGATGCTCAGGGTCTATGAATCTTTGCCGCAGGGTCAGACTGTTTAACAGCTTGTTTATAAAAAGATGCTGCAACGTTTTCTTTGCTCATAATGGACCATGTCTCAGACTTTAAAAAATGCTATCAACATGAATTTGATTTTGGATTTTGACTGCCTTGTCTTTTTGATCCGTAGTGATTGAGGACTCTTCCAATGAGGCTCTAAGGTTTGGTCTCTGGTCATACTCAAAAACCCATGGTACAACAACACGGAAAGCTTTACAGCCTACAAATGGAAATTTAGATTGACCCTTAACCCAGAATGAAGTGAGAGATTAAGGTTGTATATGCTTTTCAAAGTGAGGTCAGAGGAAAGATCAATAAATTGTTCAGCTTCTAGAGATGTAAACTCCTGAGATTCATTTGCATTATGAGGATTTCATATCCAATTGTGCTCTCTTTCAATACACAAATCAATTTCTTTGAAGCGCAATCGTTTGTCATTTTTGATCAACACCAACGTCGAAAAACTTTGTTTACAGAAATACGTGGTGCAGAACTGGAGAAGAATTTCGAGAGCTTTTTTTGAAATTTGCTTATATACTTTTCCAACAGCTATCCAAAATTCATGGAGTGGAATATCACGGAATTTCAATCGCAGTGTTCTGTCATTTCGTAGTTCAAGAAAGTTTTCTTTCAATGCAATGATAATTTTTGCGTTGATATTTCAGCATCAGCGGAAAAGGATTTCGGATCCAATTACATTGTTCCGAGTTAATTGTAAAAAAGTGTAGAGTATTATGACATCACAATACTCGTATGTTGTAACCTTGCCTCATGTATTGCTACAGTTCAGTCGTTGTTCGTTAAGCTAATAAAGAAGCAGTTGTTTTGAGCTTATAGTTTTACGCAGTTATACTGTAGTTAGTAGAACGCTACATTTTGGCGAGCACGCCAGGACCCAAATAAAAAAATAAAAAAAAAAAAAAAATTAAACAGAGTGAAGAATGGCGGACGTAATTTTGTTGCAAATTAAGTATAAAGAAAAACCGTACGAAATTCCAGCCGACTTGAATAGTACAGCAGTTTGTTGCAGTTATTTGAAAGGAATTGACAAGCAAGCAGAGGGCTTAAAATATATTAATACCAGTGGGAATACAAGGTTCTTAAGAAAGCTAGGATACTATGTATACATACCAAAAGATGAAGAGGATGTTACTAAAAAAATATTTGAGCTCGTTCTGCAGTCGGCTTCAGATATGGCACCCATTATGTCTTCAACTAGATTACCAAAGAATGAAGGAAAATTAAACTTTGTTAATAACAGTGTGGCGTTGCAAGAGAGTTTTTCCGGCAATAACTGGAAACAGTATTTTCAACATTTTTTAAATGTATCGTGTGCAAATGAATGGAATGAGGTTACTAAAGGTCGACAACTGGCAGCAAGTTTAAAAGTTATCGCATTGGATGTTCAGAATAGTCTGCCTTATGAACAACGTTGGGATTTTTCTGCTCTTGTTAATGCTTTAAGCTATCGATTTGGATCATCTTCAACTAGTTTAGCTCGATCACAGTTTTATACGTAGAACAAACGAAGATGCAATTGATTTTGCTAACCGGCTCCGTGGTCTTTTGGCTGAGGCTTATCCATCGTTACCTTCGTCAAATGCAAAAGAATTGCTAATCCAACAGTTTATTGATGGTATAGCTGACGTAAATATTCGACGACATATTGCGGCAAATAATTGTTTGTCTCTGGAATCAGCTGTCGATCTAGTAAGATCGTTGGAAGCTTGTGAGCACGTTGCTCTTGAAAAACCTTTCTCATCACAATCTCATCGGTCATATCAAGAATCAAGCGATGAAGTTCAAGATTTGAAACAAATGATTTCGGACCTGAGTCGTGCTGTTTCAAACACAGGTCTCATGCGTGACAATCGTGGACAGTCGGACGTGAATAACAACCCTTTATGCTTTAATTGTGGACTGACCGGTCACATTGCTCGTTCGTGTCCAAGCAAAACATCAGAAGGATTCAAACGTACGTCGAACAAAAAACATTTAAACTAACGAGGACTGACCGGATGACCGACGCGTCAGTCCAAGGCGGAATGGAGGTCAATCAGTCTGAAGTTCGTTGGTTTGTTAATTGTGTTATCTTTAATGTAACCGCTAAATTATTGGTAGACAGTGGAGCAACCATAAGTATGATTGATGTTAAATTATTTCAAAAAGCTCCGTTAACATTGCGCTCTTCTTTAAAACCGATTAATGTGTCATATGTTACCGCTTTAAATGGTTGCTCTGTTAAATGTCATAGTGAGTGCGACGCACCCTTGAAATTCGACAATTTTGTGTTAAGGCATAATGTGATTGTAGGTGATTTAGATGGCTGTGAAGGCATTCTGGGAGTAGATGTCTTAAATAATCACAAAGGAGTCTTAAATTTAGGTGGGGGCTACCTTGATTTAGGTGGGCATATTATCCCTCTGGATCATACATCCTTTGTCTCTACACCGGCATGTCGGGATCCGACTTTAGTCCTATCTGAGTTTTTGCAATCAATGGTTGATCGCATTGAGGGGGTTTCGGTGTCTCAGAGGAAACACATAATTGATCTTGTTTGTGACTATCAAGATGTTTTTGCAGATGAGCAGGAGTCATTAGGTCGCACTTCTACAATTCGGCATAAAATAGGCACGGGTGCTGCAAAGCCGATCAAACAGGCTCCACGTCGTTTACCACAAGCTAAGTGGGAGATAATTGAGACTGAAATTGACAGAATGCTGAAACAAGGCATTATTGAACCCAGTACCAGCTCGTGGTCGTCTCTGGTTGTTTTGGTAGAGAAAAAAGATGGGTCCCCTCATTTTTGCGTTGACTTTCGCAAACCACAACAATGTCACTGTAAAAGACGCTTACTTACTTCCAAATGCGGAAGAACTAATTGATGAATTGAGTGGGTCACGATGGTTTAGCACTTTAGATTTAGCTAGTGGTTATTGGCAAGTCGAATTGGACCCTATTGATCGTGAGAAAACCGCGTTTACTTTTTATGGAAAAGGTCTATTTCATTTTAAAGTAATGTGTTTTGGACTCACGAACGCTCCGGCTACGTTTCAAAGGCTTATGGAAACAGTATTAAAAGGAATTTTATGGAAGATATGTGTTGTGTACATGCATGATGTCATTTGCTATGCGGATAAGTTTCAAACTGCATATAATAATTCAAAGATAGTCTTTCAACGTTTACGTGAAGCAGGGTTGCGTTTGAAACCTAAAAAATGCAGATTATTTTCTCGCTCCACTAAATTTTTAGGTCATGTAGTTTCCGGAGACGGAGTGTCACCAGACTCAGAAAAGATGGAAGCAGTACGAACATGGCCAGTCCCTCAGAATGTTACGGACTTGCGAAGTTTTCTAGGTTTTTCTTCTTATTATAGAAAGTTCATTCCAAATTTTTCGAAAATAGCATGCCCGTTAATAAATAACACAAAAAGGAAACAAATTCGATTGGACACCGGACTGTCAGAAGGCATTTAAGGACCTGAAAAATGCGTAACACAACCTCCAATTCTGGGATATCCCGCAGTTGATACCTCATTTATACTCGATACCGATGCTAGCTCTCAAGGACTCGGTGCTGTTTTGTCGCAAATGCAGGAAGGTCAAGAGCGAGTCATTGCTTATGCGAGTAAGACCTTAAGTAAATCACAAAAACGTTATTGCACTACCTACAGAGAACTTCTTGCATTAGTTTTATTTGTTAAACATTTTCGACATTACTTGTGGGGACGCCGTTTTGTCGTCAGAACAGATCATAGTGCTTTAACATGGTTGTTATCGTTTCATGAATCAGAAGGAATGCTTGCACGTTGGATTTCAGTTTTAAATACATATAATTTTTCTATCATTCACCGCAAGGGTATGAATCATGGCAACGCTGATGGATTGTCACGGCGAAGTTGTACAAACGCCGAGTGTGCAGATTGTGGGGTAACCCTTCAACACGGCTGTGAGCACGAATCTCTCTCCCCAAAATTTCAAGCAGCCGCTGTCAGAAGTTTGGAATTTAAATCTAAACCCAATTGGATGGATGTTTGGAGTTTAAAGAAGATACGTGAATGGCAGGTTGCTGATGATGAATTTAACAACATTTTATATTTAAAAGTGTGATTCAGTATTCCCCAACTAGCCCCGAAGTTTTTGGAAAAGAATTTCGAAGCTACTTAAATCAATGGGACTTGTTGTCTGTAGAAAATGGCGTATTATATAGACACTGGCACGAGCATGATTCAGATTGCGAGTCACGTGTTATTGTTGCACCCAAACAGCTACGTCGGGAGCTGTTTCACCATTTACATGAATTGCGTACTGGAGGCCACCTTGGGATAAAACGTACTGTCTATCAATTGGAAAGAAGGTTTTTATTGGCCAGGCCTACAAAGTGATGTTCGCACCTGGTGCCGATGGTGTGTTATTTGTGCGAAACGAAAACCTACTCATGGGCGGCATCGTGGACTGCTCAAACAATCTGTAGCAACGGCTCCAATGGAAAGAATTGCGATTGACATTTTAGGTCCTTTGCCGAAAACTGTATCAGGTAATGAGTACATCATGGTTATCAGTGACTACTTCACGAAGTGGATAGAGTGCTATGCTCTGCCAGATCAGCAGGCATACACTATCGCAGACGCACTTGTCACTAAATTTTTTACAAGGTTTGGAGTGCCATATTTTCTGCATACAGATCAAGGAAGAGATTTTGAATCTCAGTTATTTCAGCATGTTTGTGACTTACTGGGTATTCAAAAGACGCGCACGTCCCCATATAGACCTTAATCTGATGGCTTGGTTGAACGTTTTAATCGAACAATTCAGCAAATGTTGGCATCATATGTGAATGAAAGTCGGAATGATTGGGACGACCATTTGCCGTACCTGTGCATGGCTTACAGGTCCACCGTCCACGAATCCACAAAATTTTCCCCAAATAAATTAATGCTTGGTCGTGAAATCAACCTACCATTAGACGTCATGGCAGAACAACCCCGTCTGCGACGTCAGAACAGTGTTACGTTCAGTATGTAGAGTGGGTGAAGAAAGCCACCCAACGCTCGTATGCGGTTGCGCATAAACATTCGAAGAAGGCAGCGCTGAGACAAAAACGCAATTATGACAAGCGTGTGTTTTTAAATGAAATGCAGGAAGATGATTGGGTATGGTATTTTTACCCCCCAAAGGCCAAGCAAAAGTTGGGCCAAGGATGGACTGGACCATACTTGGTAACGCATAAGGTTTCCGATGTTTTGTATTAGATCCAGGCCTCATCTTCATCTAGACCCAAAATCGTACACGTAGATAATTTGCGCCTCTATGAGGCAGAGATCATGCCCACCGATTGGCGACATCTTTTATCCACAAATAAAACAAATAGTGATGACAATTTTGACAAGAATGAATGCGAAGGTTTTGATGGTGATTGCGATACCAATGGGTCCCAATGGTCTGGTCAAAATTTAAAGGGGATATCCAGGTTTGGTAGGGTGCGTCGCCCTCCTAAGTATTTAAGTGATTATTGTTGACTGCATGATTCCGTATTATCGTTACTTGTCTGCAGTGTTTTTTCTGTTGTTTCTTTCACGTATGTGACGAAAATTGCTGCTTGTGGGTTATTCATGATTTTTTTTAAGAGGGAGGGGGTAGTGTAGAGTATTATGACATCACAATACTCGTATGTTGTAACCTTGCCTCGTGTATTGCTACAGTGAGTCGTTGTTCGTTAAGTTAATAAAGAAGCAGTTGTTTTGAGCTTATAGTTTTAAGCAGTTATACTGTAGTTAGTAGAACGCTACAAAAGTAATGGTCATACTTTTGATGTAACAAAGCTAAATGCTCTTGAGATAAACCTAACACTCTTTGTCAACAACACTGATTTGGTTGCTTCTGGGAAATATTTCCAGTGATTCCCGTGTTAATTCATTTTTCCGGAGTACTATTTTTTCCTTAAATCCTTTCAGCTTGTCAGAACATATCAAAATGTTTTCATTTTTTCTTTGCATTTTAATATTGAGTTCATTGAAGCGTTCAAATATGTCGGCCAGGTATGCAAGTTTCGTCAATCTGAAGAAAAAAATATCCAGACGTTTTCAATTTATTAATTAAAGTTTCAAGAATATCACTGGGCATATCATCAATTCGCCTTTTAATAGTCTCTGCGGACAGTGACGCTTTTTTGATCTCTTCAACTTCCTTTTGCCCGAGCATCAATCTAACAATTTCTAGGCAGGCTGGTTTTAACAGCTTCTCTCCAATGGTATGCAGTTTTTTTCTGTTGTGCAATCAATATGGCAACGTGATAGCTAGCTGCTAATGCTTTTTCTGAGACTGTGAATGACGATTTTATAAGGTGCTTTTGCTTTTTGTTTTGACTTTACATTGGCTGAAAGAATTCCTTATCCTTGTAAGCATAACTGGCATGTTTGGTTTTTAAATGGCGAATAAGTTTACTTGGAACCATTGCACGATTTGCAAGCTGTTCTCCACAGGCTACACATCGTGGTTTGGGAGCCTCTTCGTTATCACACAAATGAATCCATACCGAATATATTTTGCATTGTACTTTTTCTTTACAGGTTTTTGTCTATTTGCAACACCGCTTGTGTTAGGTATATTATCGGTTTCTGGTTCTGTTGCTATTCCCAAAAACTTATCCATTGCTTGTTTATTTTATTTTTTAACAATTTCTTAAGCACTGCAATGCAATCAATTTACTTTATTACTAAAAATACTACACGGTAGCTCGAAAATACACGAAAACAAACTTATTTAACTCTTCAAGTATGGCACTTTCGAATGCTAACTGTTTTATCAGTGGGCTTAAAAAAAGAGATAATTCTCTCGAATTTAGGCTAATTGTTTGAAGCACGTGATCGCACATTTGTTTAGAAACAATGCGCTTTGTTTCCCTTTATTACCAGTGGTGGTGTGATCAGTGCTGAGCTTTGCCAATAACCTAAGTAATTATATTGCTTGTAATTATATAATATTGCCAGTGCTTGTTGAAAAATGAAATAAAAAATGAGAAAAACTAAAAAAAAATGGAATAAAAATGAAAATTTTATTTAAATTCTTTTCAGTTTTTTTTCAGTTCAGTTTATTGGTTCAAAATACAACGCGGCACACCGGTTGCGGAGTACTGGCTTAAAGCACGAACTATCTTAGGCATTCGTACGGTAATGTAATCAGTACTAATGTATCTCCATTAAACCGATTGATTTTGGTTTACTTATTTACAAACGATTTTACTATCATAAAGAACAAATTAAGGATAATACGATCAATTGATTTAATAAAAACATACTAACTAACGCGAGCGAGTAGCAAGTATTTTGAAGCGTTGCGAAAGCTAAAATCAAATCCAATAGTAGGCTATATTGTGAATTTAGTATGGACAAGTCACTCTCCAGTCACTGCCAGTCTATCACGCACCAACTAACAAGCGGTTCTACACAGCTGCTGCTAACCACACACTGTAAAATTGTACGAAGCTGCTAACAACTTTAACATTGTAATTTTGGTGAGGAAAGCAGTAGATGCAACAACTTTCGTATGCTTTCGCGGCGCCCAGTTTGGGAACCGCTGAGCTAAGTAGTTGTACATGTAGAAGATTCCATTCAGCGTTCCTTGACGTTTGAGATAAAAAAGAAACAAGAAAGAGAAAAAGAAAAAAAATGCGTAGAACTGTTTTAAAGGTCACGATCCTTGAAAAGTGCAAGCAATGCGCTATGAATTAAACGGCAAAACGAATTTTTATATTAGACTTATAAAAACCACTTGCACACCAAATAACTTAAGTGGGGTTGATGTACCGATTAAGCAAGCACTAGTAACAATGAAAAAGATTACATCCTAATCAAAAGTCAAAAAATTATTGTAAAAGACTAAAAGTCAAGTAAAGATTTACGAGATTAAGATTAACATTATGAATAAAGTGTGACAAAAGAATTACGTGACAAACTAACCGAACAGATGTTTAAGGACAGAATACGAGAGAGAAATCAATAGAAATCCGTAAAAGCATTTTTGTTTGGAAGAAACGACTTTTTTTACTTATAGAGGAAAATGGATGCCACATTGAACATAAACTGAAGTGAATAATTTTTTGGCTCCAATGTTTTATTTTTAACATGTTTCTTTACGTTGCTTTTATTTACTTGTTAAATAACAATTTTTTTTAATATTTGAAGACCTTTTTATAATATATAAGGTTGTTCTATGGAAAATTTTATTGAATTTGGTTTGGTGATTACAAAGATATTGCTTGTCAAAAAATGTCTCATTTTTTCTGCTACACCGATATTTGTAGGGATCTATTTACTATTTAAAACTTAATGAAATTTTACCTAAAGTACATGGATAAACATTTTTATTTAAAAGCTAATCTTCACAAATATAACATTATGTTCTGTTTTAGTAAATGTGATGCTTAAAATTACTGAAAAGTATGGTTTGCATCTGTTTTTAACAAGCTCCAGCGTAAAAATCTGAATCAAATGCTAAAATATGTTTTCCAACAAAATAGCGCACCAGCACACTTTCATCACAATGTCCGTGCGTATTCATAAAAAATTTCTGCAATAAATTGCTAGGTTATGAGAGTAGTACTTATGGGTTACTCTAGGTCTCCAAATCTTACTTTATTAAACTAATTATTTTGCATCAGTATATCTAAAAAACAAAAACATATACCAAGAAGTCAAAACCGATCGATATGTTACAGCGAACGATAGAACAGCAAAAGTAATTTACTCAGCATGTGCGCAAGGATGTATATCCGGAGAACCAACCAGAGCAGTAGAATCGAGTACTTAAATATCTTAAACTTAAATACTTAAATATATTAACACGTTAACTACGGCAAGCCGAATAGAGGCGATAGCTGCATTGCGCGAGTTTTCAAATTCTTGCCACAGCAGTTTGCCTGGAGCTATCGCAAAGAGTGGTTGTGTGCTGTTAAGTGACGCCGCAGTGTTAATATCATTTATTTTTTCCTATGCGACGTGCCCACAGGTGGGTTACGCGCACTACGAGAATCCTTCCCGTGACCACCGGTAGGTCACGCTAGAGTTAACATGTTAAAGCTCCAATCATGCCTTCAGATACCAATAGAGAACATTAAAATTTTTAATTATGTAAAAAAACTTATTTATATGTCAACATGAAACACTTTAATATAGTAATTATTTATATTGAGCGGAAGCGATTACGAAAAATAGAACATGGCCCTGAAGTTAGAATCGTAAAATGTTTAGACAGATGTGCTGTCCAGTTTCTCGGAGTGTTATCAATCGATCCCCTTTTTTTTAATCTAAGGTGAAGGCGACTATTTTAAATATAACATACAATAAAATATTGTCTGCGTTTTATATATATTTCTAAAATGTTCAATATATATAACATTTAAAAGTGATATTTAAAAATTCTGTTAGCGTTAAGATCGGTTCAGACTGATAACGGACTCGGAAAAAGGAAGCAGGTGGGAGAAAATGTAAAAAAAATGGAAAGACGAAAAAAATCGTTAAAGCGGAGATTTGTTCGTGCTTAGCAGAAAAAGATTGAAGTTAAATTACTTTAACTTTTTTGTTTGGTTCAGTCTGAAAGCGGTCGCGAAAAAGCGAGCGGAAAGTAGGATTTTCCGCTACGCTTTCAAAAATTATTCTTTTTGCTTGGTTTTTCCGTGACCGCTTTCAGTCTAAACCAGTGGTTCTCGAAGTGAGGCCTGGCAAAATTTTGGTGGGGCGTGGATATTTTAAGACACTATGAACCGATTTTGGTGGAAAAACAGATGGAGGCTTTGAGCAGAAGCCTTCACTGAAGTTTTTGTGAAAATGAAAAAATGATAGACAGTTTCAAAGTGATGATCTTTTTTTAATCTTTCCTAGTTTTTGGGGCGAAAATGAAGAAATTAGAGGCAGTTTGAAAGTAATAACCTTTCTTTTTTTTAATCTTCACTAGTATTTTGGGCAAACTGTGTTGCCACCCAAACATTTTGGTTCTTTTCAAGAAGTCCCCGTAAGCAATTTTTTCAATAAAACACCCGGAATCGCTTTTTCAGTATCAGTATGGAATAAAGAAAAGGACCTTTCAACAACCGATAATAATCGCAAGGGGATTCGGGTTAATTTCATGAACAAAAATCGCTTACGGTGACTTCTTGAATGGACCCAAAATTTTTGCGCTCTTAAACCTATGTATCGGAATATCAGAATTGGAAATGATTGGGTGGAGCATGGCCAAAAAAGGTTGAGAAATACTGGTTCTTAACCTATGAATAATTACTCACATGTGGGCAATTGCAGGGCAGCAAGTGAGTAATTAGCTAAACCTCAATTATTTGAGTTATAGATATAATAAACAATGTTTCAAAAAACTTTAAATGTTCTACCAGTAAGAATACCAAACCAAAAATTAGCAAGATTTTTTATTGAAACTTACGTTTCGTCGATTAGAAACCAAACGACATCTTTAGAGATTAAAAGGTTCACAGTAACAAAGCTGCTAAAAACTCGTCATTATTAACCGTTGAAATGTGCCTTACTTTGAACAGCGGGTGGGTTACTTCACTGATCGCTACGGCAACAAAATTGAGTAATAAAAAACAATGGCATAGCGATCACTAAAGAAATCAAAAACAACTTCGAACGCACGCCGCATTCGCGAACAGCGAAAAACAAGCCCGAGAACACTCTAATTTAAAAGACACAGCAGTCAATCGTACAATTGCAATTCAAAGTTTCAAACCAAAATATCTGGTTAAGAAAATTGTAACCGTTCACATTATAAACTTAACAAAGACGCAAATTAAACTATTTAATGGCAATCAAGTAATTCTATATAGACTGTGTTCCCTTCTACTTTTCTCTGCGAGTCAGCATTTTCAAGTGTTGTTGCTGTTAAAACAAAAACTCAAAACAGATTGCTAGATCTGGACTCAGATTTACGTTGTGCCAACTCAAAAATTGCACCATATATTTCATCGATTGTATCCAAAAAACAAAAACAAAAATCTCACTAATGAGTTGTGCAAATGTTGACTTACATTAAATTGTTCTTTTAATATATAGCATTGTTTTATATTGAGTAAATCAGATTAATTGGCTTTTGAACTAGCAAAATTAAATAAGCTAGAGTTTGGTAAATAGTGGAAAATGAAATTTGGTCTAAACCAGGGATGTCCAACCTGCGGCCCACTGCTTACTCAAAATATTTGGTTATATTTTCATAAATGCACCAAATTCGATGTCACTGTTTTTATAGTAACGTATGGGGAAACAAAGTAAATACGTCAGTTTATTGCTATGTCGAGTGATGTCCCAATAAACTGATCTATATATAAAAACTTTTGTGGGCAGAGTTCATCATAAAGACGCTTGCGCCAAGCATCATTTTTAGTATTTATTAATACATTGTTTTGCAATTAAAATAATATTGAACATGTTATTTCCAAATATTTTTTACAATATCTGGCGACAGTTGTTAATGACTTTATTGGTAGTAAAGATGGTAACTTTGAACCAATGCGGAAAGGTTTGGAATGAGATTATTGTAGTAGCAGCAATGCTGCTTGGGGTATAAAAGAGAATTGTGTAAATTTATTAAAAGGGCGGAAAGAGGATCAGACATTTTTAGAGATTCTAGTTCCAATCTAGGAATTTAACATATGGTCATGGTTCAGGGTTGCACCGTTAGCCGTGGAGAGTGTCGCTCTTAGTCGGCGAAACTTAGCTGACTGGATGCTTGAAAGTATTGGTAGGTTGTCAATTGATGTGGGACGCAGTCATTCAGTGACAATGCGCAAAGCATTATACAGGACACTGTCCATAAAGCGAGTGTGAGTGCTGCAACACCAGATTGTTGCGCAGTACTGATCAGTCTAACCATATGCTTATCTGGAAGAAGTCTCAGTTATCAGGCCAAGATGCCATACAGAGTCATATACCGCCTTCAGATCGACAAGTCGACAAAAAATCCTCGATGCTTTTTGTCAATAGAACGGCTTGTTCCACTGTTGGCTTTCCGCGTCAAAAATCAGCCTGCTCTTTAGCGACCAATGGATCAATAATTAGTTTGACGCGGGTGTAGATAAGCCTCTCAACGATCACAGAGCAAAAATAATGGTCAATAGCTTTTTGGGTCCCCTACTAACTTCATCTGCTGTGTGATTGCGACTACAAGCGTCTTCTTCAGATCTTGGGAATTTTGAGTCGGTGCAAGCAGGAAGAAAGAACTCACGTAATTGGGACTTCAAAGCAAAGACATTTTTAACAGTAATGGCGTAATTATTTTAATAGTTTTACATTTTACTTAGATTTCTAATTGGTTAATTAACTTTACTTTATGTTTTAATACTCGTCATTTTGTTATGGAATCTATTCTTAAAAAGATGAAATTTCATAGACATTTAATTTCGCGGCCCGCTGAATGTACTTAAATTTATAATTTGGCCCATTATGAAAAAAGTTTGGACATTCCTGGTCTAAACAGAAATGGGTAATGAGAGAAAAAAGTTAAGAACCATTGGTCCAAACCAGTGGTCACCAAACTACGGCCCGCTAAGATTTTTCATCCGGGCCGCGGAGCTCTTTTAAAAAACATATACACCCACTTTGAGCCACAGTTGGATAGAAATATATCGGGAACACCCCTGTTTCAGATTTTTACCTTGTTCTTTTCACTGGAGAACACATCAAGATTATGGGAGAAAAATAGTGGAATTAGGGCTCGAATCGAAGTGAAGACTTTTTTTTAGAGATCATTGCAATTTTGGAAGAGAAATAGCGAAATTAGAGATCGAATCGGAGTGAAGACTTTTTTTCTCTCGCTTTGGCCTGAGGTGGTTCAAAAAGTCCACATCCTGCCCCGACTTGAAAAGTTTGAGGGCCACTGGTCTTAACGGACTTGTAATTTTGAATCACCTTGCGTAAAAGAGTGAGAAAAAAACAAAACATAAATAATTAATTCTGTGATTGTAAAGCTTTTTTGGTGTAAAAAAACTTTTTAGGTTGTTGATTCAGACAGAGAACATTTTTGGAAAAAGCGAAGCGTGAGACAGAAACGTAAAAAAATAAACAAAATTGTAAACGATTCGCCAAAGCTAAAAATTTTCGTGCTTAGCGGGAAAATATCAAGTTAAAATGTTTCAACTTTTTAGCTTGGTTCAGCAGTCACAGAAAGAACAATACCACTACGATTTCCGCTTCCATTTTTTGCAACCGCTTTCAGTTTGAATCAACCTTTAGGGAGTTTTATTTTTTGATTTGCTTTATTCCACATTTGGTAAAATAATTTAAACTTTTATCTTTCCTTGTTTTTTGTGTTATTACTCTTATTATTGGTTGATATGCTGGTCAATGCGAAAAAATTTAAACCAACAAATGTCTACAATTTTGAAAAACTTTTCAAAACATTGCAGACTTGCGGAGTCAATATATTGTATAAAGTTTGTTTTTAAACTTGAAAATAGTGTCATTTTCTACCTTACTTTTGAAATAGCCATGTTACTTTGTTAGCATTCGATCAAAAGATTGAAAGCTTCAAACCAATTATTTATTAAAACATTTAATTGATAACTTTTACGTTTTCATTTGTAAAATCAAACAGATCAAATTAAAAAACTTAAGTACAGCCTACTTACTCCCATTGTTTTTGGAAACCTATTCCCAAAAAAAAGTACAAATACGGGTTTAAAGCTGAATTGAAGTAAACCAAGACCAAGCTTACATTATTCAAAGTCCTCTTTCCTTGCACCTATGAAATATTTGAATTCAAAGACGAAATTTATTTTTTGAAAAATCAATACATAAGTATGAATTACAAAACCATGGCGACTTCAAATGTATTGAAAAACCGTTCTTGTTGTTTCCAGAGAAAGCATTTAGTGAACAGGAAAGCCAAGCAAAGAAATTTAGTTTTTAAATGATTAAAGCACAATAATAATTCTTTTTATTTTTGAAATAAAAATATGTAGCCTACAAATTAAAAAAAACAGAACGATCCATTCCAAGCTTGTCGGCAAAAACAAAGTGATCGATTTATTTGCACTTCGCAAAAATAAGTTAATGTTAGAGAATCTTAAAAAAATAAAAAAAGAGTTTGAATTCTTTTAAATCTAAATAAAAGAAAAATTAATCATAATGAATTATTATTATACAACCAGTTAGCAATTTTAATCATAATCATGACTAAACAAAATTACGTTATTGAAATATGCAAAAAGAAGTAATATTGATATATAGATATAGTCTTTATAGAAGTTATTGTAGAAACATTTTATTAAAAAAATTGTAAACCTCTAGTCACAGTCAAAAGCTAACGCACTGGTAGTTGGAGATCAAACAACTTCTCGAGTTGTAAAGTGTGGTAGAGAATCCAACATATGGTAAAGGATAAAACCAAAACAACGCATATGTAAGTAACTTTTTTTTTCTTTTTCAAGGTCGCTTCTTCGTTTCCAGTCTTGGGGATTGGTGTACGCCAGAAAGTCAAGCTGATTATTGTGTAACATACCATCATTATCTAGAAATTAAATGATTGATCTACTAAGAACAAAACACTAATGAACAAGATGTCTAATGCTTTTTAAAAAGTTTGTGAAATTTGATTCACATAAAAAATAACTGTTAGAGCAATGGTTTCAAACTTTTCTGCATGTCGATCCCAATTCGAGGGAAAAAATTTTTTCGTCGCCCTAGGACACACTCTTAACTAATGTAATGTGTCATAAAGTGAAGACCTTTTCTTTTTGGTCTTCACTTTGGTGTATCTGTGTTTTATTTTTTCATTAAATGTAGAGAAAAGCGAGGAAGCCAAAAATCATTTTCACATTAATAGCCTTACATTTTTTGTTTAGTACCTTTGTAAATAAGGTACCGTAGCTTTATTGCTGGAATAAACTGCATCAGTCATTTATCGACCCCTTGGCCATTTATCGACCTCTTGGATCTTCCAATCGGCCATTTTAAGAACCACTCCGGTACTCTATGCACGTTTATTGAAAAGAAGTGAATTCAACTCATTTTACTTCAACTACAAAAAGTTTTTTTAGCAATTCAATTTATTTTTTTGTATAAACAAACTCACCAAAACCGGTATAACAAACATCACTATGAAATTGAACCAAATATAAAAACGCTCCGCGTAAGGAATGACTTCATTCGTGTGCACATTCGAAATTTGTTCATTGTCACCAGAAGTTTCATTGGATTCCTCGCCAGATAAATCTAAATAATCTAAATAATCATCGACTGCTGTTGTTGTAGCTGGTTCGAAAGTGCTTGATATTGGAGGGAGGTCAACATTGCTTTGTTCCATTCTACTATTTATTGTCATTTTCACGATGTCATTTCTAAAAATACATGTTTAGATGCCAAATTTTACTAATAATAAGTTTAATAAATAACAAAATAAGTTTATGTGTATTACATCTAGCTTTAAATCATAATATTTTATTTAATACTTGGGAAATATTTTTTTGTGTTGAATTCTTTATAATTTTTTTTAAATTTTTTATATTGCTCTTAATATCTTTTTTTCTGGAATCATAAAACATTAAACTATAAAGTTTCAAAAATATTATTAATCTTATTGTATAAATACCATTAGCATAATTTCACCCTATGTCGTAAATATTATTTTTTTAAAGATTCTATTGACGGTAAATTTTTAAACTTAGTCCATATTAACGATACATAACAACACAATCAGAAAATTTAAGAATTTAAGCTCTCTTCGCCTTCTGGATCCGATCATTAAAGCTTTAGCAAGCACGTAAAATCGAAGGCTTTCATTTATAATCAAATTTCTTAAGACTTAAAAGCTAAAGAACTGATTTGTCTCTAAATAAACAAATTTTGCAATTCTAATGTTAAAGGAAACTAAAAAATTTTGCAAGTTTTTCATGAGAAAAAATGTTTTTGTCGGCCGCGTGGTCGAGTGATTAAAGCGCTGTGCTTGTGATCAACATAGTCTCAGTTCAAAACGTATTCGCGCTATTCTTATGTGTCCTTGGGAAAGACACTTTAAGGCACTTTCTCCTGCTTGGTGGTCTTGGCAAGCAATGAAATTAGTACTAACATTATTTTAAAAGAAATTAGTGCCTCACCAACTATAAGTCTCACGGCACGTCACTGCAAACTTGCAAAGTAATCTTGGATGCTTGGAAAGTAATCCATACCATAATACATACTGGGAAAGTAATCCATACTATGAAATCCGATACTGATTCAAAATAGAGAACAGATTGATTTGAGGACGAAAATTACAAAATCGAAGACTGATTCGAAGTAAAAACCTTTTCTTTTTTTTAGGAAACACCTTGTTTTCGGGACAAAAATCATAAAATCGGAGTCTGATTGGAAGTGAAGACTTTTTTTAGGGAACACCTTATTTTTGGGACAATAATCATGAAATTCGAGACTAATTGAAAATAAAGGCTTTTTTTTAGAAAGCATCTTTTTTTGAGAGAGAGAGAGTTGTTTATTTAGCCAATGCACACGCGCACACGCACAAGAAAATACAACTTTAAAATAACAGAAAAAAAACACATTGAAGAGAAAATACAAAACTTTAAATAAATTATGGCAATCAGCAATGTGCAAAGGCAGGGAGCATTGAAGAACCGTGTGGTTATCAAGTCAAGATGCTTCCTGAGTTGATTAAGCAGCTGTGGCAAAAAAATTGATTAAGTGACGAATTAATGATAATGATAAACGAATTGAAGTGCAAGTAGAACAAACAGAACAAGTTCAAAACAAAACAAGAAAATAAAAACAAAAAAAAGTACTATTAGCTTCTTAACGTAGGTCTTTATTGAACGACTTTAAGGTGAGGTGAGATGCTTATAAAAAATCAGCTCCTATTTTAAAGAATAATTTTTGGTAAATCAAGCGAATTAAGAGCGAAATAAAAGTTCGAAAGAATACAGTTTGAAGTGGCGGAAACGCTATTACTTAAACAAAAGCGGAAAATTATAGTTCTTTGTAGGTCTCAATAAAATGCTTTTCATATTGTTTTTTGAATGAGTACCAGTTTAATTTTTTTATAAAGTTGTTTATTTCATTGCATATACTGTTGCCTCTGTATTCAAGTAGATTTTTTCCGATTGATTTGTTGATGCGTGGTTTAGAGAAGGTGATATTTTCTACTTGTCTAGTGTTGTGAATATAAATGTTGTAAATATGAATGATTCAATTTTAGTGTAAGAATTCATTAAAGATGACGGTAAATATCTATAGTGTAGCTTATACATATATTTGGCAAGTTCTAGATTATAAATGTCTTCTAATTTTAAAAAGTTTAATTTTTTATATGAATACAATCGAGTCATTGGACAAAACTTACTACTATATGTTATGATTCTTACGATATTATTGAGTCGTATTGATAAACCTTGTAGGTGAGTTTTTTTAGCTGAACCCCATATTGTTATGCCATATTGTACTCTTTTATAAATTAAGCTGTAATATATTAGGCTTAAAGTCTTCTTGTCTAGAAATTTACGGGTCCCATAGAGTAGGCCACCATAACGCGAAAGTTGAAGAGAAAACTACAATATTTGTAGAGCTGTAGTTATTTTCAATAAGCTTGTTTCACCATCATCCCTACAATTATGTGAAGTTGATTCAGAAATTCGATAGATAAGTATATTCTCACGCCATTGTTTCAAGTTGTCTGTGTGAAATATATTTAAATTTGCGGCTTGCTTTAGTTTCAAATTCTCGAGTTTTAGTTGTTCAATTTCGTCCTTATTTGCTGACACTTCTTTTCGCAAACTTTGCTTTGACTTTGCATTGATTTTGAAAATTGCATTTGACTTTGCATTTGAAGTAACAGGTCGTTTCTGTTTGAAATTTTTCTTCAATGAAAAATCCGGCGAAGCCTATTTTTTATGTATAAGCGTTCATGTTTGAAAAAGTTTTGTTAAAAGTTTATAACTTTTGGATGTGGGTTTGGCAAACAGAAAACATACAATAAAAACAAGACGTTTGATAAAATTGAATTTCAATAAAAAAAGGTTTTCAACTAGTATAAATTCATGATGGTTTTCAAGTCTTAGATTTACACTTAAGTCTTAGATATTTAAACGTAGATAGTCGGCAGCGTGGTCGAGTGGTTAAATTAGCGCCGTGCTTGTGACCAACACCGTCGCGGTTCAAAACCCACTCGCGCCATTCTGTTGTGTCCTTGGGAAAGACACTTTACGGCACTTTCCCAAAAAAAATTTTCAAGCAAAAGTTTAAAAAACGGTCCTTACTTATTGCAAACTAAAAGCTCCACTCTGGAAATTGGAAAAGAACTTTTTATGCAGATGTCGAGTAAAGACCATTTTTGATCTTCATTTGTCTTTTGCAATAAATTTTATGTTAGAATTCAAAATGTCATTTTTAAAAAAGTTTGATATGATTCCTGGTCTAATATGCTTATTTTATTATATTCCGACCTCTTTGTAATTTTAAAATGGCCCACTATTTGAAAACTCTAAATAAAATCAACTTAGATTCTTACTTACGGATGACCTGGGATGTTTACAAGGGTTCTTCCATGTAAAACCAGATAAAGCTCCGGGCCCTAATTTTATGTGCACAAAGCTTATATTTTATGTTAAAGCTGCTTTGAAGTCTTGATTACATAACTTTTTCTTTTTCTGCTTGCGTCAACTCTAATTTTGAAAATCTCTAGCAGAGCGCTTGTAGTCGCGATTCGTAAGACAATAAGAAGGCTGTAGAAGATCCAAAACGTTATTGACAAATTAATAAACTTTACGTCCTTTAGGAAAAATTTGAGACGCTTACCTACGTGCACAACGAGCCAATTAATGGTTTTGACGCGAAAAGTCAACCGTCGGTTAAGTCGTTCTGTTAATACAAATCATCGACGATTTTCTCGAGACTAAGAAGACCAGTGCTGTTTGTCAATCTGACAGCTTTATATGACACTGTTATTTCATACAAACTTGATTTTAACTGCAAGCTGCTGAGGTTTCTGCTGGATAAGAACATGGTTCAAATGATTATGAAGCTAGTTCGCAACAAAAGTTTCATTTTAAAGGCAACAGTAGGCGGAATAGCCTCGGGTGTCAGAGAAACAGTGTTCCTCCCAAATCAATCTCAACTGATCTTTTTTTAACATCTAGAAGTATAATCTGCTTTCCACAATTTCTACATTAAGAAAAAACGTAACCTAAAAGTTTACCATGAACAACATTCACCATTGTGTTTACTTCCGATTTATCTTGAGTTAAAACTAGACAAATCATTCAAGTTTCGTCACCGCCGTTTGGCATTGGGCAAAAAATTTTCTTCATGTGTCCCGCTGCTAAGGTAACCTGCGGCCTCAGGGCAGGTGGTGGTGCCAAAACATCCAATACAGCTCTCTTATTTTTAGTCTATTCAACCGGCGAGTGCTGGTGTCTCGTTTGTTCTCGCAGCGCACATACTTGGTTTATATGTATAGTGTCTTGAATGACGCTTTGCGCGTAGTTACTGGATGCCTCCATTTTTCTCCAATGGACCACTTACCAGTTTTTTCAAACATCCAGCCATATGAGTTTTGACAACTAGGAGCGACACTCTTTTTGAATAAAAGGTGGTACTCTGGAACTGTGCTTTGCTACTCTTTTGAACCTGCGGCACACTGAAAGATTTCAAAAATTTGTGGAGCACCTAGACCAGGTGAAGAGCTAAAATTTCAACACTTTTCGTTACCTAAAGTTTCATTTGGCTTTCATAAAAAGCCTAACAATTTCAATCTAAACTCTAAAAATAAAGTGATGACTTTTTTTCATCTGGAGTTTGCACAAATTAGCGCAAATTGCGCACAATCGAGCCTGAGAGAAAATTGATCAAAAAAAGTTATTACTTTATTCGTAGAAAGCTTTTATGTTCATTAAATAAAGCTTCATCTGAAAAAAAGCGTTCAAAATTTGGCAAAGACCAAAAAAAGGTCTTAACATTGCACATGAGATGTACAATGAATTTTTTAAGTTTGTTGGTTGCTACTTCAAAAAAACATAACTTTTTTCTATTTCAAAGAGTATGTTTGTCATTTTTCCGCAGCCACAAGTTGCAGAGCACTGCTCTAGATCCTGACTATGGTTTATTTATCGGTTGTCAAATGCTTGCTGATAAACATGAAGGTCTGAACGCTTGTTTGTGCCTGCTGCACAAAAACTTGAACAATCTTGCTGAATTAGGCATCCGTTCTGCCCAGTACATGAATCATAGATCAAACACAGAGTACTGTAAGAGTACATCTCGGCCTCGTGTTTTCATTACCAACGCCTTGCCTTACCTAGATCGTTTGAAATAGCGTGCCCAGAACAGTTTGAGTTATGCTTAAGCGCCTACAAACGGGTTTAGGATAATTGGTCGCACCCTAACTAACTACTCGGCTGCGTCTAGTTGGGTTGCGCCTAATCGGTTGCGGCCAGTTGGCCTATTCCGCCTGCACACTGTAGTTGAGCGTTTCCATTTGTGCATAGACAATTGAGGTCTCATTCCTCTCTCTCGTTGCAAATGCAGTGCCATTACACAAACCGGTGCATAACTTGCACACACAAGTTTGCAACAATGGGTATTTATCGAAAAACACTATCTCTGAATGTTAACCCTTTAATAGGCACTGGCAAACGATATGTTCCCGTTTACTAAAAGTTTTTTTAACGAGTAGTGGTAAATAGGTCGCCAATAAAAATGCTTGTTTTTGAAAAGCAGAATAATCAGATTTTAAGATGGAAATTCAAAACAATCAAAGAATGTATGTTTACATTTGTAAAAATTTTTGGTTACCTCAACTGGTCAAACGAGGGGCATATTCTATTTTTACATAAATAAGATGTAAATAGAAGGTATTTAAAAGTAAGCTTAAGGTTTGTAGAAAGAAGCATTGTTTATGAAGTTGATTGATTTTTTTAAATTAAATGTTTTTAGTGTCTGTTCAGTTGTGCAGCATTACTACCACCACCCCAGTAATATATTTCCCACGGCCTAATAAGAGATCTATTTCCTTATATTATACATTAAAAAGTACATTTTTTACCAATTATAAAAAATAAAAAACAATTGATTGTTTAGTCTAGAATATCAATGCGTTTAGATAAATAAATAGCCTTAGTGACAGCTGCGTATGTGGTACAATAAAAAACTCAAGAGGTTTCTTTCTGGTGTTCCGATGGTACGGAGGGAGCAAGAAAACCATCACAATGACTGTTATTTCTGTATGGTAAGCACTAAGGATTTAACAAACAAAAATAAATGCAAAATCGATTACCTTAATTTAAAGTCAGCTATTAGGCCTGTGTTACACTGTGATTAAATGTGCCAAATCCTCCAACAGAGATGCAAAGCTCTTCAGAATCCAAATCTGAAAGAATTGCAAGTGACGGGAGCACTAACAAAAGGAAATAAGCAATGACTCTTTCAAACTGTTTTTACAAGCTCAGCGGAATGATCTCACAAGAGAGTTAGATTTTTCAAAAGAAGCTGCACAGATTTTAAGGTCGATATTAAAGGAATAAAACTTTTTTGAAAAGAATACAACTTTTGCATGATACCGTCACAGAGAGAAAGAATTTACAGAATTTTTCTGTGAAGAAGATACTCTGGTTTATTGTACGAATGTTCAAGGCTTGATTGAAGCATTTGGGATGTTATATCAAGGAGAAAATTGGAGACTGTTTATAAACTCATTAAAGATAAGCATGAAAGCTGTGTTGTTGTACAATGGGCCATCTATGGCATTTATACCTGTTGCACATTCTACTGAAATTTCCCAAACATATGAAAACAAAGAAATGCTATTGAAACTAATAAAGTAGGCTACTATGAACATAATACGATGACATGGACTGATTTGAAAATTCTAGCTCTCATACTTTGACTTTAAAGTGGCTACACTAAATTTCCCTGTTTCTTTTGTCTTTGGGACAGCAGGGCGGATGCTTCCCACTTTACTCGAAAACTATGGTCAACTAGAAATGAATTTCTGTCAAGATTTAAAAACGTGAAGGCACATCCTCTTGTTGCTCCAGCTAAAGCTTTTTTACCGTCATTGCATATCGAGTTAGGGTGCATGAAAAACTTTGTGAAAGCTATGGACAAAGACGGAGAAGGATTTAGGTACCTTTAAGAAAAGTTTTTGGCTTTATCCAATGATAATTTGCAAGCAGGTGTTTTCACTGGACCTCAAATCAGAGCAGTGTTGAAGGATGAAAATTTTGAGAAAAGTTTGTCTGCAATAGAATTGCAAGTATAAAAATGGTTAAAAGCTGTTATCTAGTTGTTCGTTGGAAGCATCTGAGCCTCCAATTACGAACAGCTTGTTACCTACATGCTCAATGTCTTTTAGAAACTTGGGTGTATGATAAATGTTAAAATGCACTTACTTCCACCTCGATTACTTTCAGATTACTGTGGGATGTTTAATGAAGAGTAAAAGTGAACGGTTTTACCAGGAGATAACAGTGAAGAAGGAACGCTATCAGAGCCAGTGGAAAGCCGGTATGATTGCTGACTATTACTGGTAACTAGAGAGAGAGGACTTGTCTGAACATGCAAGAAAATCGAGAAAACGCGCATTTTTAATGATATAGATACCGATGCGTCTGGCTGTTGTACTGTTAATAAATTTCATTTTACTGACTGTATATCAAATGGTGTCATTTTTCCAGAGAGTTCTTTTGTTTTTGGTCGGAAGACGACTAAGATTTTTTATAATTCTTTCCAAACTTGAAATTTTTTGAGTGAAATGTGCTTTTGACACCATGCAATATTTTACAATTATTCACCAGAAACAGCATATCAGGTGTAGTATTTATCTCCAAAACCTGGTGTGATGGTGGAAAAAGAATACAGATTCAGAATCAGGACTCCAAAATTAGCTATTATAGCATACTTTCAACAAAAAAGTTTGATGTTGAAAAATGCAGGCCAGTTTTAGAACAGTACATTAAAAAAATGATCTTCACTTTGAATCTGACTCGGATTTCTTGATTTTTGTCCCTGAAAGTAGTGATCTCCATATCAGTGCTTTTATGGACCGCAAAACCAGGTTTTTTTGCGAAAATAAATCGTGGCACTAAGCATTGTGCACATGACGCACTTTGTAGGCACTTTGTGGCACTAAGCATTGTGCACATAACGCACTTTGTAGAAACAACATTCGACCAAGATTGTAGGGGCTTTCTCGCAGCCTGGGCCGTGAGTAAGTCTATTCATTGGTGTTAAAGATGACAGACCGAAACCGAACCTACCAAAACGAAAGGGTATCCACCCATTCCGATGTTCAGTGTGGGTCTGTTAGTCGGCAAACGTCCTTTTCAGGAAGGGGAAATGCCTGGATAAAACTGCCCTTTTCAGGGCACATTGCCAACAAGTTTCGAAGACCCACTATTCTTCAGCTGAACATCGAAGGCCTAACTACAAGCAAGATGAACGTTCATCACCTCGCTATGCAGTCTGAGGCACTCGTCATCCTACTGCAGGAGACCCACTGCACTGATGCAGAGAAGTTGGTACTTCCGAACTACCAACTAGCTGGGTCTTCTTTATGCAGGAAGCATGGCCTTGCCACGTTTGTCCACGAGCGACTGAGATACACGCTTTTGGACCAATCTCCACTGACATCGGAGATCGAGTGGTTGAGTGTGGACGTTGACGGCTATAAAATAGTCAACGTCTACAAACCACCGCCAACGCGATTGCGAACCCTAGATCTACCAGTGTTTCCTCATCCATGTCTTTACGCTGGCGATTTTAACTGTCGTCATGCTGACTGGGGTTACCATGACAACAGTCCGGACGGTGAGTGCTTGGCTGGCTGTGCAAGTATTAATTGTCTTGCCCTCCTATATAATGCCAAGGACGCTGCCAGTTTTTATTCCGGCCGCTGGAACACTGGCACCAATCCAGATCTAGCTTTCGCTAGCGTAGGTCCAAACAGTCGCTTACCGGATAGACGTGTCTTTGACAAGTTCCCCAGGTCACAACATCAACCTTTGCTTATTACACCACCAAGGTTTGCTATGACAGTGTCAAGCATGCCTGTTAAACGATGGAACTTTCGCAACGCCAAATGGAGTCACTACATTGCTTTGACAAATAAATTCGCAAAGAATTTGTTACCGCCTGATTTACTTGATGTGAATGCAGCTTACCAGGACTTTTGTAACATTATCAAAAAAGCAGCCAAAAAGACTATCCCACGCGGGTATCGAAATAACTATATTCCGTGTTGGGATGCAGAGTGTCAATCCCTCTATAAAACCTTTCTGCAGTCTCCTCAGGGAGACAACTCAAGTTTGGCTGCTACAACTCTGCTTGCCAAGCTTGACAGAAAGCGGAGAGATCGATAATCCGAGGCAGTTCGGAGTATTGACTTCTCACACTCTAGTCGAAAAGCGTGGAGTATTTTGAACAATCTTACTGGTAGATCACGACACTCTCCTCGTCACTGTCCCGTTTCAGCCGATGCTATTGCATTTCAGCTGGTTAGATATGGGAAATACGAGGCTGTTGACCGCAAGTCATCTCGAGTTGTCTATCAAGAAGTGTCTGACCTTTGGAGGGCCACAACACCAGACCCAGTAAATATCTCTGACAATTTTTCACAGCAAGAATTTACCGCTGCTCTCCAACATTAAAAACCAGGTACAGCTCCGGGACCTGATTCCATCTGCTCAGAGCTTATATTCCATGCTGAAGCTGCTTTCAAGTCGTAGTTACGTAACTTCAATCTCTTCCTGTTTGCGCCGACTCAAAATTCCCAAGATCTGGAGAAGAGCACTTGTGGTCGTGATCCCAAAACCAACAAAGCCCTGGGGGAACCAAAGAGTTATCAACCGATATCTCTGTTCTGTGTGCCCTACAAGATACTCGAGAAGCTTATCTACGCCCGCGTTAAACCATTAATCGATTCACTGCTCCCTAAAGAGCAGGCTGGGTTCTGACGCGAGAAGTCAACCGTAGATCAAGTTGTTCTGCTAATCCAGAACATCAAGGATTCTTTTGAGGCTAAAAAGAAGACCGGTGCCGTATTTGTCGATCTGACAGCTGCTTACGACACTGTCTGGCACTGTGGTCTTACATGCAAGCTGCTGAGAGCTTCTTCCGGATACACACATTGTCAGAATGATCATGGAGCTTGTCCAAAATCGAAGTTTCACTCTTACCACCGGTGATAGCAAGCAAAACAGGCTACGCCGTCTTAAAAACGGCGTTCCTCAGGGATCGGTCTTGGTTCCCCTCCTATTTAACATCTATACGTACGATCTTCCTTCCATGATTTCCAGAAAGTTTGCTTATGCTGATAATCTAGCGTTGTTGCATTCTTCTGGAAACTGGAAGGACTTGGAGGGGACTTTAAGCCAAGACATGTCTATACTTCCAGTGTATCTCCAGACTTGGAGCTTGAATTTCACTAAAACGGTGACGACAGCCTTTTACTTAAATAACCGAGAGGCCAAACGTGAGCTAAAGGTCTACAACAACGGTAGACTTTTACCGTTCTGTCCAACCCCTACTTGTCTTGGGGTAAAACTGGACAGATCGCTCACGTTTCGTCATCACTTAGTGGCATTGCGCAAAAAACTATCCTCGCGCGTCACACTGCTGAGGCGACTCGTGGGCTCGGGATGGGGTGCTGGTGCTAAAATATTACGCATAGCCGCCTTATCTCTGGTCTTCTCAACAGCTGAGTATTGTGCGCCAGTCTGGTGTCGCAGTGCTCACACTTGTCTCATTGACAGTGTCTTGAACGACGCCTTGCGCATAGTTACTTGATGCCTGCGTCCCACTCCAACGGATCACCTACCTGTACTCCTAGGCATCCAGCCAGTTGAGCTTCGGCGACTGGGAGCGACACTCTCCTTGGCTTACCGTGGATCTCTGGACCCCCATCATATCTTGTATGGTCTTTTAAGTGGGTCCTTAGATACTCGCCAAGAAAGACTAAGATCCAGACGCCCGTTTTGTGCCAGCTGCGCGGAATCTTTTGGACAACCTTGCCAGACTTGGCATCCGCACTTCTGAATGAACAAATCACAAATGGAAAACGGAGTACTGTCAAAATGCTTCCAGACTCCGTGCTTTTGTGCCCCGGACCGGTGTCAGGCCTGTTGGGATGGGCTTACCCCGAGCAGCTTAGGTTAAGCTCAACCGCCTGCGGACTGGTGTTGGGCGATTCCATTTGTCTATGCACAAATGGGGTCTCGCTCCTTCACCGAATTGAAAGTGTGGCACCTCTGAGGAAACCGCAGACCATGTTTTAACAGCATGCCCTATATATCGGGCACCACATGGAGCACAAGGTCTGACGGTTTTGGATGACGAAACTCGATGCTGGCTTAATAACACCACTGCCAGCATCTGATTCAGGCAGTACAGCAGTCTGGGGTAGTAAAAGGATAAACCCTCGGCCCCAGTCCTTTTTGTGTTTGGCCTGGACTGGATACCCTTCAAACGACGACGACGAGAAGGAACGTTGGATGCAAGCGAAATACAAATCCAAACAAATAGACAAAAAAAGAAGACACGAAAATAAAAAAAATTTGAGTAATCAATATTTTAAATCTAGTGATAATATCTAAAATTTTGAGAGCCATTCAATCAAACATTTTTTCTGCCCTTTTGTCAGTTTGCACGTTGAGGGCTCGTTTCCACTATAATGGTGGAATGGAGTGTTTTTTGTTTCTACTATTTATTTTTTGCTTCGTTTAGCGCTTTAAAAATTTTATGGAAACTGGCAGCATTTTGGATCGCAAAAGATCTGGTAGGCCAAGCATTGATGAAGATCCAAAATGCTGCCAGTTTCCATAAAATTTGTAAACCATCTCTTAATGCTCTTAGTGTGAGGAGGGTCTTATCCAAACTCATTTCTAAATTTACGTTGTACTGCAGTTGGTGATTTCAATTTATGGTACCAAAGAACACATTGTGCTTTTTGTTGAATGGTCAACATGTTTCATACTTTGTTGCAAACTTACGCCTTTATTAAAAATGACTTATTCTTGCTTATTTTAACCACAAAATAACCTATAAAAAATAACAAAAAAACTTTGTGATGGTATAATTCACTGTCGAAAATTTAAAGTTTCTACCTCATGCGGTTTTTGAAATATTAAAATTTTAAATGTGTGCAGGAATTTGCATTTAAAAAATGCAATTCTAATTTCAAAACCAAAATTTACGAAGTTTTGTTAATCGAAAAACGTAAGTCAGGACTCAATCAACAATTATTTGCAAATGGATCGTCGTTTCTGTTGAATATATTTTAAGGTTGTTGTTTTGGTTATTTGGATTCTGCTCGCTGTATCGGCATTGCTGTTGTTATTTCGCGCTTTTATTTCGAAATCAATTATTCACTAAATCCCTTTTATGAAAATCTTGTGTACCATTTTGATAAATAATCTACAAAATAAGATCGTTGATCTCTGTCTTTAAATTTGATTAAAATTTTTTCTTTCCACTTTATTCGTCTGAAGAGGATAGAGTGTTGTTATTTTTCCCTTTTGTCTTTTACTCTAGTATGAATGGATAGTGTTGCTGAATATAATAGTGTTATGATTGAAGAAAGTATACTCTACCCTAAATTGCATTTTTTTAAAATTTACCTGCAACTCGTTAAATTTCTACAAGTAGCCGGTGAAGCCCCCTCAATGCATTGATCAAACCTTGTCTTTTTGGGAGGAAATAATGTTCTAAAAACATTGAATTTGAGTTAAATTTGACATTTTAACAAAATCATTAGAAAAAATTTGATAAATTCATTTCGCAACTTACTTACCTGCACTGACAAAAATTGATCTTGCTGTATATGATGAACGGCGTTGCCAAACCAATCGCAAGAATCCATGCAAATAGCGTCACAATATAGAATGTAGAAGGTTTTCGAAATTTCATATAGCAAAGCGTATAGTGATGACATACAGTAACGTAACGATCTATGGTCATTATCTGTTCATAAGAATCTCAATTTAATAATTAAGAAAATTTAAAACAGTTAAAAATCAACTTTAGAAGATGAATTGCACTTGCCACGAGAAACAGAATAGAAGCGTAGTAATTGATGTAGAGAACTCCTTGGAAAAATTTGCACGCTTCTTCTCCGTATTCCCATTTATTTATTGTAAATTGTGATAGAGTAAACGGAGTTGTTATCAAAAACATCAAATCTGCTACGGCCAATTGTAAAACGTACCTATAGTAACAAGTAACATTAATATCTTTACTACAGTATATTTATCTGCGCTCAAACAAAAGGCTGATTATTTTATTAGTTCGTTAGCACAAATTGGACATGCCTGATGATTTAATTCAATTTTTAAATGAACCACCGTTTAGTCACCAGTAGCAACTACAATTAATCCATTTGTGAATTAGCAAAAGTTTGTTCTTCAAGCTAAATTTTTGTCACGTCTTTACTAGAAAATAAAAACCAAAAAACTGTGTTTTTTTATTCGTAAACAATGCTGTTTAGTAATACAAAGTAATTTATGCGTCCATTGAAGTTCAGCAATGGTTTTTTCAAATGTAAAAAAATAACCAATGGGACTTAAAAAAAAAGAACCAAAAAACAAAAGAATTAATAAAGATGTTACCGAATATAATTGTTTAGGTCTACTAGAGTACCAAGAGGGGAGGCCACTGTGCCATGGCCCCCCTCAAACCCTAAAAATGAAAAACTGTAAAGCAAAACCAAGCAGTTTTAGCAAAAGCAAAGCTGGTTTTTCGCGAGTATTCGGGGTTCGCCCTGGATTTCGAAGTATATGCAAACGCTTTTTTTGGTTTTCGAAAAGCTTCCGATTTGACCGGTACGAAAATGCGTATTTTTAGGTGTAATTTTGCAAAATTTTTTCGGGGCATGCCCCCGAACCACCCTATAATGCTCGTGCCTTCAGCACTCCCCAAGTTGATTTGTGACGTCACAAAATTGTGAAGAAACTTTGGCCCTCCCCTCGGAAACTTTCTGCGTACGCCACTGTTTAGGTCAGTGAATACCATCTTGTGTATATTACTAAGTGTGCCGTAAAAGGTAATGTCCACTTTCGTTTATTTACCGCGGAACTTTCTGTTCTATATTTTTGCTAGTTTAACTGATGAGTTGGATGCGGAGCTCCGCAGCTGTCATTTTTTTAAAAACCATAGCTAGAGTTCTGAGTAGAATTCAAGCAAAGCCAGAGCTAAAGCCGGAAGCAGTCTTTACAAAAATAGAAAAACGGCAGCGGTTTTGATATACCCGAACAAACTAAATATTTTCTATATCTAAAGGTTACGCACAAAAATAACTCAAAATTTGTAAAAATATATTAATATATATTAATGTTTAATGAGAATTTATTATCTTTTAAAATGTCCACCATTATTTTTTATTACACCCCTCAACCTCTCTGCTACATTGCCACCAATGGCACGCAACATTTTTTGGGGTATTTTTTCCCAAACTTTGTGTAGTTATTTCGTCAAGAATTTTGGTAGCTCTAAATTTCCTTTTTTCTTTTTGTAACCTTGTTAGAGCTTGTCTTTTCTGGATAGCGAAAGTGCACATATAGAGATCCTTTTTCACTATTCTCCGGATTGTCTTCTCACTGACCTGATATTCTTTGGCCATTTTTCTCATTGATCTTCTTGGGTTTCGGCGTATTTTTTCTCTAACCTATTTTATCAGCTTAAGACTTCTAATAATTTTTTCTGACCTCTTCCTGGTCGGTCAGATAAATTTCCCTACTTCTTATACCGTTTAATAGTGTTTGAGATCGTAGATTTAGCAATAAAAAGTCTACGATAAATCTCCGTGTTTTTCAGACCTTTTTCATGAAGAGAAATTATTGCTTGTCGAGGTGTTTTATTCATGAGTGGAATAATTTTAGTAAAATAGAAATTAGTTTAGATAAATGTGAATAATAGCAATTTAATGACAAAAATTTTCAAAAAAAATTATAAATTTGAAATAGATTTTCATGTATTAAAATTTGTTCGGGTATTTCGGCCGCACCATGGGTGCATTAAAAGTTTACTCTCATTCTTCTGCTGGTACAATTTAAAAAAAAAGTAATAAAAATCAAAGGTCTCACTAGAAAATCTTTCTATGTATTCTTTTATGCCTTGCGGGTATTTTGCCAAGTAAACCTGGGAAAAATTTCAACTTATAATATTTCTACAATTTTAAGACTGGCTGTTGTTGGCTAAAAAATCCAGTTTATCAAAGGTTTTCATAATATCTTAAATAGAAGTTTACCACTGAAATAAAATAACGTTTTGCCAGCGAGGAAAAATTTTATACATAATTAAAAAAACAGATTTTAATAGTTATGTGCAAAAAATATTCACATTTACAGTAATATTTTATGTTTGTAAAAAAACTCTTGCTTCGACATAATTTGGGTTTACTTTACAGGATGCAATGAAATTTGATTTTAAGACAAATAAATGAAAGTCAAACATTGCTTTTGAAAGATTAATAAAGTGGTTGTCTTAATAGAGAGATGCACATTTTTTATTATGTAACAAATGACGTCCGATTGCTCACTTACAAAGAGGTAGAAAATTTGCTAATTTGCTAATTAACTTGGTGACTTTCTATATAGTGGCTTTTGTTTTTGACGTTCTTGACCACATTTCTCTGGTTTAAAAATGTGTAGAAATAAACATTTTAATTTCATTGATTGAGTTGTGTTATATTTTGTTGTGGAAACCTCTGTCTTAAATTTAGAATTATACTGAAAATTAATTTATTTTAATTTAAATAATTTATAATGGAAATTTTATGCTTAATTTGTTAAAAAACCCAGTGGATCTGTTCAACCCTATTGGATGAAGATTTTAGGACGATTCTCGTGAAACGCATCTCAATTAAAATTTTTCAATAAGGGAGACAAGAATCAGTCCAAATTTATTTAAAACTTATTTATTTTAATTTAAAATCAATTTCGATCTAAAGATCATCATCAGTTAACAATTCTATTAAGTCTGTGAAATTTTAAGAATAAAAATTAATAGAAAATTATTGAAAATTATTGATTAATGATTAAATGAAAAACAAGTTTGCGAAACTAAGTTGAATCAATCGTATTCCTGTACAAGATGGTACCTTATAAGTTAAGTGATTAGCGCTGCCGCATTCACGATCAATTTGTTACTCAAAGAGCTTTTAAATAAGCGCCATCTGTTCAAACGAAACTCCAAAACTAAAAATAACATACACAGTACAATTGTAAATTTTGTAATAACAACACGACAAGGCCCTGTTTCGACCTAATTAGGTCTCATCAGGTGTGTATAATTACGTACATATTACAAGATAAAGAACTTGATACTAGTACAATAATATACTGTAAAATTATATATGCATGCAGTCTTTTAGCGTATATATTTTCGTTGTCGTCAACAAATTCTTCAGTCAGCCAGGCTTCGAGCTGTGGAAAGGACGCTCGTAAACAGATTATAATTTCTCGCGGGACCAGAAAAAACTTTTGGATTTTATGAAGCAGAAATTCTTTTCCGAATAGTGCGCTAGGAAGTTTTAAAGACTGCATGCATATATAATTTTACAGTATATTATTGTACTAGTATCAAGTTCTTTATCTTGTAATATGTACGTAATTATACACACCTGATGAGACCTAATTAGGTCGAAACAGGGCCTTGTCGTGTTGTTATTACAAAATTTACAATTGTACTGTGTATGTTATTTTTAGTTTTGGAGTTTCGTTTAAACAGATGGCGCTTATTAAAAAGCTCTTTGAGTAACAAATTGTTAATGATTAAATTTAGTAAATGTCATAGAATAAAATAAAATGTACTCACTTAACAAAACAATTCTTTTCAAATAGTAAAGTAAAAACTTACTGTCAAAATTGTAAACTGCTAGTGCCAATTAAATTAAATAAATATACAATAGTAAACATCAAGAAAAACAGCTGATTGCATATTAATAAAGGCGATTGTGATGTGTGAAGAGTCAAAAGTTTAAATACAAAATTTCGTAGTAATGTAAATCAAGACAGAAATAATATAGTGGTGAAATGAAGAATGTAAGTGCAAGGTAGTGTAAGTGTAAGTAGAAAGTGTAAGTACAGTGTATTATTTAAAATTTTTTTTTTTTTAATAGCAACATAAAGAAAAAATGCCTGGAGAAAATATACAAAGGAAGAAAGAGAAAAATATAAAAATATTAAAGAAACGTACAATAAAAAGAGAAGAGAAGCATTCAACGTTAAATAGGAAGAACAGTAGCTTGAATATTTATAGAGGCATCTAATAGATGAATCCAGCGGGATTCACAAATGTCTAAATAAGAATTTGAAGGTTGTTGTAAGAAAGTAACTGTATAGCATTCTGAAATAGGTTTATTCTTATATGGAAGATCAGTGTGGTTCTTGTGGTAATGTATCGATAATGCTGCCTTTTCAGAATCCAATGTGTTGTTATTTCAAATATGGCGGTGTGTATTCCAACGTACGGAAAAACGGTTTACAGTTTGGCCAATATAAATTTCAGAGCATATACTGTATTACAAGAAGCGGCATATATACCGAAATTAGTGCAGTTGAGGTTTTGCTTAAGTTGAATAATTTTACCATTTTTACTTTTGATAAAATTAGTGTTTTGGACCATGTTTTTATGTGTTCCATGATTACCACAAAGAGCACAGTGACCACATGCAGAAGAAGATCCATTTTTATGGTTTTTAGGCTGTAAATTTAAGGATATTTTTTTGTGGTTCATTAAAAGATTTTGAAGTGTAGCTGGTCGTTTATAAATAACAGTGGATAACGGATTAAGATGTTTCTC